>OX637560.1:6601619-7201619 GCA_951800025.1 Oligia strigilis | reverse complement strand
ATGAGCCTATACACAATATATCTGCTGTTAGTTGTCGAGGAGTTAGATACTCTGCAGACTATCCTGACTGCAGCATCAGGTCATGACTTGATGATCATGAGACCAAATGTGGCAAATGCCCTATCAAACATCAAAACAATTTACTAAAACAGTCCTTGCCTGTTCGAGTAACTTCTTACTGTTAAGGAGTTGTACCTTCCATCATCAGCCCAGCTACCTGAGATGGTGACAACCATACACAAATACACAAGATACTTCATAAAATATGCGAAAAAAACAATAAGTGAGCCTATAAAATGTGAGGGTTGCCCTCGATTTCTCTAAGATCCCATCATCAGATCCTAATTTGGTGACAATGGGACCACCTCAGAACTATCTACTTTCGAACAAAAAAAGAATTTTGAAAATCCGTCGACAATTGGCGGAGTATTCGATGAACAAACATACAAAAAAAACATACAAACACCCGAACATAGTACCTCCTCCTTTTTGTGAAGTCGGTAAAAATTTGACAGATTGTGTAGTAGCTTGATGTTCTGGCGTCTGTGGATATTTGCTACGAAGAACTTGTATTATTGTATATAGTGATGGGTACTAGAAAAATCGATATAACTATCTATATACTATTACTAATATACTAATGATAAAGCTGACGAGTTTGTATGTGTTTTTTTGTTTGTTTCAATTCAACACGCCAATCTCTAGAACTGCCGGTCGGGTTTCCAAAATTCTTCTTGCATTTAGCCTTTTTTTGAGGAAGGTCAAAGTCAAAGTCAAAGCATTTATTTCAAATAGGCACATTAAAGGCACTTTTGAACGTCAAAAATTACGATAAATAAAATAGAATTGATTCTAGTCGCCCATTCGAAAGGGTAGTTTTCGTATGGAGAAGAACGGGCAAGAAACTCCACCGTTACTCTTTTAAAAAGTTTTACAATATTTTGCATACATTCATTATATAATAATAATAATAATATGTGAAGACGATGCACCTACAATAAAATTACTATACCACAATAGGTAAAAGAATTAAAAATGAAACCATGATATATAAATTAATTAATTATCTGATAGATACATGGTGCTCACATATTTACAAACATGGTAAAAGTAAATGATTTTCATTTAAAATAATAAAAAAAAAAAAAAAAAAAAAATTTAAGTTGTCAGGGTCAATGTCAGGGTGTGAGTTAAAGAAAAATAATTACAGAATGTAATGAATGTCAAAAAATAAATAAATTATACAGTTAAATTAGCAACCAGTTTGATTTTGTCTAGACTCTAGATTGTCCTATGGAGCAGGACCAGCATGTTTCCAAGCATTCTTATCTTGGATATAATCTTCTAATTTATAGTATGCTTGTTTACAAAGTGTACGTTTAATGTGAGTTTTAAATTTTTTTTCATTTAATTGCAATATATCACAAGGTATTTTATTGTAACATTTAACACAGTATCCCATAAAAGATGTATGTACTTTGGCTAATCTGAAAAATGGTTGATATATTTTATCTTTATTTCTAGTGTTAAAATTATGTCTATCGCTTATTTTATTAAAAAGATGTAGATTTTTTCTTACATACATTTCATCATTTCATTTCTTACATTCATAGATGAATTGACAAGGTACCGTCATAATATTAATCCTTTTAAAAAGTTCCCTGAGAGATTCGCGGCGACGTAGATTATAAATGGCTCTGACAGCTCTCTTTTGCAAAATAAAGATGGATTCAATGTCAGCAGCTCGACCCCATAGTAAAATGCCGTACAACATAATGCTGTGAAAGTAGCTAAAATAGACTAAACGCGCGGTTTCTACATCAGTTAACTGTCTTATCTTTCGAACAGCATAAGCGGCCGAGCTAAGCCGCCCCGCAAGAGATGTTATGTGAGGTCCCCATTGCAATTTCTCGTCTAGCGTGATTCCCAGAAAAACCGTTTGATCAACAAATTCCAGTTTTTCTCCATTCAGTATGATGTCACATTCGCTACTTCTAACTTGAATCTAATGCATTTGGTTTTCTTTTCATTTAGTACCAAATTATTTACCGAAAACCAATCTTGGACCTGAAGAATAGCGTTATTCACGTCGTCAAGTTTTTGTGCCCGTCTGTCTATCTTAAAGATCAATGAGGTGTCATCTGCAAATAACACCATCTTCGGTTGATTTTGAAGTAATTGGGGTAAATCATTAATGTAAACTAAAAAGAGGAATGGACCCAATATTGAACCTTGAGGAACGCCCATTGCTATTTCAGACCCCAATGAGTTTACGCCGTTTACTTGAACTTTGAGCTTTCTATCTTTTAGGTATGACCTTAGTAAATCAAGAGCTAAGTTCCTAATCCCATAGTGATCAAGTTTCAGCAGAAGTGTCTCATGGTTTACGCAATCGAACGCCTTGGAGAGGTCGCAAAAGATTCCAATGGCATCTTGTGCTTCTTCCCAGGCGTTAAAAATGTTCTTTATTAGGGTGACACCGACGTCAGTGGTACAACGCCCTTTGGTGAAACCGTACTGTTGTTCATGAAAGATGGAATTTTTATTAAAGTGGCGTAACATTTGGTTGAGCATCAACTTTTCAAACACCTTACTGAGAACTGGCAGAATTGATACAGGCCTATAATTGTTAGGTTCTTTACTATCACCGGATTTGAACAAAGGAACTACTTTACTGTGTTTCATGAGATCCGGAAAGACTCCTTGGTGTACACTGATGTTAAATATGAAAGCTAAATAGGGCGCAATCGCTTCGATGATAGATCTACAAACTTTTACAGACATTCCCCAGAGATCTTCTGTTGATTTAATTTTAAGATCTTTAAAAGCTTTTATAACAGCCTGGGGGTTTGTATGTTGAAACTTAAACTCCGAAGGGCATGCCTTAACATTCTTTCTAAGTAAGTTAGCAGAAAGCGCGGGTGAAGAATTTAAAGCTTCAGTAGTTTTAATGGGAATATTAGCAAAAAAGTTTTCGAATTCCTGAGCAATTTCTACATCTGAATTGATGGGGCCATGTGCAGTCTCTAAATTAAATTCAGTATTACGCTGTTTTTTCCTACCTGTTTCATTATTTATTATTTGCCAGGTAGTTTTTATTTTATCATCGGCTGATTTGATTTTATTGCTAATATAAAGAGCTTTAGCTGTTTTGCATACACTTTTGAAAGTCTTAGAATATGTTGCAACATACTGATGAAAGCTTGTGTTATTCATATGTTGCTTCAGGCCATAAAGTTCAAAAAGGTTTTCCCTGCTTTTACGAATACCTGGAGTCGCCCAATCACTAAATAAAAACTTTGTGTAAATACTTTTAGTCTTTAGTGGGAAAGTGTCATTAAATTGCGTGTTTAATAGTGAAAAGAACTCGGCGTAGCACTCATTTGGGTCACATAGATTATTAAAACTCTGAACGCATAATTTACTAGCCAAAGAATTATTTAATTTCTCTAAATTTTTACGTGTAATTGGCCTAAACCTTATTAAAAATTTTTGTAAAGGCATGTGGGAGCAAAATGTTATTGTTTGTCCACTGTGATCAGATGGCAACTTATTTACAATTTCTTTGTGTAAATAATCACAGTTACAGAAAATATTATCTATACAAGTGGCAGAGGAAGCTGTCACACGGGTCATCATCATCATCATTTCAGCCAAAAGACGTCCACTGCTGGACATAGGCCTCCCCCAAGCACTTCCACTTCGACCGGTTCTGTGCTTCTCGCATCCAACGGGTTCCTGCGGCCTTCACAAGGTCGTCGGTCCACCTTGTGGGAGGCCTTCCAACTCTACGTCTTCCGGTGCGTGGTCGCCACTCCAGAACCTTTCGGCCCCATCGGCCATCTGTTCTGCGAGCAATGTGCCCTGCCCACTGCCACTTAAGTTTGGCAATTCTGCGGGCTATGTCGGTTACCTTGGTTCTCCTGCGGATCTCCTCATTCCTGATTCGATCACGCAGGGAAACTCCAAGCATAGCCCTCTCCATTGCCCTTTGGGTGACTTTTAGCCTTCTTATAAGGCCCATTGTGAGCGACCACGTTTCAGTGCCATAAGTCATCACTGGCAACACGCACTGGTCAAAGACTTTCGTCTTGAGACACTGCGGTATGTGGGACGAGAAGATATTGCGTAGCTTCCCGAACGCTGCCCAGCCGAGTCGGATTCGACGATTGACCTCTTTCTCGAAGTTAGACCTACCTAACTGGACAGTTTGTCCTAGGTAAACATACTCGTCCACGACTTCGAGTGTAGCGTCTCCGATCTTTATGGGAGTGGGTGTTACATGGGCATTTGACATGACCTTCGTTTTGTCCATGTTCATTTTAAGACCCACTCTTTCGGAGGCTCTACTGAGGCCATCGAGCATTGTACTGAGGTCCTCCATAGTCTCAGCCATGACTACGATATCGTCGGCAAACCGAAGGTGAGTTATGTACTCGCCGTTGATATTGATGCCAGCCCCTTTCCAGTCCAGAACCTTGAAGACATCCTCCAGTGCAGCGGTGAACAGTTTCGGAGAGATAACGTCTCCCTGTCTTACACCTCGCTGCAGAAGAATAGGTTTCGAGGTCTGATCCTGGAGTCGGACTGACATAGTGGCGTTTTCGTACAAACACTTCAGCACCTCGATGTACCGATAGTCGATCTGGCACCGTTGAAGAGACTGCAGCACAGCCCATGTCTCGATCGAATCAAAGGCTTTCTCGTAGTCCACGAACGCTAAGCAGAGAGGCAGGTTATATTCTTCGGTCTTCTGTATAACCTGTCGCAGCGTATGTATGTGGTCTACGGTGCTAAAGCCTTTACGGAATCCGGCTTGTTCGGGAGGCTGGAAGTCGTCAAACCTGCGCGCGAGACGGTTCGTGATGACTCTCGAAAACAGCTTGTAGACATGGCTCAGGAGGGAGATGGGCCTATAATTCTTAAGAAGGGCATTGTCGCCCTTCTTAAAGAAAAGTATCACCACGCCTCTGTTCCATGCCTGTGGTGTTTTACCCTCGAGTATGACGGAACCAAACAGCTTCTGAAGGGCCTTAAGAACGGGTTTTCCGCCGGCCTTCAGCAGCTCGGCCGTAATTCCGTCATCACCCGGCGCCTTGTTGTTTTTGAGCTGCTTCAGAGCCATCCTAATCTCATACAGGCTGACGTCCGGGATGTCTTCGGTATAGTGCCGGGTCAATCTAGCTCTCGGGTCGTTTGCCAGATTCATAACGGGGTTACTTGTTGACGTGTATAACTGTCCATAGAACCTCTCGATCCCTCTCAACAGCTCAGGTTTGGCGGATACGATCCTGCCATCTTCGGTCTTCAGTTTCATAAGCTGGCTCTGCCCAATAGACAGATCTCTAGCAAAGACCTTGGAGCCTTTATTTCGCTCTATCGCGTCCTTAATACGGTCTGTATTAAAGCGGCGAAGATCGCTTTTCAAGGACTTAGAGAGGGTCACACGGGTGGGTTCAATAAAAACATTTGACAAATCAAATGACCTAAAAAGACTTAATAATCTGATAGTATTCGAGTTATTTTCTAATAAATTAATATTAAAATCGCCACATATTATTATTGACTTACTACTAGCAGAAAGTTTCTTTAGCACATCTTCCATTACAGAATCAAACACAGCTAGATTCTGGTAACTTGGAGGTCTGTATACGCATACTACCACATGCTTATCAAGCTCAACACAGGACAATTCAATGGTGTGTTCAACTGACAGCCCAATGATGTCTTTTCGTTCCTTGGATTTAATAGAATTTTTTACTAATATTAATGATCCGCCATGTATCATACGTGTACGGCTGAAATGGCTAACTACACAATAATTTTCATAGTTAATTGACATTACTTGATGGGCTTTTAACCAATGCTATGTAGGTGAAGGCTATGTAACATCACGTTACGGCGCATAGGAGCAGACCAAAACGAAAAAAAGTCAGAGAGACTGCTAACCAAAAAGGCGAAAACGAAGGTAATAGCGCCGGCGGGCGATGCTCTATTTTATGTTAAAACAAGAAATTTCACGCGAAAAATCTAGTAAGTACAGTCAATAAAAAAATAAGTATGCAGGATTGTCAGATGTAGGTAGTTGAAGTTTAGTAATAAACCGATGGATGTTTTCGAATAAAATTTAATTTAATTAATAGAAAACAAACAGCTCATTTATCAAATTAAATTTCAGTTCAGTTTCAGTGTTCAATGGAGTTCCTGTTAAAAAGGTAATGATAGTCAGTGTAGTTACAGAAACATTTCAGTTTTGTTTCTGGGATGTGGTCTGGGATGGCATTGCATTCACTTTACCGTTATTACAGATGGTTTATGAGCAGATAGACGGCCTAGTTGGTTTGGTAGCCCCAAATAAAAATGTGGGCGTGTTATGACATTTGAAAACTTACGACTGATGCAGAGTATAATATACGATTCAACGTAATCGAGCGACTGGAGCCGAGAAAATCCGATTCAGCGTCACTCACCCAAGCGTGATGGTTCTGCCAGTCGATTCTGTAAAAATCTCACCGTGAAAACTTAGGTGAAGTGAGTTTGTTTTTGCTAGGAATTGACACTATTGACAGCTCACTCCACGCTCACTTCACATAAGTTTTCACGGTGAGATTTTTACAGAATAGCACCGCATTTCGTTCACTGTTCAGAAAGAAATTTATGGACTTTAAGCCAAAAGTTGGATGCATCAACATAGTGTGACAGACCACTCGACAAAATTACGAACAGCAAAATAAAGACACGTTACACGAATAATAATGTCATGGCCAAAAATATACGTAATAAAAGAAGTGTAGCTACATAAAAATAAACCAGCTGATTATTTGTAAAAGGAGCTAGAAACCGATTCCTGACAGTTACTTGAGTCTGACAATACGACGTATGGGTAAGCTACTTGAGACAGACATCAGATACTACGACCTTGCGATGAGACAGGTGAAGGAGATGTTAACAGAAGTTTCAGTATGAGTATTAGTACGTCACTAAGCTTTTTACTCGACTGCGTGACGCAAAGGAGTGGTAATGTGTTTATCAGCCTATGTATGTATGTTTGCATGTTCCTTTGAAGCACTATACAGACCAAACGCCTGGGCTGATTTTTATGATTCACACGTCAATCGATTCCTCTTAGTCCGGCGAGTGTCACTAAAGACATGACGTTAGTGAAAATTCAATTTGACGACTGCTATGTATATCTCTTTGGCACGATCTGTAGCCTAAACGGCTTGATCGATTTCAGCTTTAGAGGTGCCGTTAGATTCGTCTTAATTGTGCGAGTGACACTGGGTATATCAAAATTGAAAAAAATTAAAATTACCGATTTTTAGCGCAACGACATGTCTTCAAAATATTTTTTTTTCTCAAAACCTATCGAGTGGGGTATCAACATAAAGGACTTTTAAAGATGATTACAAAAATATAAACAACTTATATGGTTAAAAGTAATTCGAAGTGACAAATCGTAAAAAACACGTACCAAGAACTAAATCGTCAGCGAAATCTTTCACATATTTGTTAACTAAAAAGCTGGATTTGAATTTGAAAATATAATAAAAAAATGGTATGGGTCCCGCCTGCTTCCAACTTTTATTTAATTTAAAATGGGCTTGTTTTTAGCTTTTCAGTTCTTTTAAGTTAAGTTTTTTTACCGCAGTCGGGTTTTATATTTTTTTTAATAACTTTTTTTTAATTTTGTATAACCGTGATCAGTTTATATCAATGTGAAAATATCATCAGTCATGGAATAACAAACCGTCTTACGTGCGCTAAAGGTTCTCAGTTCTATACCACCAAAATTATATCATAGTTTCGTTATATTTATGAATTGCCATTATTGAGGCTATATTAAAATAACACGTGTTCTGTACGCTGCACTTTATTTGTTTATACGAAAAACTTTTACAAAGTCAACCTTCTTATATTTACTTGTATTGTGTTTTCCACGAACGTAATGTGTGGTTGACCCAACGACGATGATTCTCTTTGGGTTGACCTAACAATGTGTAGTTTTTTACATGAAAAAGAAATTGTTTTACAGAAAAGTGAAACCTACCAAAAACATTTTCATTTAAAATGTTGCCAAGACGAGACCACATATGGCTCGCACTGCCAAAAAGTTATTAGATCTCATGTAGAGCCAAGCTTCTAACTCTACACGCCCTAACTTCACAAACTCTACACTTTAGTCAAAATATGAGGCTTGGCCGTTTCGTTACTAGAAGAACTATTGTATAACAGAAAAGTAATGAACAGCGAATAAATTTTTCACCTTACGCCCATGTGATGGTAGCGAAACGGCTACGAAAACTAGCGAAACGGTAGTCTTGGCGGGGGCACTCCCGTGCCCCCAGATAACACGCATAGACACTTCATTGATATCACATTACTAGGTATTTCAATAAATTAGGTACCTACCTATTTAGGTAAAATTTACACACGTGTAGAAATAATTTGATATTGTTTATTTTACGACTAGACTTCATATTGTAGAGGTTGTTACTCCCAACATCCTGGTTGACCCGCTGATATCTTATGTCGCATAGTGCCGTTCTGTATTTCATGAGAACTCATCATCATCAGCCTATAGGTATCAGTCCACTGCTGGACTACCTACTGGCTGGATAGCTCTCTCCAATAGCACGCCATTTAGCTCGATTCTCAGTAACTCTCATCCAGTTGCTATCACCCACCCTGCGAAGATCATCGTTTCAGCAAGCCTGAGGGCGTCCTTATAGAGGTATGAGGAACAGGGTGTAAAGCTCGCTCATACTCTATAGAAAAGGGAGGATCCTCCGACGAGACGGTTGTTGTGTCTGGCGGGCAACTGCCCGATGATTCATGTCGTGACAGCGCAGGCTAATTAAAAAAATAAATACTTTATTTTACTTATCGGAGTAGGGTAGGAGTAGGGTAGGAGTAGTGTAGGAGTAAGTTAGGAGTAGGGTAGGAGTAGGGTAGAAGTAGGGTAGGAGTAGCGTAGGAGTATAGGGTAGGAGTAGGGTAGGGGTAGGGTAGGGGTAGGGGTAGGCGCTACTTCGTTCTCATGGTGTCCCCATGCGAACGAAGTAGCGCCGCCCCGGGCAGCTAGAAATAATTTATATGGCAAAACAACGTTTGCCGGGTCAGCTAGTAATATTATAAATTCGAAAGTAACTGTCTGTCTGTCTGTATGTTACCTTTCACGCCTAAACCACTGAACGGATTTCGATACAATTTGGCAGAGAGATAGATTGCATCCCGGGGAAGGACATAGGATAGTTTTTATCGACATACCGGGCGAAGCCGCAGGCGGAAGCTAGTAGATTTATATGAGATTACATTCCGAGTACAGCAGTAATGTGACGCAGCAATGCCGCGCAGCATTTCTGTCGTGCTCGGAAAGTAATCTCAAATGAAATACTCACTAACAATGAAATAAGAGACCCAAAAAAGCATTTCATTTTGTCGTTCACAGTGAAGCGACGACAAAACAAGACAGGAAATATACATACACTCGAAAAACATAGCCCTCCTTCTGGCGCAGTCGGGTAAAATTGTAAAAATAAAGCCCAATACAGCACGCACTCCTCAAACGCGCGCCTCAAAGAGACGTCAGCATCGAGGAGGGGCCCCATAGGGCCGAAGCCTGCCGGGTCAGCGGGATTGTCCGAAAGGGTTACCGCTGTCCCGGAACATAAAGGGCTAAGGAACACGGGTGGGTTTAAGTCAGCAAGAGTCTGACACTCCCTTCCGCTCCACCCAGAGCGGGAGGGGTCATTTGATGATTTCCCATCCACAAAAAAGTTATAGGTTTGCCTATAAAATTTGAGGGTTTCCCTCGATTTCCATGGGATCCTCTCATCAGATTCCAACTTGAAAAATAATAGAACCACCTCGAGAGTATACCCTTTCAAACAAAAAAAGAATTTTTGGAATCGGTCAAGCCGTCTTCGAGTAATCGGTGAACATACATAAAAAAAAAAAAACATATATAAAGTCGAACATAACCTCCTCCTTTTTGGAAGTCGGTTAAAATTTTTACAGATTGTAGTAACTTGATGTGCTGGCGTCTGTAGGTACAGTCAACAGCAAAAGTAGATGATCAAAATCAGAAATTCAATACTAATTAACGGAGTTCGCGTCAGAACTGTGTGGCGTCGAAGTGATTCAAAAGTATGTGATTGTAAATTATACCAAACATTTACTACTAGTACAGCTGCCATATATTCGTGATCAGTTTTGACTCCTATTGAATTTCTGATTTTGATCATTCAGGTCATTTGATGATTTCCCATCCACAAAAAAAAAACAGCCCAATACAGAGAAATGATGATATGCGAGCGAGATTTTCTTTTGGATTTTATTAATGAGTTTTGGCGAGGTGTCTGTTTATTCCATCTGCTTATATTACGTCATAGGTTGCTGACAGCCTTCGTTGATTGATTCTGAAGGAGATGGGTGGTAGAGAAGATTGATGGGTGATAGACACATTCCGTAAACTTTATCCTCGACTGTAAACATAATGTTTACATAAAATAGAGTGAAAAGAATCTGACAGTCTGTTGTAAAACACCTACGAATGGCGTGATCCACCGGATGGTTAAAAATAAACTGCTATTTATAATTTCGTCTGTAAGTTTGTACCAAGTGATGTCAGAAACGGTTGAATCAGATAATAATAGATGAAAATTTGTATGAAAGACTCCATCATCATCTGCCTAGCCTTTTCCCAACTATATTGGGGTCGGCTTCATACATTGAAATAAATGTTTTGAGTTTGAACTTGAGAGTTTTTGTTAAAAACAAACTTAAGTGTTAATCTTCTACTACACTTCTGGACACATCTATTGGCCCACCTTGTATTTTCAGTTTCGTTTGGTCCTAGCTAAAATTTTATATTAGGTCGAGCAAAAAGTTTTTATGCAGTTTTGAACCTGGCACATTCACAATTTCATTCAATAGTCTTTTTTTGAATTTCGAACACAGAATTTAAAGAAACAAAAGACAATTTGGAGCCTGTTTGTTGATATCAAACAATCGAATACTAAGAAAACTTGGTTTTATTGGTTTACTTGGATTTAATTCTTGAAAAAGTGATTGATATCTTTGGTTTTGCAACAAACATTACTTATTCTTAACATTAAGGTGAGGTTCTATCAATAATCTATGGATACTTCACCTGAAGTCGCCGCCCAAGCTGTGGCACTTATTCAGGCCGGACACAGCCAAAGAAACGTGAGTGCTCAACTTAATTTAAGTCGATCTGCGGTCCGAAATGTTTATCGGAGGTACCTAGAGACTGGCGGCTTTGTTCGTCGCCAAGGAAGGCTACGATCTCGGGTCACAACTGAAAGGCAGGATCGATTCATCGTGACGACCAGCTTGAGAAATCGTCACCTTACCTCCATTGAGATACAAAACCAACTTCGCGACTTCCACGGAGTATCTGTGAGCGCTCGAACTGTTCGGAGAAGGTTAAAAGAACGCGATATGGTACCACACAAGCCAGCTAATGGGCCCAAACTAACGCGAGCCCACCGAACAGCGCGCCTTCATTTCGCACGCAGTCATTTAAATTGGACACAGCAAGATTGGAGCCGTGTACTCTTTTCTGATGAGTCTAAAATTGTGTTACATGGCAATGATGGAAGGAAGAAGGTCTACCGACGTAAGGGAGAGCGTTTCGCACAATGCTGCTTTGAAGAGAGGGTTGCTTATGGCGGTGGCTCATGGACTGTCTGGGGCGGTATATCCGCGAGCGGCAAAACTCAACTTGAGGTTGTTACAGGACCACGGCTGCCAACATTAAATGCTGAAAGGTACATTCGTGAGTGCTTAGAACCTCACGTGATACCATACGCGGACTATGTGGGCCCAAATTTCCTTTTTATGCATGATAATGCAAGAGCCCATGCGGCCGGCATCGTCAGGGAATATCTTCGGGATGTGAACATCACAGTTATGGACTGGCCAGCCAGAAGCCCAGACATGAACCCCATTGAGTACATGTGGGACGAGCTAAAAAGATGTGTTAGGGCTCGTCAGCCAGTTGCCCAGACGATGCAAAAGTTGAAAACTGCCATAGAAGAGGAATGGGAGATGATCCCTCAAAATTTCATAGAGCGGTTGATAAACTCTATGCCTAATCGTATGAGAGCTGTGGTAGATGCCCATGGAGGCAACACGCGTTATTAAATGAAACCTTTATTTGATAAAACATGTTTTTTATTCAAAAATCAATTGCCTTTAACAAGGCGCATATCCGACTTGTTAGGCGTAGCTCCATGTCGTATGGTATTCTGAATTCAAATTTAAAACAATACGATCGAAAAAGATGGTAAAATGTATCAGGTTTAAAACTGCATCAACAGTTTTTGTTCAATCTAGCAATCATATTTCGGTAGGGGCCATCGAAACCTAAACTCTAAGGTGGGCCAATAGATGTGTCCAGAAGTGTATATAAAAATAAGTCGGGTTTTCCTTCCTGACGCTATAACTCCAGAACGCACGAACCGATTTTCACGGTTTTGCATTCGTTGGAAAGGTCTCGGGCTCCGTGAGGTTTATAGCAAAGAAAATTAGGAGTAGGGTAGGAGTAGTGTAGGAGTAGTGTAGGAGTAGGGTAGGAGTAGAGTAGGAGTAGTGTAGGAGTAGTGTAGGAGTAGGGTAGGAGTAGTGTAGGAGTAGGGTAGGAGTAGGGTAGGGGTAGGGTAGGGTAAGAGGTAGGACACCCCACGCGAACGAAGTAGCACCGGGCAGCTAGAAATATGGCAAAATTATATGGCAAAACAACGTTTGCCTGGTCGCTAGTATATTATGGAATACCATTTAGCTCTCATAAATATTTCATTATTTGCACTTCAAGACAGCTTACCACGTTCCTCTAAGCAATATACTACAGTGTAGTAACTATACTACAAATAAATAATTCATGGCAGGTTGCATTCATTCACAGCACATGGTACATTGTTATCTTGGTTCCCAGAGCTCTGGCTGCCCCACTTTCGTTGATTGCGTCATGTTCAGCTCAAGTGTACTGTTTCGCGATTTCCGTGTTGTATGACATGAGATTTTGATAGCTGGGTTGTAAGCAGAGACGTTATTGGTACAGTACCTAAATATATAGGTACTAATCTGCATTCGCGATTTAATTGCCAAAAATGTAAACAAATATAAACAAATATAAAATATGCATCCAGCGGATTCCTGCGGCCTACGTAACGACCTATGGACAAGGAGGTATACGGTCACCACTGCAGAACCTTTTGGCCCCCTCGGCCATATGTTCTGCAAGCAATGTGCCCAGACCACTGCCACTTAAGTTAAATGTTTAAATGAATGCCTTTTGCATCGAGAAATCTATTTTAAAGTTCCTCTTAAAGCCACGCGATTAGGGTCCCCAAGGAAGGAACCCCTTCTATTTTCGTAAAAGGTGAACACGTTTCTCTAAAAATACTAATAGTACCTATTATTGCAATTAAGGTGCCGTATTTCATTAAAATTCCCTAAGGGGCCTCTGCGAGTTGGCTTCGTCCCCTCGTAGGCCTTCCAAAGGACCGGCGGGACCCCATGGTCCCGAGATATTATGTAAAATAAATTATCAATACCTAATAATAATTACCATTAGCACGTGCATTAATCTAAGTTTAAATCAGGTATTGTTTCGACATAGGTAGCAGGAATGTATGTTGCATATTTCTACTATAAAGTTTTTGTACTTACTTAAAAAGTTCCCTTAGAGAATCGCGCCTGCGGAGATTATAATATGACTCTGAATCTGATGGTTCTTTTCTGCAGAATAATAAAAATAAAATAAAAGTATATGATCGACTACAGTAAACAAAATCACAAAAATATCATATATTTTTGTGATTTTGTTTACTGTAGTCGATCTATGTCGATGATTTCTTCAGGATTTATGCTAGGTAGATAGTGTGTTGAAAACATAATAGGTACAACTAATTTGATACGATAGAAAAAAATCATGAAGATACATCTAAAAACTTTCTTTTTACAATAAAAACCATACTAATAATAAATACAATTATTATGATTTTTTTCAGATTATTCTATAACCAACATACTTAAAGTACTAGTGCTTTAATTTTTTAGTCCAAACAATAGTTTTTTGTGAATAGACAATTGTGTCGTTAGATTTCAAATTGAAGTAAGTCCAAAATGATTTAATTAATAAAAAGCGGTTTTTTATTCTGTTCGAGTGAGGCTTTAGAAAGTGGACCTGGCAGAGCCCGGATGGTGCAACTAAAAATGAGATTGACTTCATTATGTCGACGAAGAAGCAAGTGTTCAATGATGTCTCTGTGATCAACGCGGTGAAAACCGGAAGTGATCACCGCATGGTAAGAGGCACATTGAACTTAAATATCAAGCTGGAAAGATCTCGACTGATGAGGTCTACGCTCCGTCCTGCACCGATCCGGATCCATAACCCCGAGAGCTTTCAGCTCGAACTCCAGAATCGTTTCGAATGCCTAGGGAGCTCCGTGGACGATTATAACGATGGGTTCGTGGAAACTGTCCATACGGTCGGGTCTAAGATCTTCAAGACCCATCGTACGAATTCAAAAAAGAAGCTCTCTGATCCTACTTTGCGGCTCATGAAGGAGAGGCGCGAGATGATCCTGCAGTCTTCGGATGATGCGCAAAAGTACCGGCAACTCAATAGACAGATCTCTAAGTCCTTGAAAAGCGATCTTCGCCGCTTTAATACAGACCGTATTAAGGACGCGATAGAGCGAAATAAAGGCTCCAAGGTCTTTGCTAGAGATCTGTCTATTGGGCAGAGCCAGCTTATGAAACTGAAGACCGAAGATGGCAGGATCGTATCCGCCAAACCTGAGCTGTTGAGAGAGATCGAGAGGTTCTATGGACAGTTATACACGTCAACAAGTAACCCCGTTATGAATCTGGCAAACGACCCGAGAGCTAGATTGACCCGGCACTATACCGAAGACATCCCGGACGTCAGCCTGTATGAGATTAGGATGGCTCTGAAGCAGCTCAAAAACAACAAGGCGCCGGGTGATGACGGAATTACGGCCGAGTTGCTGAAGGCCGGCGGAAAACCCGTTCTTAAGGCCCTTCAGAAGCTGTTTGGTTCCGTCATACTCGAGGGTAAAACACCACAGGCATGGAACAGAGGCGTGGTGATACTTTTCTTTAAGAAGGGCGACAATGCCCTTCTTAAGAATTATAGGCCCATCTCCCTCCTGAGCCATGTCTACAAGCTGTTTTCGAGAGTCATCACGAACCGTCTCGCGCGCAGGTTTGACGACTTCCAGCCTCCCGAACAAGCCGGATTCCGTAAAGGCTTTAGCACCGTAGACCACATACATACGCTGCGACAGGTTATACAGAAGACCGAAGAATATAACCTGCCTCTCTGCTTAGCGTTCGTGGACTACGAGAAAGCCTTTGATTCGATCGAGACATGGGCTGTGCTGCAGTCTCTTCAACGGTGCCAGATCGACTATCGGTACATCGAGGTGCTGAAGTGTTTGTACGAAAACGCCACTATGTCAGTCCGACTCCAGGATCAGACCTCGAAACCTATTCTTCTGCAGCGAGGTGTAAGACAGGGAGACGTTATCTCTCCGAAACTGTTCACCGCTGCACTGGAGGATGTCTTCAAGGTTCTGGACTGGAAAGGGGCTGGCATCAATATCAACGGCGAGTACATAACTCACCTTCGGTTTGCCGACGATATCGTAGTCATGGCTGAGACTATGGAGGACCTCAGTACAATGCTCGATGACCTCAGTAGAGCCTCCGAAAGAGTGGGTCTTAAAATGAACATGGACAAAACGAAGGTCATGTCAAATGCCCAGGTAACACCCACTCCCATAAAGATCGGAGACGCTACACTCGAAGTCGTGGACGAGTATGTTTACCTAGGACAAACTGTCCAGTTAGGTAGGTCTAACTTCGAGAAAGAGGTCAATCGTCGAATCCGACTCGGCTGGGCAGCGTTCGGGAAGCTACGCAATATCTTCTCGTCCCACATACCGCAGTGTCTCAAGACGAAAGTCTTTGACCAGTGCGTGTTGCCAGTGATGACTTATGGCACTGAAACGTGGTCGCTCACAATGGGCCTTATAAGAAGGCTAAAAGTCACCCAAAGGGCAATGGAGAGGGCTATGCTTGGAGTTTCCCTGCGTGATCGAATCAGGAATGAGGAGATCCGCAGGAGAACCAAGGTAACCGACATAGCCCGCAGAATTGCCAAACTTAAGTGGCAGTGGGCAGGGCACATTGCTCGCAGAACAGATGGCCGATGGGGCCGAAAGGTTCTGGAGTGGCGACCACGCACCGGAAGACGTAGAGTTGGAAGGCCTCCCACAAGGTGGACCGACGACCTTGTGAAGGCCGCAGGAACCCGTTGGATGCGAGAAGCACAGAACCGGTCGAAGTGGAAGTGCTTGGGGGAGGCCTATGTCCAGCAGTGGACGTCTTTTGGCTGAAATGATGAATGATGATGATGAGGCTTTTTATTATCTCATTTTGAGGGTGGTGTGACTATCAAAAATCGGATTCTCTATCATCCTTTCTATCATTGTTTCTATGAAATGTTTATAGATTACGAGAAAAACTAATTTCTAATTTGGATTTAGGTTTATTTTGTCAAAATGAACCAAGTCCTTCGGACTTAGCTTCATTTGATCTAACAGAATACTGGACTTAGTGCAGTTTGAATTAAAATATGATCAGGGGACGGACTAAGACGTTGCTCTGATTGGCTCAATGCGACTTGTTGCGTTTTGATATAACATGTCAAATGGACTTGGTTCAATTTGAAAAAAGGGGTGTGTTTTAAACTTATTTTGCTTGAAAACTACAGGGACTTGGTTCAATTCGGTAAAATATTGTGAAAGATACTTCCCCTGCCTTTTAAATAAGAATAAAAGCTAACTTTATGTCAAAAGTGGACTTGATGCGATTTGAAATCTAACGACACAATTGCTTCATATTTTGCAATAAATTACCAGCGTTGTGTCATCGCGCTTCTCTTTCTTTTCTATGCAGTCCGACCAAGACTGCGCTTTAGGTCATGTAGTCGCCTTAAATACAGTTCATTACAAAATTGACAACTTGGTCTGGTATTATTAAGGTTCTGGAGTGGCGACCGCGTACCGGAAGACGTAGCGTTGGAAGGCCTCTTACAAGATGGTCCGACGACCTTGTGATAGCCGCAGGAACCCGTTGGAGGTAGGAAGCACAGAACCGGTCGAAGTGGAGGTGCTTAGGGGAGGCCTATGTCCAGCAGTGGACGTCTTTCGGCTGAAATGATGATGAAGGTCCGGTATTAAGCTGTCAATTTTATATTAAGAACTTTCCCGTAGATCTCTACTAATAATAAAGCTGAAGAGTTTGTTTGGTTGAACGCGCTATGCTCAGGAACTACCAGTCGGATAAAAAAAAACCATTTGATAGCCCAAGTCTTGAGGAAGGCTATTTGATATCACGCTAGAACTCTTAGGAGTCAAGCAGAAGGAAAAATCACCCGGGCAGGCGATGCGTTGCGACGGGGTGGGTCGGGGAAACAAGAAATTTCAAGCGGTCGAAGTCGCGGGCAGAAGCTAGTCTTCGAAATTCAATAAAGGCTTCATGGTTTAAACCTGTAATAATAGAGATTGTGTTTGGCACTTTGTTCTAGGGTTCTCGACAAAAAAAGACAGCCATTTAAAAGTGAATTTAAAATGCGTAAAGCTTCGTTTATTCGGTAAACAACAGTAAAAACCTCTTAAAGGACACTGAATACCTTCGGTGACCTTGATCCGACCCATAAAAAGGGACAACACAATACCATAAATGGGTTTGACAGTTAAATGAGGTTTTTAATTGTTGACTAGTGAAACAATTTTGTTCAGGAAGTAGGTAGATGTTTTGTTCGCCAAGACTAGTATTTTTTGTGGGTTTACTTTTGCTAGTTCGAATGTTCTAGATTGTTGTTCTAGGTTTTCTTTAGATGAGTTAAGCTTCCTATTAGAAGGCATGATTTATATAAGTTTAAACAGGGAAATGTGACAATTTATCTATTTTTTTTTTACTCCAAATCATATAATGTTAACCAAATTTGTTAATTGAAATAAACATTTTATTTATTTATTTATTTATCATTTTATAATGAGTGAGAGAGCGAGAAAGCAAATCATATAAAATGTTCCTTGTTTATACTAATTTTGTATTTTTACATCATACAGCAGGTGGGCAGTGTAGGCTAAATAAAAATGAATAAAAAAGGCACGATGATAATGATAAACTACGAAACCAAAAGACAAACAGACAGAAATCGTGCGAAAATCCATATTGAATTCCTCTCTGTGACCGGAACTTTATTATCTCCCATTAACTTTATTTCCCACAGACTTATTTGGGCAGTGTCGATTTTGATCAACCGTGTGTTAATTTTTACGTCACTCCTTAAGATTATCAATTTTAAACCTAGCTGTCAAGTAATAAGAGCCATATTTGCTTGGTTGCTTTAGTAAATGAATGACGTTTGTGGATTGCGCGCACGCATTATCTCAAATTGACGTAATATGTACTTATACAAATGTATTAAATATTTTCTGTTGTATTGTTTTCTGTTTCCGCATAGTTTTATAGAGAAAACTATTTGGTCTGTGGTTTCAGTTTCGAGTTCAGAATAAAGGCGGATTGCATTTTGTTTTTGGTTTGGGAAAATCCCGTCCGACCTATACGTAGCTGTCGAAAGTGTAATCCAGACAGCTATTACATGTTTTCAAAGTTCTGGGAAAGATAAGACAGTGTTCCAGGTTCAGATATTATCTTTCAAATCATAATAAAAAATTAGCCTTTTTTTTTTATTTGAATTGGCTCTTGACTCTGGTCTAGGTCAGAGGTGACAGAGACAAAGTCGACGATGGAGTGAGATAGTAAGATTGTTAATCGTTTGGCTTTGTATGACCATGTGGTGAAAGAGGATAGTGACTAAAAGAGTCATGAGTAGGTATATATGTTACAGTCATAGTGATTAAATAGCTATTATACATAATGACTGGTCATGGATGAATTGTGTGAGGAATTAACAGAGAGAAAAGGTAGTCTATGACAGTGTGATGGTTGACAGGGGGAATGGCAGAAGAAAACGTGTTGCACCGACCCCAAGTAGTACCTATGGGACAACGAGAGAAAGGTCAGATTAGCAAAGGTGTTAGTAGAGCCGACTGTCCAAGGTATGACTAAGGTACTTTGATATGGTCACTTCTCTTTTTATGTTTCCTCTGTCTAGGACGGTTTTTTTTTAATTTATTTAATAATTAAACATGGATACTTTCGCAAGAAGGGCGACTGTTGCGCCACTGTGACATCTGGTACATGTTATGTTCTGACTATCTGTACAACGTGCTTATATTCAATGCCGAGAATTTGCCACGACCGCGTTTGGTATTATTCAAAAATAATAATTATAACAGTAACACACGTGGCTAAACCAGCTTTATCACAATTTAATCTGTTTTATTTCTGTCCATTACGAAATACTAAGTAGCAGACCAGCATAGCTATTCACAACCGAAAATGTGTCATTTTAGATTCGGAACCCTGTCGAATCCAAAATGACACATTTTCGGTGACCACAGACCCTGACTGCAAATACCTAGCTGTCAGAAGAACTGCCAAAGTATTCGGACTAAAGACTCAAGATAGAGGACTCCTTCGATAACATGGATTGATATTCGATTCGGCACCGAAGCGCATCGAATGTTTGTGAATAGCTCAGATTTGCGGAGTCATCATACAGGCTCGGTTTATGGCAAAAAGAAAGAAAATATTTTATTTGGGACACACTCAAGGAATAAAAATAGTAAAAACTGGCCAAGTGCGAGTCGGACTCGCACACGAAGGGTTCCGTACCACAAGGCAAAAACACCCAAAAAAAAACACGTTTGTTGTATGGGAGCCCCCCTTAAATATTTACTTAACTTTGTTATAGCGGCAACAGAAATACATAATTTGTGAAAATTACAACTGTCTAGCTATCGCGGTTGTTGAGATACAGCCTGGTGACAGACAGACGGACGGACAGACAGCGAAGTCTTAGTAATAGGGTCCCGTTTTTACGGAAACCTAAAAAGGAGCATTTAAAACTAACAAACTAACTTGATTTTGTTATCGGGATTGATATTTGGGAACTACCTAACTGTACATAACTGGCAACCTATGCGTAGGTACACTTTTTGGAAAAATACAGGCGTTAAACTTCGTGATAAATAGATACACGTAGTTCATACGTGTATTTATTTATCGCGAAACTCTAAAGAAAACGTTCTCTACGGCGCGGCGTATAATTTCTCTGAACCAATTTATCCTAAACCACATTACACAATTCATTGAAATTAATTTTATTATTCTTCTTAATATTTACCAGTTGTGGGTTTTGTTTACAACACCTTCTTTCCCTTCTGGGAAAAGACCTAAGTACATAATACGAGTATGTATGTACGTACAGTCAACAAAGGAGTTAAGTATACAGGAGCGTCGGATATAGTTGAAGTTTACTAAGAAACCGATGGATGTTCTGGACTGAAATTTAATTTAATAAATGAGCTGTTTGTTTTCTATTAATAAACTAAAATTTTATTCGAGAATATCCATCGGTTTCTTAGTAAACTTCAACAATATCCGACGCTCCTGCATACTTAACTCCTTTGTTGACTGTACCTATAATGACAAAGTTTAATTGAAACCAAAAGCAATACCTACAACTGTTGTAAGTTT
Source organism: Oligia strigilis (assembly GCA_951800025.1). NCBI lineage: Eukaryota > Metazoa > Arthropoda > Insecta > Lepidoptera > Noctuidae > Oligia > Oligia strigilis. Next base: position 7,180,883 of record OX637560.1, on the reverse strand, counting down.
GCTGATCCCTATCTTATATTATTATGTACAGTCAACAAAAGAGATAAGTATGCAGGATCGTCGGATATAGTTGAAGTTTAGTAAGTAACTAACAGCTAATATTTTGTCAGGGCTCAGGGCCCTAATTCACTATGGCCACTCGATGATTCCTTGCTTCGAAACCTCGTCAAATTCATAGCTAATCATGACAAACTTTGCGTTCATTTCGCGCGGTTTCGTTCATTATATCATAGAGAATACGGCCCCTGGTGTGGTAATTATGGCAACATTTCCTTTTACTGGTGACGTTCAGAATTTTAATTTATAATAATAATAAACCATTTATTATCAGGTAACAAAGACCCATAGATACATACCTTAACCTAAGTATATATAATTATAGTAACAATTTTGTTAGTAAATAAAACTTAATAACTATGTTAGTATCACTTAGTTGCACTAAGTCTTTGTGCGTTCCGGTGGCACTTGTCCGCGAAAGCGGCGGAATACCACATCCTGCGGCTAAAAGCTTTCTTTCATCACCAGGTGCTCGAAGCATGTTGGTATGCGCACCACAAACGCCTTAAAGTTGACGTTGCGATGCGACTCCAGCAGCTGTACCCTCGGCGCGTACTTCAACCGTACCTACCGTACCGTAACCGTACCTTCGTATTTATAATTCATAATGATGACTAACCCTTTTCCGCCTTCTATGTAACTCAAACCCAACCTAGGATGACAAAAACCCGATAAAAAATAACCAACTTGTTTATCTATCAATACCCAGAATACATAAAACAAATATTAGGTATATACTAGCTTCTGCCTGCAACTTTGTCCGCGTAAAATTTCGGCCTCGACCCACCGCTTCGCATCGCATCGCCCGCGCTATTACTTCGTTCTCACTTAGCCTTCTTTCAGGCTTATTTTTTTCTCGGCTCCTTCTGATCATAGCGTGATGTTAAATGTGCCTTAGTCTCTTAACTAAGATGTACTGCCATAATTTCGTCTCAAACTCAAACTCTTTAATCTAACTAATTACAGGGTTCTGTTGAATAACCATCCTCAAGAATTGGGCTATCAAATGCAACAAGAAAGTAAGTATACGTGTATGTAAATTTGGCATATACAAAAAAAAATATGGGCCGTAGAAGGAATCTACAATATGATGAAGCGGGAATAAACAATAAAAAATATATTTTGGGACGAAGGCAGCATATTGTTTGGGACGAACCAGGAGTTTTTGGAATGTGGGACGAACGAAGAATAAATAAATATTTCAAATCCGACTTGTAGTTCCAGAGATTAGCGTGTTTAAACAAACAAATTCTTTAGCGTTTTTAGTATAGATAGATATGGTATTACGTCGTTACGCATTTAGATGTTGTGTAAATTGATAGCTGGTAAACTCTGTTCGAAATGTCAATTGCATACGCAGTTGAAATTTATGAAATTCCGACAAGCAATATAATATGAGAGACGCCCACTTCCAGCTGATAATACGCCTCTTATTATTACGCATTGGGATGTAAAACAGGGGAAATAATATGATAGCTGATATTGTACCTACTGAAATATACAGAGGTAATTTGAGAAGGAATTGTCATCATTCTTTTGCTTTTCAATCAACTCAGCCTATCGTAGTCCACTGCTGGACATAGGCCTCTCCCAGATGCCAAGACCAGTCCTCCGCCTTCTGCATCCAGTCACTTTCTTAAGGTCGTCGGTACATCTAGGTATGGGGGGCGTCCCACGCTTCGCTTGGCTCCACCAGCCGTCGGTCGGTCCTTCAACAGACATCTCCTGCCCTTAATCCAATTTTGTTTGGCATCCATCGTTTCTTTGGTCTTCCCCTACTCTTATAACCATCCACATACATACTCTAAACTTTCCTCACGACATTTTCATCATTCCTCCCATTACCAACCCATCTCTGACAGTTTCAGATTTCCTCTGATACAGGGTCGTAGGGACATACATACATACGCGTCGACTTGTGAACCTTCGCCTTTTTTCGTCGGTTAAAAGATGCCGCTTATTTCTATATATACCTAAGTACATACAGTGGCGTAACTATACCGTTTGGGGCCCGTGACAAATTCAAGGGATGGGGCCCTCCCCTCCCTCAACGTAAAGAGGTTCAACCAACGATACTGTTTTTTTTTATTAGCACTTCTCCTGCAACTTCTTCCGCGTACATTTAATATTTTCCCATACAAAATTTAACACCTGACTGCTTCTATCCTTATGTTAGGATCCTCCTGTGATCATGGCCCTCTCTGGCTGGGGGCCACCTAATAGTTACGCCACTGAGTACCTACATAATAATAACATGTAACTGCTGGTAATTTTTTCAATAAGTTAAACTTTGTGATGATTGGTTGGCGATCATTAAGCCTACCTCAATGTGGCCCAAGGCGAAGACCTTGTCTCGTAATTGCAAACCTTTTCATCGTAATAGCAATACCTCATTTTATTAATATTTACTAATAAAATAATCTATTATTACTAATTACTAATAATAAAGCTGAAGAGTTTGTTTGTTTGAACGCGATAATCTCTGGAACTACAGGTCAGATTTGAAAAAAATCTTTTTGCATTTGATAGCCCAATTCTTGAGGAAGGCTATAGGCTATTTAACATCACGCTATGACCCTTAGGAGCCGAGCAAAAAGAAAAAAACTCGGAGTGAACGGTAAGCGAATACGAAGTGTTGCGACGCGACGGGGTGGGGGTACAAGAAATTTCACGCGGACGAAGTCGCGGGCAGAAGCTAGTAATTAATAGTCGGATAATAGTCGGATATACTTATCCGACTATTAACCCCTTTATTAATAATTGCGGAGTTAAGTTACTATCTCTGGTTGCTCTAGTGATCGCAAGCGCTACTGGTGAGCATGAGGTTCGATTCTCAGGTGGGGCAAAGTCATCATCATCTGCATAGCTTTTCCCAACTGTGTTGGGGTCGGCTTCCAGTCTAACCGAGTGCAGCTGAATACCAGTGTTTTACATGGAGCGACTGCCTACCTGACCTCCACAACCCAGTTATTGGGTACCTAATAAGATACACCTTTGTAAGACTGGTTGTCAGATTTTCAGGCTTCTGACGACCCATAACGACTGTCAAAGATCCACGAATGACAGCCGGAACCAACGGCTTTACGTGCTTTCCGAGGCACGGAGGCCTCTACTTCCAAACTCATTTTACATGATTCTTAAATGATACCTGGAAAAAATACTAAGTCCAACACTATGCATGTGAGAGAGAGTGGAGGCTTGTGTCTCAGCAGTTGGAGCATTATTTGCTGATTATGCTATATTAATACGGTAATGCTAAGTAAATTATTAGGCTTGATGCATGATGGCGCCATACACACGTGATAAGGCAACACGCGCCGGTATTGGGCAACGAATCGTAACAAGTTGTAATCAATTAATGTTTGTTTTACAAATTAACATGTGATTGATAAAGTGCAGCACTGCACTCGGATAACGGAGAAAGTGTGTAGGAACGGTTTTATACGCATGATGTGTCATAGGTACCTATAGTTAAAACGTATGGACTTAGTGTCACGTCAGGGGCCGTCTCTCTACGTCCGTCCACGAAGATACGGACCCGTCCGAAAGTAGCTAAATTTCTTATTTAAATAAAGATAACTAAAAAAATCTATGTTGCTATGGAAAATTTAAAATCGGTCTAATTTGGCTGCAACACTATTTTTCAAAAATGTTCTCAAGTAACTTTTTAGACAGTTTGTATCCTGCTTAAGCATATGAATTTTCATTAACATCGGTTCATTCATTTCGAAAAACAAGGGCTTCAAAATTTGTATGAAATGCCGTACGGCGTAATCGCTCTTAAATCGATAAATAAGTAAGATATCTTTGAAATAGGTATGTGTACCTATGGAATACTTACCTGTGTGTCTATCGCCAGGGTCCAATCAAGGGTTGGAGAGAAGTTGCAATTGTGTAGATTTTCCAAAAGTTAGATATTATGAAAATATAAGGTCAATAAAATCAATCTACCAACATGCTTTTCCCAACTTTCTTGGGGTCTGAATGCCAGTATTTTTAAATGGAGCTGCTGCGTATGTGACTTTCACTAAGACACTAACCAATTACTGGGTAAACTATCGTTTGGCAAGACCGGTTGTCAGACTTTCGGGTTTTTGACTTACCTCAACGACTGTCAAAAATCAACGAATGACAACCGGAACCAACTGCTTAACGTGGTTCCCGAGGAACAGAGGGTTCTAGATACGTAATGGATATTCACCCATCCACAAACCGACCGCGGCTAGCGTAGCTTAACCTTAGATCGACCCGTGTAGAATGTGTTTCAATATTCGGAATTTTGCCTGTGCCTTTTCACAAAATTGAGATTTTCACTTGAATTTGAAAAAGCCACAAGGAATGCTTCCCAAACACGTTATGACGTTAATTGTTTAATTTCGAACGTAGGTAGAAGCGTAATGAGTAGGTACCTCATTAGTGAATAAATTTATTTGAGGAAGTCTGCTATGTTTGCGGTTGCAGTAAAAATATCCTGTATTACACCTACGTACACAGTGCCGTAATTAGCCTTTTATGCGCCCGGTGCGAGCTGTTATAACGGCGCACTTTTTTTTTTTTTTTTTCGGATAGGAAATCATCAAATGACCCTCCCGCTCTGGGTGGAGCGGAAGGGAGTGTCAGACTCTTACTGACTAAAACCCACCCGTGTTCCTTCCTTAGCCCTTTATGTTCCAGGCCAGCGGGTAACCCTTTGGGACAATCCCGCTGACCCGGCAGGCTTCGGTCCTAAGGGCTTCCTCGATGCTGACATCTCTTTGAGGCGCGCGTGGAACACGTACGCGCCGTCCGGCACGGGCCTGGTCCTGATCGGATGGTGAGCTACCCATTACTCTCCGCCCGCAGGCCCGCGCCTACGGAGGCCGGGAGTCGTCACGCGGCTCCCGACGCCCAGAGCGTCTCCCGCGGCGGCTAGGACGGGACGCTCTCTCCCAGAGCCGTCCCACCACCTCCTTTGCTAGCATGACTGCTTCGCAGAAGGAGGTGACTGCGAGAGGTCGCCGCTGCTACCGATCGCCTCTACGGGGACACGGCGGTGCCCCGCCCATGCGGGGCAGACCTCCACCGTGTCCTCTGGGCGATCCTGGCTATGGTGACAACCTGGCGTTTCCTCCCGCCTGATGATGTGCAGGAACCTCCCAAAGCTTCCGTGCCCGGTGAGAACTTGCGTCAGGCGGTAGGTGAGGGTGCCGTGGCGCCTCTCTAGCCACTTCTCAAAGAGGGGTCTTATCGCCGCTATCGTGGCGTGCCCTGCGCTAGGTTGCGACAGTCGCTCTTTCCATGTCGCCATGAGATCACGCCGGAGTTCCGTCCGCTCCGCCGCGATTTGCCGCTGAAGCGGAATTTCCCCCCGGCGTAGTGCCTCCGCGCGCCACTCATATAGGCGCGCGACGACTATCGCCTCCAGATCCCATGGCGGCAAACCGGCAAGGAGGCTTGCCGCCTCGCTCGAGATCGTGCGGTAGTCCCGGATAAGCCTTACGGCTACCACCTTCTGGGGCGCGTTCAGGTAGTGGGCGGCTCGCCGCCGCAGTGAACGCGCCCACACCGGGGCCCCGTATATAGGGCCATGGACCGCACGACCCCTGCGTAAAGCCTCCGGCAGGAGGCGTTTGGCCCCCTCAGGTTGGGCAAGAGCCACTTGAAGGCGGCTCCGGCCCGTTCCAGTTTGGGGGCTAAACGTCGGAAGTGCTAGACGAAGTTCCACCGGCTGTCGAGGACGAGACCCACGTATTTCATCGTCGTCTCGACGCCGATGTGAACCCCTCCTACCGTTAGTTGGGATCCCGATGGTGGCGCGTTCCGGGGCCCATGAAACGACATGACCTCGGACTTGTGCAGTGCCACCTCGAGACCCAACTGCCGGATCCTCTCCACGACTATCGCAACCCCGCGTGTCATCGCGTCGGCCGCCACCTGATGCGACCTCCCCTGCGCCAGGACCAGCGTGTCGTCAGTGTAGCAAACCACGCTGACGCCATCAGGGAGGTCGGCCCGCAGCACCCAGTCGTAGGAACGGCCCCAGAACCAATCCCTGCGGGACACCGCACAACATCTCTCGCCGGTTCCACTCCCCGTCGCGACCGGGGTAGATAATGGCTCTGTCCGTCAAATACGCCTCGACTATTCGACGGAGGTAGGTCGGCACCCGGTGATACCGGAGTGCCTCCAAAATGCAGCTCCAGGGCAGGGTGTTAAACGCGTTGGCGATATCGAGTGACACCGCCACGACGACCCCACCCCGGGACACCGCGTCCCCCGTCGTGAGGGCTCTCATTCATGCGTATGATGGCGTCCACCGTCGAGCGCCCCTTGCGGAAGCCAAACTGACTGTCCGTAAGATCCGGCCCCGTCTTCACCAGGTGCCCGACGAGGCGGCCCGCAATCACTCTCTCAAAGAGCTTGCCGACCTCTTCGAGCAGCACGATGGGCCGGTATGCGGACGGAGAGTCCGCAGGGCGCCCATGCTTCCGAATGAGGACCAGCTTCCCTGTCTTTCAACGGATTGGAAACTGGCCTCTCTCCAAACATGCGCTTAAGAGCGCCTCCAGTCAAGGCCCGAGAACCCTCGAGGCCAGGACCCAGGCTTTACCTGGCAAGCCGTCGGGTCCTGGGATAACATTTGCATTTATAAATTAGGTGAAAAAACGTTTATTCGAAAATTCGAATTCAGAAATTATTTTATCAATTTGCTTCGCTTGTAAGATCGTAAACTGGCGTCTGAACTTTCTCTCAAGTTGTGTCTCTTTACTCGCTTTTTACGCTTTTCAGGAAAATCGTCTTTGATATCACATTCTTCACAAACTTTTACAATTACGATCGATTACGATATTATCGGCTTTAATATTGAAAATATTATTTATTTGTCAGAAGAATATACGCGGACGACGCGAATACACACGTATAAATAAATAATAGGTATTGTTAGTGGCCCAGGTCTGGTCATTTCTGCGCCCCTCCAGGGTCTGCGCCCTGTGCCTGGGCACCGCTGGCACCGCCCTATTTACGGCACTGCGTACATACCTACTAAACTAAGGTAATTTAATAGTTTAATTAACCCATAACTGTGACGCAATGGCTCATTCATTATTTGCGCAGTTTTTAAAACTGCGAGAAGAAAAGAAGAAGAGAGAAGCGGAATTATACCAAAATACGTCATAAAATTTTAATGACGTATTTTGGTATAATTTCACTTTAAATCATCAATGGGATTTTGGCCACAATCAGATGGGAAAGTTTGCTTCTACGTGACTCCGGTCATGGGGAAAGCGGTAAATGATAATTACATAGAATTTCTCTCAACGACACACAATAAATAAAATCTAAGTACGTAAGAATAGTACTAAATTTCCTTTTTTATCCGACTACAGAAAAGGAAGGGTAATGAATACAATATTATTTTGGCTGGCCTGTTGGTCTAGTGGTCAGTGACTATGACTGCTATTCCGGAGGTCGTGGGTTCGATTCCCACCCAGGACAAATGTTTGTGTGATGAGCATGATCATTTGTTCTGTGTCTGGGTGTAATTTATCTATATATGTATGTATTTAGAAATATATAAGTATGTTTATCAGTTGTCTAGTACTCATAACACAAGCTCTGCTTAGCTTGAGACTAGACGGCGTTGTGTGATAGTTGTGGAATACTATTGTGGAATATTATTATTATTATAATATAAGAAGGCAATTTCTCAGCCATATTCACGATGACCTGTGGGCTAAAGTTTCTACACAATGGGTGCCTGAACATGGACCCTGTCCATCGTCCATCATCCCACCCTGTCGTGGATGGATGGGCACCGTCGAGGTCGACCCAGAAGGAGATGCTGGGATGATATGGATGCGCGTTGATTGGAGGTGGCGCGGAAAAAGAATGGCCTTTGCGCAGGTAGAACAGCATAGGCTAAACAAAAAAAAAAACGCCACTTTTGTCAAGAGTTCAAGGCATATGTAGGTATGTTGATATTCGCTCTACGTTATACCGTGAACTACTGTAGCGGTATCTACACGTCACGCAAAATCCTGCATCTCGCAAGCAGAGTTTACCGCGCAACTAGCATAGTTACAACGGCCCGTCATGAATCATCGGCCACGTCTGGTCGTAGGATCCTCCCTTTTCTATAGAGTATGAATGAACCTTACACCCTGTTCCTTATACCTCTATACTACGTTATATTGAGGAATGGGATATGAAGGTTTAGGAAAGCATCATCATCAGACGAAAGACATCCTTAAAAGTATTCAAAAAATAACAGACTCGGTAGATAATATGGGGAGCTTAACTTAAGTTGTTTACACACTACTACGGTCAAAAGGTCAGATAAAATGAATTACGCTCCTCCAACTATATTTCACTGCATGCTTCCTTCTGTCAAGGAAACAATTGCGTCCACAACTCATCGTTCACACAGTTAAAAGATATTAATATAAATCTCAATCTTTGTAGTGATCGGAGCATAAATATTTAAACATGTATGCCTTTCTGTTTATTTATTTGTGATTGTGAATTTAAATATTCCATTAACAGGCGCGTTACTAATTGATGTGATGAATTGTACTCATCATTATAAACAACTTTTACTATGGGACCAAACATGAAATCGCAAAAACAAAATCAGCTGTTCCCTACATTTCGACGAGTTGTACGAACATAAATGTAGGTAAAAGCTGATTTTTTTGGTCACCCATCCACGGACCAACCTCGGCAAGCACAGCATAACCTGATCGACCCGTGCGGCTGTTATAACTAAGCCATAAGCTACTTATAAAATATTAAATGCATTGTATATAAATAGTATCCTATCAGATTGAAAAGACTTCTGGCGCACCCCGAGTTTCGGGCTTGCTTTTTCTGGACTGGGGTTAGTCTTTTCACCACGTCATGAGCTAGTCTTTGTTTCTTCTAGAGAAGAACTATGGGAGTCATGAGAACATACAACTACTGGCGCGCAGAACGCGGCGCCGGTAATATTTATAGTGTGCGTGCAGACGACGCTATACGCCGCGCACGCGCCAGAGCGAGATAGGTGCCCGTTCATTGTGGATCATAGTCACAGATTGTTTTAAGTAGAATAAAATCAGTGTTCTCCTATTGGTCAATCAAATATTTTAATAACTGTGCTAGTTAAAAATATGATGTAAGGCAGCAGGAACAACCAATAAATGACTATTATTCCCTGCAATAATTACGAGCACTTATTATTTCACACACTCCTTCGTATTCCCAAAAGAACGAAAACTAAAATTACGTACAGTACAATGTTAGGATTCTCAGATACGAGTATTCTCAGACCCAAGATACCCCCGTGCTGCGGAAAGCACATTAAGCCGTTGGTCCTGCGCCTGATCTCTCTTCGGTCGTATCGGATTGCCGTTCCAAAAGACTATGCGAGTGAGGGAAGATTGAGGGCTCTTTTGTCTGCGCATACACTTGTGCACTATAATATCTCCCGCGTAGGTTAGTCTCCGTTGAGATTGGCTGCCATGGCCGAGATACGGTTTGGAGAACTTCGGCCAAACGTTCTTGTTCACGGTTGTTGACGCTCCCACTTTGCGCACGCAGCACGCGCAGGTTTGGCCAAAGCTTTAAGATTATTGAAGCCTCCGCTAGGAGTAATAGTGTTCTGTGATTGAAGCTCCCAACCATCATAGCCATTAGAAATGTGTATCTGTGGAACTAAAGGAAGGAAGGAAGGAATAGGCTAGATACTTAGATAGCATCAATATCTTGACGCTGAAACAAAGGAAAAAGAACTAATATCTGACATGTACAGACGCCAGCAGATCAAGCGACTACAATCTGTCAAATTTCTTTAATAGATTTTCAACTTTATCGCTAAATTATAAGGTTCAAAGTTGATTGGGGAAATTTGACAGTTTCGGGTAGCTTGATGTGCTGGTGTCTGTACAATTGCCAATTCTTTTCTAATCAATTTCCGTAAACAGTAATTATAGATAGATGCGAATGTCATTGAACGATACCGTTCGACGGTCAATCATTAAGGATTCGAGGCCTTTGATAAAGTAATTAATTTAATTTTTTTTCCGGGAGCAATGCAACTCATTTAGTTTGGTTTTAGTTAAATGCCTATTTTTTGCAACATTATGGCGATAAAAGCGATAGTTTTCCTTTGTCAACAATGATAACAATGTCCCAGTCTTTTTTCCTGCATGATCAAATTATCTGCCTAGCCTTTTCCCAACTATGTTGGGGTCGGCTTCCAGTCTAACCCGACGCAGTAATATTTTACAAGGAGCGACTGCCTATCTGACCTCCACAACCCAGTATCTAAGTAATACGATACTCCTTGGTAAGACTGGTTGTTAGACTTTCGTGCTTCTGACGACCCGCAACGACTGTCAAAGATCAACGAATGACAGCCGGAACCAACGGCTCAACGTAGGTATAGGTACGTGCACGGAGGGGTTTCGGTGTGTAAAGACGGTCACCAATCCACGCGTCAACTTCGGCAAGCGCAGTTTAACCTGGTCAATCGACCCATGTGGTTGTTATTACTTAACCACGACCCCCTCATGTTAAGAATTGCATATTCCTAATGGTGCCTTTTTGTCTTGAGGTAGAAGCTAGCCAAGCTGTATACAGTACAACTTACGCCGCGACGGTTGGAGTTGAGGTATTATATTTTTTTGTCGACTAAGACATAATTAAGTCTGGTTCTTTTTGGTCGTGGGTTCGAACCCAGGCAGACGCTCTACTTTGTGTAAATAATTTCATCACCACTGCTCTCAAAACAGTGAAGGAAAACATTGTAAGGAAACCGGCATGTCCTAGAACCAAAAATTCGAAGACGTGACATCTACCAACGCGCACTGGGCCCGCGTGGTATATTACAGCCCACTCTCGAAGAGAGGAGGCTTGTGTGACCTGTGTCCCAGCAGTGGGAACATTATAGGCTGAGTATGGTATACCAAAGGGTAAACACGGGACCCTATTACTAAGACTTCGCTGTCTGTCCGTCCGTCCGTCTATCTGTCACCAGGCTGTATCTCAAGAACCGCGATCGCTAGACGGTTGAAATTTTCACAAATTATGTATATCTGTTGCCGCTATAACCACAAATACTAAAAATATTTAAGGGGGGCTCCCATACAATACAACAAACGTGTATTTTTTCGGTGTTTTTGCCTTGTGGTACGGAACCCTTCGTGTGCTAGTCCGACTCGCACTTGGCCAGTTTTTTTTTCTTACTTTTTGGCATCTTAGGAATCTAACGGGCCGATGACCTTGCACCCCTCCTCACTCCGGCCCTGTCGCCCCATCTAGTATGGAGATATTTTTCTAAGCATTTAAAAATTATTCTCCTCATTTACTTCCGTGAATTCTTTGTGTACTTAACTGTAGTTATGCGTATGAATGTACTCATAAGTGCGATAGGAATTATAAGTGACCGAGTAGTAACACAAAGAGTGCGATGTCACAGTAGAAACACGTTTAAAAGGTTCATTCAGGGGTCTTACACTTAAAATAATAAGCGGTTTAAAGCATTCCAAGGTCCCGGACTACAGGTTCCCGAGATATGTCATCATCTGCCTAGCCATTACCTTTTCCAGATATGTCATGATAAAATAATAATGATAAATATTTATTCAAAAATAAAAATTGACAAAATACAGTTATAAATCTTACAAATAATATAGGTATGTATGATGCCTGTACTAGGATAAACCTGTATCACACAGACAGGCTTTGGCACAGGCCGAGCGGCAAAGTCGAATGTTTATTTTGCCGCCCGGCTGTGCCGAATCTTGCCGAATCATGTCGATCCTAACAATTTGTGTAGCACGCCTCAGAAATAATGCATGATTGTAGGACCCCAAATGAAGTGGAAAACCAAGGTGATAACCTAACTTGGTTATTACCTTGGTCTTCCATTACCTAGCCAAAAATAAAACGCGGTAATCCGCTCCACCAGTCCCTCCCACTGGTCTTCAAGTTTGCTGACAGTAACGTGAATGGACAGTGATTTGGTCGCTTGAACGAATGTTGCACGAATATTGTATATTGACGCGTGGCCAACATCGGATCTAAAACCGCCATCTTGTTTTTTCAAGTGACAATTTAAATTTTTATTAACAACGACAGTCAATATCATTTAGGCACCAGAAAAACTTTGTAAGAAAAATAGCAGTCTACCTAGTTTCGCGCATGTGCACCTTCTGAATCTATCCATTTTATCACAATACAGTTCTTCCTTCACACGATGTGAATCATTATTTTGTTTTGTTTTTATTAAAATTAACACCTATTTATATTTTTCCTAGCGCTTCGTTAGGAACTTTGTTTGTTATGGTTAAAAATAATTTTCAACAAACTTATAGATTTTAGTTCTTAAAATATTTGTGCTTAGTCTGGCAGAACAAGTGGTATCCAAAATAAACTTCGTTTAATCTAGTCATCTGGTGACCAGACTTTTTAGTTTATTTTAGGATGACTCATCATTGGACAATTTGGAGGGGTCCGGGGCTAGTCAATAACAGCCGCACAGGCTACGCTTGCCGCAGGTGGTCTGTGGATGGGTGACCATCTTTACAAACCAAGACCCCTCCATGCATCGGAAAGTACGTTAAGCCGTTGGTCTCGACTGTAATTCGTGGATCCTTGACAGTCGTTACGGGTAGTCAGAAGCCTGAAAGTCTGACAACCAGTTTTAATAAGGGGTATCGTACTGGATGTCAGACTTATCGGACCCGTAACGACTATCAAAGATCCACTACGTCATAATTTTATATGCACATAATAAACTAATACTAAAGCGATATAATAGGAATTACCTCCACCCTCCTTCTGACGTCAAAATCATAGAATGAAGTCATCAATGCGCATACTTTGAGCAGTGGTGGCCCAGTGGTATCGGCCGCGACTTACGAGTTGTAGGTCGTAGATTCGAACCCAGACAGGCGCTTTACTTTGTGTAAATTATTTCATCACCACTGCTCTCAAAACGGTGAAGGAAAACATCGTGAGGAAACCGGCATGTCCTAGAACCAAAAATTCGAAGACATGTGACATCCGCCAACCCGCACTGGGCCCGCGTGGTGGATTACGGCCCACTCCCTCTCATAGAGAGGAGGCCTGTGTCCCAGCAGTGGGAACATTATAGGCTGATTATGATGATTATGATGCGCATACGCTACCAAAAATTCACCTCAAAACAAGATATCTACCGCAAGAACAGGGTCATGCTCGTGCATATTATTAAATTAACGGTCGTAAAGTGACGTATTGTAAAGCTACCGTTTGTGCATGTGAGTGTGTGTGTGTGCGTGTGCGCTTGCGAAATCTAGTCCTGTTCATGCACGTGGCATGACGTGTTTTTATTTTGCTTGATTAGGACCACGCCGCTATAACGGATGCATAGTGGATGGCTGACCATGTTTACATACGGAGGTCGATCGATCAGGTTAAACTACGCTTGCCGCGGTTGGTCTGTGGATGGGTGACCATCTTTACATACCATGACCCCTCCGTGACTCGGAAAGCACGTTAAGTCGTTAGTCCCGGCTGTCATTCTTGGATCTTTGACAGACGTTTCGGGTCGTCAGGAGCCCGAAAGTCTGACAAGCAGTCTTACCATGGAGTATCGTGTTAGGTAACTGGGTTGTGGAGGTCAGAAGGGCAGTTGCTCCATGTAAAATACTGGCATTCAGCTGCATCCGGTTAGACTGGAAGCCGACCCCAACATAGTTCGAAAAGTCTAGGCAGATTTTTAGGTATAGAATAGACTGATGGCCCACTATATTATACTCGTATACAAAATATATATTTTGCACACTATAATAAGTGGTATATTCCAGATTTCAAGATACCTAGCAAAATCATGTCAAGTCAGGATACCTATAGTTATGATCTTATCTAGCCCGAGTGCGAGTTAAGGCTCCCGTAGACAGACGCGACGCGACACTAGTAGAGCAATTTCTATGAAAACTTCGTGTAATTTGTTCTAACAGTATCGCGTCGCACCGTCGCGTCGCGCATTTCTGCGGAAGCCCCGCGCCCCAATCGCCTCTACGACTATCCGCGCCCGCGCGTGATGTGATCTTGCGAAAACTTGTCCTTTATAAGCACGTGTTCGTGTCATGTTTACAAAATAATGTCTGCTGGATGGCAATTACTCACATTGCCAATCAGGATGTTTCTAGAAAAAGGTTGTTTTTCTAATTAATCACAATTATATTGACAAGTGCGTGCAGGCGCTACATCAGCGCACGCGTCCACATGTGAGGGCCGGCTGCTATCATTATGGGTTTATTAAATCGTGTTCTTTTAAGACACCTGTTTTTTGCGATTGGGATTTGGGATTTGTAGGCTTCTATGATTTCAATGACGTCAATGGAAAGAAGACGCCAATGGCGCCTATAATAGTACATTATGATACATGTGTGCTAAGTTGATCATTATGCACGAGGCGATATTATCGCGCGAGCCGCAGGCGAGAGCGATAAGAAAGCCGAGTGTATATTGATTAATGCACACGCGTTTCATACGACGTTTTTCAACACACTTGCGAGGAAAAAAAAACAGACTTGTATTGTTAAATACTAACTTGTATGGAAAATGGCGCGCTGGTTTTGTTTTCCCGCGCGCCGTGCTAGCCAGCACTAGCGATGCGCGCGCAACATTGACTCATTTTAAATATATTAATCTATGGCACAGACAAAACCGCTAAACAGCCTATAGAAAAAATATAATAAACACAAACCTGAAAATTGCAAAAAACCTAAGAATTTCGCGGTCTACCACTGCGCATTCACCTTAAATTGTCTGTAGTCCCCTGCGAGTTCATTTTGCGACCAAGGACAATACAGACTATTTAAAAAAAAATTGAAATATAGCCCGCGGATTTTTTCTTTTGGCATGAAGTCTCTTTGGGCGCTTTCCGAATTAGCTATAATCGCTCACATCACAGCGCTCACATCATCTCCATGGACGTAATATTACGTCCATGCATCATCTCACATGCGTTTCGATTTAGATATTACTATTATGACTGCTGAGAGCTGGCAACAATTCGGAACACTCGTGAACGCGCTCACATGACAGTGCTTACACAATGTAAAAAAGATATTATTACAGTATTTCTTTGTATAACCACCACATTTCTTCTTCAGTTCTTCTTCTTTGGTTAGGTGGCGATTGTCGGCCAGAAGCACAATTTCAAAAATGCCACGTTAGTTTAATTTAAAGATGATGCAACTCAAAACAAAACACACACTGACACAACCTCATACACACACTGTCATTTTTGACAGCGCTCACGGTGATATTATTCTAGGGCATGGTCGGCATTATCGCAAGATGGCGAATGTCATGACGTCATCTATGACGATTCATGGGACATCGTTATCGTTATCGCGCTCACGCTAATTCGGTTATTTCCCAATTCGGAACACATCGATTATTTTCCAATTCGGAACGCAGGGTTTGATGAGATTAAAAAAGCGCGCGTCTCCGACTAGTAAATAGTTATCTGTGGTATTACAGAACATGTGGATTAAAGTAAAGAAAAAGCACGCGTTCGTAATACACTCCATTATGGACCTAAAATCGGTTCAATAAGAGCCACTTTACGAGCAAGTGTGTTGAAAAGGATATGACTAACAAAAATACTTGTGGCAAGTTCGAGGAATTAGTAATAAAAAAGAATCGAATATTCAGATCTGGCAATCTCGCTGCTTCTAAATGTATGCATTAAATTAAAACATTGATGATATCAGCCGGTATATTCTGTATAAATCTCACTGTGAAACTTAGCTGAAATGAGTGTCAGTCCACCGGAGGTTAGGAATTGAAAAAAATCAAAAGTCATTTATTGAAACTAGGCTGAGAATCAGCACTTTTCGAACGTCAAAATTACAAAAGACAGTCCCCCAAAACGACCGCCCTTCACCATTTCCTAGTGCTTTCGCTAGGGAGAAGAAGTGGCGCAACAAACTCCCCAGCAGCACAGCTGTCTGTTCAGTTAAAAACCGTTGCTTCTATACAATAATAGGTATACAAAGTAGTTAATATTACGAGACACAGAAAATTAAATTAAACTATTTGCCATATGTCAACTAGCCACTCAAATATACCAATAAATATAATGTAAACTATATTCAAGCAAAAAAAAAATACTAAGAATATTAATGAAATCAAAAAAAATAACACCTAAACTGATCTGTCAATAGTTCAAATCTCACCGTGAAAACTTAGGTGAAGTCACCAAAGTTTTCACGTTTACAGGTTTGCAGAATAAATCGGCAGAATTTGTTGGGGAGTCTGTCTCCATGATATCTAGTACAGCGGTAACTAATTGTTCGTCTCACTAGTAGGCTAAATTTATTGTTGCTAACACCTAAGGATATAATGTTTTGAATCTGAAATAAACTTGTCTGCTTCACCGGCCATCGGTCCTTTGACAAACATGGCCAGCCCACACCATAAAACAACTAATAATAAATTAAAAAGAGCAAAGTCAGTTCAATAGATGAATCGTTTATTGAATATAAAAGTTTTATTAACTCGATCAACACCCAATAAACTACGAATCCAATGAACTATACTACGACCCAATGAACTACGGATCAATTTGATAGCATTGAAATAATTTGGGTACCGTTTACCCGTAGGTATAGGCCACACGTACGCGCCTAATACCTAAGCGTTTTAGGACACGTGTCTTAAGATTCGTCTGAGGAACGTGCTGTGTTTGATTGGGTCCTGGATCAATTAAATGAAGAAGAGAGAAGTTGAGAAACTCTGATTGCTGCTTGTTGAAGACTGAAATTTTGACTTCAGTTTTGATGAATTTCTTGCCATGGTTGTTGGCCATCTAATTAAACAATTTTTTTTACAGTTTTCTATATCCTCATTTTATTGAATACAGGGATAATGGTAAAACATTAACAACCTCTTAAGAGGTCATTGTACTTATCATTATGAACAACTTTCACTATGGGACCAAACTTGAAATCGTGGAAAAAAAATCAACTGTTCCCTACATTTTGAAGAGTTATACGAACATAAATGTAGGAACAGCAAATTTTTTTTTTCGCGATTTACATTAGGTACTAAATTAAATGACTAACTAATTATAAAAATAAATACAAAAACAAAAGGACAGTTACGCGTCGAAGTACTCGTCTTTTTAATTACAATTAAAGCCTGAAAGTCTGACAACCAGTCTTACCAAAGGGTATCGTATTACCCAGTTAATGGGTTGTGGAGGTCAGATAGGCAGTCGCTTCATGTAAAATACTGGTATTCAGCTGCATCTGGTTAGACTGGAACCCGACCCCAACATAGTTGGGAAAAAAGGCTCGGCAGATGATGATTTAATTACAATTAAATAGAATTCGTATAGTAATTGTGAAAAGGCATGCAGAAAGGAGAGAAACTTCACGCAAAATTGAGCTGTCTCCGAGCAAACCTTTGAGTGAAACAAATATGTATAAAATTAAACCTCCTATGGTTTAATAACCCCCAAAACAGGACGACAATGCAGTGCCGTATTTGCAACACTAGGTCAATGGGCAGGTGCCCGTAGTGCAGCAGCAGTGATACTTCATTGGTCTGTGTATGAAAACTTCGTATTTACTTTTACCAATGAAGATGGGACTCTGTTTTTCTACAAAATATGTCCTAGATCTGCCGGTGTATCTTACTATTTACCGACTTCACAAAAAGGAGGAGGTACTATGTTCGGGTGTTTGTATGTTTTTTTTTTTTTTTTTTGTATGTTTGTTCATCGAATACTCCGCCAATTGTCGACGGATCTTCAAAATTCTTTTTTTGTTCGAAAGTAGATAGTTCTGAGGTGGTCCCATTGTCACCAAGTTAGGATCTGATGATGGGATCTTAGAGAAATCGAGGGCAACCCTCAAATTTTATAGGCTCACTTATTGTTTTTCGCATATTTTATGAAGTATCTTGTGTATTTGTGTATGGTTGTCACCATCTCAGGTAGCTGGGCTGATGATGGAAGGTACAACTCCTTAACAATAAGAAGTTACTCGAACAGGCAAGGACTGTTTTAGTAAATTGTTTTGATGTTTGATAGGGCATTTGCCACATTTGGTCTCATGATCATCAAGTCATGACCTGATGCTACCTAACTCCTCGACAACTAACAGCAGATATATCGTGTTTAGGCTCATTGAAAAGGGCTCGATGTTTGGATACTGATACTGAGGAACACCGAAGACCTGATGCTGAAGCCAGGAGCATCAGAAAAAGTACAAACCTTGAAATTACAGCACCGTAGTCGTGTTTGGGCTCATTTTAAACAGGACTAATTTTAAGTTCAATGCAATGTTGACATAAGTCTGGCCTGATGCTGCAGCCAGGATTATCAGCATCTAATCTAAAAACTAATAAAAGGAGAACTCCTCAACAATTAACGTCCCTGCATCGAGAAAAGGAATATTTTATAAAAAGGCGATGGGCAAGTTGACATTAGGCTATTGTAACTTAGATAAATTATAAACAGACCCACTAAAAAGCGAGAAATAAAAACTTTTTAACAAAAAAAAAAACCGACTTCCAAAAAAAACACTACAAACTGAAAAATAACTTTAATTTCGGAAGTCGGTGGCAAAAACTAAAATACTGATCCCTAAGACACCGACTTCCGAAATTAAAGTTATTTTTCAGTTTGTAGTGTTTTTTTTGGAAGTCGGTTTTTTTTTTTTTACTACTACTACTTACTTCTATTTGTCCTTAAGGGATGTTGAATATTCCCATCATCATCATCACATAGTCATCACGTCGTCATCATCATCACATCATCATCATCATCAAGACGTCGTCATCATCACCACATCATCATCATCATCACATCATCATCAGCACATCATCATCACATCATCATCATCAAGACAGCGTCATCATCACCACATCATCATCATCACATCATCATCATCAGCACATCATCAGCACATCATCATCACATCATCATCATCAAGACATCGTCATCATCATCACATCATCAACATCACATCATCATCATCAGCACATCATCATCACATCATCATCATCAAGACATCGTCATCATCATCACATCATCATCATCAATACATCGTCATCATCACCACATCATCATCATCACATCATCATCAGCACATCATCATCATCAAGACATCGTCATCATCATCACATCATCATCATCATCACATCATCATCATCATCCACAGGCCGACTTCACCCACTGCTGGACATGGCCTCCTTTTTCGTGTGCCAAACCCCACGCTCCTGTGCCAGCCTTATCCAGGTTTTGCCCACGATGATAACAATGTCGTCTGCCAATCTCACCGCCGCGACAGACGATAATAATATCTCCATAGTGTTGTCAAATAAAAATTACAAACACTAGTAAAAGTAAAGGAAATAGCGTAACTGTAATAAAAGAACCACGTTCTCTTGCGCCGGCGCCGCTTTGACCTCGCATTATTGAAGTTAACAGCTTATTAATTCATTCGACGCACGCCAATCTCTGTTTGTTTTGTTTTTTTCTTTGCTTTTATTGTCTTACTTGGCTTTGTTAGCTCAATTCATTTGGATGTAATTAAAATGCATTCCCGGAAGTTTCAAAGTTGCTGGCTTTTGATAAGGTTTGATAAGGAATTCCCTTGATCATTCTGTATTTCAACGGCAGGTTTTAGCCACTCTTTTGATTAACGGGCCCAGTCATCCTACCATACGGCAGCACTAATAATAATAACAGTCCTCCAGAAGTCCAGACGAATTTTCGGCCATGGCGGCGAAACCCAACAGAGACTAGCCTTCGGCGCGGGAGATATTATAATGCACAAGAGTGTGCGCACTCCCTCTTCCCTCACTGTTTTAGCCCGAAGGGACGGTAACCCGACTCGACCTGAGAGAGCTTAGGCGCAGTACCAACGGGTTAACATGCTTTCCGAGGCACGGGTGTATCGCACCGGCTGCACTACACAGACAGTGTCAGAATCATTCCAGGACTTCGAGAGTGTCATGATCTATGTATACTTAGGTTTAAGGTTACTTAAATATTTTCTGAATTATCTTGGATATAACAGAAAGTTTGATACGATTGCCTGAGATTGTCTTTTTAAAATACTCCCAAGAATATTAATGTACCTGACCTAGTCAAATACACACATCAAAAGTGTCTAGGGATCAAGCATTTTTATGCGGATTTCTTGAGATTGAGATGTGGCTTTGTAATAAATTTATGATTTTATAAATTTATATGGATCCTTTTTGGTGCATTTCATAATTTGAATCAGGAACTGTGAATCAAATTCGAGTAAAAGATGAAAATCAGCTGTCAATATTTTCCCTATAAAAACATACAACGCATTGAAGACATTATTAGTGCTACTGTTTCCCTACTACTGATTAAAACCAACGTTATTATGGAGCGGCGACGTCATTTAAGCAGGGAAGAAATGCTCAGAGCCGTGGGAATGATAGAAGCTGGTTCCCGGCAACGTACTGTGGCTTTAGCTCTGAATACAAGTCAGAGTGTTATCAGTCGACTTTGGACACGTTACCGAAGCACTGGTACCGTGGCTGAGCGCCATGGAGGACGGTATCGCTGCACCACACGGAGACAAGACCGATACATTCAAATCTTAACTCGAAGAGCTCCAACAATAACCGCCATGATGTTAGCCGTGAGGCTTCATCACTCTTCAGGGAACTTAATTAGCGACCAAACAGTCAGAAACCGCTTGCATGAAGTGAACCTTCATTCCCGAAGACCGCTACGGGTACCACCTATAGCAATGCACAATCGTAGGATTCGATATCAATGGGCTCTTGAACACAGAAATTGGGCAGAAGAACAATGGCGTTTCGTGTGCTTTTCTGATGAGTCTCGTTTTGGTATGAGACCGGATACAAGACGTATACGACACTGGAGAACCCCTGGACGCCAACAGCGATTAAAATCCTGCCAGGAAGTCCATCCTTATAGTGGTGGAACCATCATGGTATGGGCGGGTATTTGGATCGGCGGAAGAACTGAGTTGATTTGGATCAGAGGCAACCTCAACGCTCAAATTTATGCTGAGACGATTGTATCAGACGTCATCGTTCCTCTACAAGTGCAAATCGGTCCCTTATTTCAGTTAATGCATGATAATGCACGACCGCACACCGCAAGAGTTGTAAGACAGACTCTCGCCGCAGCTAACATCAATGTCCTGCCCTGGCCTGCTCAGTCGCCAGACTTGAACCCGATTGAGCATGCATGGGATATGCTACAGAGAAGAGCTCTGCCGAATATGGAGGGTATCCAGTCGCAAGAAGACCTTTTTTTGTTGTTGCAACGAACATGGGCGGCCATTCCACAGCGTGATTTGGATGAACTCATTTTGAGTATGCCAAACCGATGTTCTTGTGTTGTTAGTGTTCGCGGTAGAAACACGGATTATTAATTGTTTAAGTTACCCAATAAAATTTTAAAGAAAACTGTTATTTCAGTCTTTTTTTCGAACTTTTGTGTTAGTGGTTCAAATGTCAAAAATCCCTTTATTAGGAAAATGGCAAATTTCTTTATTAATGCAAAGGTGACTTGGTTTATCGTTACTGTGACAAACGAAAACACTTTATTTGATGAATCCTTAAAGAAAATTTTAATTAATATCAATCAGGAGAAAAGTTATTGCAAAAATATATGTTGATCCCTAGACACTTTTGATGTGTGTAACTAGATTAATTGTGGGATAGTATAAGATTCATGACCGGAATTCATGATTGTATCTAATTGCATACAATTAGTCCTAATTTGATTATTCACGAAGTAATTTTGTCTTACGATTTCAAGTTGTCATGATAACGTGACAAAAGATTAGAAAGTGTTAGGCATGTATTTAAATTGAACCTCTAATAATTCCCATTTTGCGCTCTTATAAATATTATTGAACACTCTAATAATAATATAGGGGGCCCGTTGCTAAATAATAACAGCCGCACAGGTCGATCGATCAGGTTAAGCTACGCTTGCCGCGGTTTGTCTGTGGATGGGTGACCATCTTTACATATCGTGACCCCTCCGTACCTCAGAAAACACGTTCCCACGTCCCTGCTGTCATTCGTTTATCTTTGACAGTCGTTACGGGTAGTCAGAAGCCCGAGAGTCTGACAACCAGTCTTACCAAGGGGGATCGTATTACCCAGTAACTGGGTTGTGGAGGTCAGATAGGCAGTCGCTCCATGTAAAACACTGGTATTCAGCTGCATCCGGTTAGACTGGAAGCCGACCCCATACTTGGGAAAAGGCTAGGCAGATGATGATGACTCTAATAATAATATGATTATTTCGCTTCTTTTTGTGAACCTCAAATAATTCCTATTTTGGGGGCATAAAAAATACTAGATATCACAGTAACTACGACTAATATGGATGTTGCGGTTGGAACCTAACCCGTTCGGTCGGTGTATTCCTACCTTACCTAGTAACTGAGACCAACCGAGAGAAAAGTCGAGAAATTTAAAAAGAGGTTCATTTATTTAAAAAAATCTACATAGTTTTTAGAGGAGCAGTAAAATATTTACCAAAGTGTAAAAGCATAGCCATCCTTTTAGTAAGTAACTAAATGACTCGGACATTCCAGTCTTTTCTGTGAAAATAAAAAGTTATTCGGCAAGAAAACAAGTCCATTTATATTAGTTCCGCTCAAGTTACTTCTTTTAATACAAAGTGAGAGCATTTTGAAAATAGGTCAAACGTAATACCTAATTTTCCACTTAGTTTACATTTCTTACAAAAGAGAGAATTTTCAAAATAGGTCACGAAATACTTTTCAGGAAAAGAAAAGTTCAGAAAATAATTGTAATTTCGTATTTATGTATTAGCCTTTGCCCGTGCCTTCGCCCGTGTGGTCGGAAAGTATCCTACGGGAACGTACTTCCGGGATACTAAGCATCATCATCATCTGCCTAGCCTTTTCCCAACTATGTCGGGGTCAGCTCCAGTCTAACCGGATGCAGCTGAATACCAGTATTTTACATGGAGCGACTGTCTATCTGACCTCCACAACCCAGTTACTGGGTAATACGATACCCCTTGGTAAGACTGCTTGTCAGACTTTCGGGCTTCTGACGATCCGTAACGACGGTCAAAGATCCACGAATGACAGCCGGGACCAACGGCTTATCGTGCTTTCAGAGGCGCGGAGGGGTCTTGGTATGTAAAGATGGTCACCCATCCACGGACCAACCTCGGCAAGCGTAGCTTAACCTGGTCGATCGACCCGTGCGACTGGTATATAAAAATAGACACAAGTTAAGGTATACCTACAACTTTTCTACCGCGATAGCTTGCTGATGGTCGCAGATTATCGCAGTCCTCTCCTGGACACAGGCCTCTTCCAGCTTGCACCACAACAGGGTTGTCATCCGCCTTCCGCATCATGTCACAGCCACCTTTTTAAGGTCGTCGGTCCATCTAGCTGGGGAACGTCCTACATTATGCTTGCCAATACATGGTTTCTACTCGGACTCGTCCGCTCCACCGGCCATCGGTTCTTCGACAAACATTGCCAGCCCCCTAACACTTCAGTTTGCTTACTCTGCAAGCTATGTAAACACGACTGCAGTACTATTTTAATCAATTCAAGCCACGTCCCACAGAATCTTTTGTTTACTTAATTGTTTATTTTATTTGTAATTTAACATTCACCGTCCGTGTTGAAGTTGAAACTATAACCATGAGTGACCTCAAAGTGACCTTGAGTGGTACATGATAATGTAAACTTCCTTTGTAGGTCATTTGCCGAGGTAATTATGTTATTGTTAGTATGTGAATGTTATTAAATTAAATAAAGTGCGGTATACGAGGTAACGGATGTTTGGGGTTTGACTTCGACTTTCCCAGGGCTTAACGTAACAAATGTAAGGAGGAATGTTGTCGACTGAAATTTAATTTTAAATGAGCTGCTTGTTTGCTTTTAATAAAATAAAATTTTATTCGAGAACATCCATCGGTTTCTTACTAAACTTCAACTATATCTGACGATCCTGCATACTTATCTCTTTTGTTGACTGTACACGACAGAACTAGTTACCAAAGTATACGGAACGCGAGACAGTTTCTGACCACATGTTGTCCGTACGATGTCCAAGGGCCAAGAGAGCCTCTCCACCTAGCTGCTTGGTGTCCACGACTGCCACGAATTCAGGCTAGACTGTGTCGAGCGCCGCCAGGCGGCGCTGGCGGGCGTTCCGATTAGTCAAACGAATGACTCCGACTGGTTAGGGTTCCAGAGACAGAAACCTCCTCACAATGCGAGCCGTATCGAGGAGTATTGCCTTCTGAATCAGCACCCTAATTGCGTAACACACGATTACGCTCAATTTGAAGCTTATTGCTAATCCATTGCTCTATATGTTCGAAAAATGTGTCTGCTCGACAACGTAAATAACGCAATGAATGCTGTTGAACTGTCAAAATGAAACCCATTGCTACTGATAGTGTGTTACGCAATTACCCTGCAGGCCCTTGATCCAACCGCTTAACGAGAGCCTCAAGAGATGTTGATCAAGGCTTTCGGCCATCAGGCCATTGGCCGATACGACAATCGGCGCAATGACGGCCGAGCTCACATTCCACATGTCAACAACCTCGTGTGTTTTGTCTTAAAATCATACCAAGTTACGTAGACGGAGTAAACTATAGACTACTGCATATCTTCTTTTTCATTCGCACAAGAAAAAGAGAAATATATTAACGACACTAGCAAAGAAAAAAGACAGAGTAAGAATATTTCGGTCCCTTACTGCGTGTCGGCTAAGCAACAAGTTTGACGTAATAAAAATTATGATTGAAATAATAAAAACTACACCGCGATTAAACGGAAAATAAGATCTTTTTCGTGCATAATTCAATAATAGTACATTTGCGCAACTGTGTAAATGGTAAGGTGCAGTGTAATAAGCTGTAAAAATGATAGTATGGTGAAGATTGCCGGATTTTTTTTGTCCCTTTCGGTGACACGGATACCATGAGTCTATAGATTACTCTGTCTACTGTCCAAGTTACTTGGAGTCGGTGTTACATGTTTTATTCTTCCATTCTCCCATTCACTCAACCATTCACTCCCTAATGTCTGTCATAAATAAAGTCTTAAACTAAGTAAATATTATATGTGAAACGAGACTTTACATTAGGCCCAGTGAACAACAGACCAACTTTGGCGATTGGCAACCAACTAAAAAAACCCGCCAGAAACTTCTGGGCAGGTTCCAAAGAAAAATCATTTAACAGACTTGAAATCTAAAGCGAAATTCATTAGAAAAGAAAACTAGAAAAGACAAATAGATTTTGGCCGTTGCCACTTGGTAACATACACACTTGGAACTTAGGAAGTAACTAAAGGTGTTAATATAAAGTTAAGGACGAGTTCGAAGCCTGATTGATCGGCTTCAATTTAATGCCTTCAGTGGGTGTTAAAGTACTACTAACATACATATTAATTCCCTGATGGACCTTCACTACTACCCTTGAAAAGATAATTATTTCATCTCAGATGAAACAGGTCACTATAACATAAATTAAGTCCTGTAGGATTCCCTAAAGGCAAGACCTCACTTCTCGTTTGTTTCATAGGTAATTAAGGTATATCTTGATATAATTCCCTCTTCACATTTGTGTCCTCCTTTTCACTTATGTAACATATCATCAACCCTGTAATCCCCAAAGGGTTATGCAGATCTTATCTACATATAAGGAGCGAGCCTATTACCATCATCATTCTTGCCGAAAGACGCCCACTGCGGAACATAGGCCTCCCCAGGGCAGTCTTTAACCTATTGTAGGCCCTGGGCACATAAGGGTCACGAGGCCCCTGTGTAAATAAAAGACAATAAGAGAAAAATACTAATATTTTTCATAACTTGGCTTGGCTTATTGTAAATCGCACTGCAAATAACTTATTTTGTCATTGAATCGGGTACATGTTAATAATGCGTAGAATGCAACGGTGGCAGCCACGAATGACTTTTATGAGAGCAGGCGGGGCCCCCGAAGATCGCGAAGATTGACAAAAAAAAATAGGGTACTATTTATTTTGTACTGTGCTAATTTAGCCAAATACTTTATAATTATAATGTTACTGTCAGACATTATAATGTCTGCTTCCGTAAACACCCATATCCATTCATAATCGTACTTAATCGATAAACAATTATCTAGGAATTAAGATTAATAAAAATACCTATTTGTCAGTGATATCTATCGGTAGTGCGATGATTAGCAAACATTGCAAATCCTACTACAAGATTCTGGTTATCAGCACGAACCGTGGGTATGATCGAGTGTAAAGTCCAAAGTAAAGTGGCAATTCCACGCGACCGGAGAGAGTTCAGGCGCAGAGCCAACGGCTTCCGAGGCACTGGAGGTATCAATACCGCCAACTTCCAAACTCCGGGCTGTTACTAAGAAATTCTTAATGGAAAAACCCAATAACACTTTGGCCGACCTGGGAATCGAACCCTGGACCCCACGCTCAACAGTCGCGCTTACGACGACGAAACCAACGGGGCAGTCGAATGTGTAGATTGTATGTAAAACAATTCATTCCCATAACTAAAAAAATAAACATTTCGCGTAACTATGTAAATTTTTTAGATTATTAAATAGACACAATAAACTATGCAACGTTAAATAACGTAGCCTTTCATCATTATCGGAGTTGATACATCTAAGTTTTTAAAATTAAATCAATGAAATCACGACACAAGATACCTCATTGTAAGACTAGTTTACAGACAAACGACTGTCAAAGATCTTCGAATGAAAGTCGGGACCAACGTCCCCTTTTTTTTGTTTTTGTCGCTGAGAAATGACATTACGCATCTCCGCTCGTCGGGGGACGAGACGGAGTATGTGGGACTCCCTGCCAGAGTGGCAGTATACCCACTAAAACTCAGCGGTGTTCCCTCATCGCCTTGATGGGGGGGTCATGGGAATCCGGCTCGGCCTTTGCGTCCACAACCCCCCCGGCGCATGCCCGCCATTTCCCCATTTCCCCCCGGCTCGCGGGTTACGGGAATGGCCGGGAACACCTTGCCATGCCCGTCCGGCACTGGTGGAAGCCTGTGCAATACAGGCGAGGGTGCCCCCGCACCCGTCGCCGGCTGGCTTCCACCTGGGAGGAGTCGGAAATGACTGTCATACTGACGTCTTCTTCGACCCCTCCTCCGCCTTCGGAGCGGCGCCGCGAGAGGGTCTTCCTCCCGCGCGCGCTCCACCGGGGACCATCGCCCCTTAAACCAACGAAGTTGACCGATTACTACTGCAAATATTACTCCAAATCTTACTACGCGATACAATAACTCGTAAACATTATCTACTGACTCCTAAACAACACAACATGACGTCAATATGTTATCGCTATCGCTTAACGTAGTACTACAGTAACGATGATTAATTCACGAATTATTTTGATTTAAACGAAGGCGAAACAAATAACAAACTGAATCACAATATCGGGAATTCCGATTTTTTATAAATAATAACAATATTATTAATTTTTTGAAGCAGTTGGGTCATGGGCTTAACTCGGAAAGCAGAATCCAGACTGTATTCTTAAAGGAGGTTGCTCTCGGGAAGTACTTTAAACCGATGTTTCTGGTTGTCATGCTAATCCATCAATCAACTCAGCTTATCGCAGTCCACTGCTGGACATAGGCCTCTCCCCCGGCTGTGACACAAAACTTGTATCCTCCGCCTTCCGTATCCAGTCTTTTCCAGCCATCTTTTCAAGATCATCGGTCCATCTAGCTGGGGAACGTCCCACACTACGCCACTAATCCATTGTGGTCAGAAGTAAGTAATCCTTCGAAAAACGGCATTGACATTGGCAATCGTCCATCGTAGATATATCAGTCGAATTTTATGTTCCTTTTTGCCTATAAGTCAGTCTTCAAAGCAAGAGTGAACAGGCATCTTCTGAGGATGCTCGTTCCATCGTAAACCTCATCCATCGCTTTCCACCAAGTGAGATCGAAATCATGAGCAGTCCCATTATGCAATAAAAAAAGCTTCCCTACAACAAGGCAAAAAACCACTTTACCTTTATTTTATTGATATAGCGGCAATAGAAATACACACTCTGTAAAAATTTCAACCATCTACCTATTACGGTTCATGAGATAGAGCCCGCTGACAGACAGACGAACGGGCGGACAGCGACGCCCTAGTAATAGGGTCCCGTTGGCACCCTTTGGGAACGGAACCCTAAAATATACTGAAGTCGAACTCAACCTAGTTACCATAGGCTAGGTGAATGTTGATGAATGACATAGGGGAACCAGTAGATATCTCCAAAGATTTGATTTACTCTGAAATTCTAAAGCAGAAGCCAATGATCATTTATTTTACGCAGATACATATAATAATATGTCTCTTCTTGAGATAGTAACGATGACAGAGCTATATTTAAGTACTATGAAGCTAGTCATACAAATAATCTAGAATCTTTATTAACGGCAATATTTTTTGACACATATAACTATAATTGACACATATAAGATTCAATACTATGTGATGCAATCCAAAGAAAATTTACATAAATGCGTTGGAAAGACTAAAGTTTTTTATGGTTTTCAGATCCTACGCAGCACAATACGAGCAGCACGATGCGAGGAGAAGGAGAAGAGGAGAACCGCAATTTATTTTGAGTAAATACCATATAATTTCCATTAAAATATTGCTTCCTTGTTCAATTGAAATTGAGGACAAAAAACCGTCCAAAGCAAAAGCCGCTTTCGAAAGACTTTGACAATTCTTCTCTATTTTTAGAACAGACCTTTTAAATGGTACACACATAAATAAAACAACAATTACAACCTAATTAGGTAACACCACACTAATTTGTCAGCGAATTTATCAAAGCTAATCAATAAACAAACATCATTTTTTGGCTGATTCCCAAAGCAGTATCAAAATTAATAAACACTAAACAGTATGGAAGCAGTCACTTTGATTCAGAAAATATAAAGAAGGAAGCAGTCAGATCTAAGAAGGGCTTACATGACCTAAAGCACGGTCACTGTCGGACTGCATAGAAAAGAAAGAGAAGCACGATGACACAACGCTGGTAATTTATTGCAAAATATGAAGCAATTATTTAATTACAAAAAATCTATTGTTTGGACTAAAAAATTAAAACATTAGTGTTTTAGTATGTTGCTTGTAGAATAAATCTGACAAAAAATCAGAATGATTGTATGTATATTAAGTATGGTTTTTATTGTAAAAATAAAGTTTTTAGAGGTATCTTCATGATTTTTTCTATCCTATCAAATTTGTTGTATTATTTTTTCAACACATCTGCCTAGCATATATCCTGAAGAAAACAACATATTATTTATTAATATTTATAATATATTATATTTTTCTGATTTTGTTTACTGTAGTCGATCGTATACTTTTATTGTTTCTAAAACTTGCTTTTTTTGCGTTTAGGTCCTGTAAGCCCCTTAGGACAATCAAACAATATGCTGAGGTGGAAACAGACCATCTGATTTCAAGGGTCTGATTCTCAATTTCCACAATGAGTTACGGTTCATAATACACATTACTTACAGAATGGAACAAACCAGTGTCGATGTATGACAATTATGAAAATCTAAATTGATCCGTTTAAAATATGTCACAAAAGCATAACCATAGCATAATCAGCCTATAATGTTCCCACTGCTGGGACACAGGCCTCCTCTCGGTGAGAGGGTTTGGGCCGAAATCCACCACACCGGGCCCAGTGCGGGTTGGTAGATGTCACACGTTTTCAAATTTTCTTTTCATTCTAGGTCAATCCGGTTTCCTTAAGATGTTTTCCTTCACTGTTTTGAGAGCAGTGGTGATGAAATAATTTACACAAAGTAAAGCGCCTGTCTGGGTACGGACCTACAACTCGTAAGTTTTACACAAAGTACCTACCTATTTGGTAGAAAACTGTTTTTCACAACTTGTACTTAGCTATAGCTGCATTCACTGTAATTTTTATTTGTTGTTTACAGTATATTTCATCTTATTCTCAAAATGTTATGAATGCGTAAAGATGCATTTACGCTTTCGTGATTCAGACGTTCTGAAAAAACAAAAGAAATATTTAACAATAGAATAATATAGTTACCTAATAAGTATGTGCAGTTTGGTATCTTTCCATATACATAAGTATGAGAGTGAGGGAAGTGTGTTTGCGCGCACACTTGTGCACTATAATATCTCCCGCGCCGAAGGCTAGTCTCCGTTGAGATTGGCCGCCGTGGCCGAAATACGGTCTGGAGGACTTTATATACATAAGTACCAAAACAATATAATATAAGGAAATCGGTAAGAGTTTCTAGTTCTACTAAGACATGATTCTTAGATTCTGAATTCAAGGTACCTACAGCATTTTTTTCCCGATCGAATTAAAAGACATTGTAATGTTAAAAAAATCACACAGACAAAGATTTCCTTGCAGATTCTGCTCTCCTGGTACCTTCGACGCTTCACTATCGAACGGAAAATCTTACCGGAGATATGAGATATCTGGATTTGGTTCAAAAAGCAGTCGATACGGGCGATTTTATCTTTGCCTACTAGGTAAAATATGTAGGCCGATGACCTTCATGGACAACAACCTAAACCAGCACCAGAGAAGCTCTCGTTGTATGATTGAATCCAGAACCTGATCAAGGAATTGTTATTACTCCTGTAGTTAGTTAGTACCTATATCGAATATTTTATCTCTTTAAGGAAGTCTGATCCTGACGCAACTCTAATAGGAAACTAATTTTGTTTTCATATTCATTGATGACCTCTTTCTCGAAGTCGTCGAATCCGACTCGGCTGGGCAGCGTTCGGCAAGCCACGCAATATCTTCTCGTCCCACATACCGCAGTGTCTCAAGACGAAAGTCTTTGACCAGTGCGTGTTGCCAGTGATGACTTATGGCACTGAAACGTGGTCGCTCACAATGGGCCTAATAAGAAGGCTAAAAGTCACCCAAAGGGCAATGGAGAGGGCTATGCTTGGAGTTTCCCTGCGTGATAGAATCAGGAATGAGGAGATCCGCAGGAGAACCAAGGTAACCGACATAGCTCGAAGAATTGCCAAACTGAAGTGGCAGTGGGCAGGGCACATTGCTCGCAGAATAGATGGCCGATGGGGCCGAAAGGTTCTGGAGTGGCGACCGCGTACCGGAAGACGTAGCGTTGGAAGCCCTCCCACAAGGTGGACCGAAGACATTGTGAAGGTCGCAGGAACCCGTTGGATGGGAGAAGCACAGAACCGGTCGAAGTGGAGGTGCTTGGGGGAGGCCTATGTCCAGCGGTGGACGTCTTTCGGCTGAAATGATGATGATGATCCATTGATGAAATATTATTAATAGGATTTAGTTATGTTTTGTGGTATCCTCGGACGTCATCAACAAGAACTAATGGTGTGGCCTGTCCATTGATTAACCATAATCAAATTATGCTAATTCAGAAACAATACAAATTACTAGGACGTCATCGTCGAATCGAATAATTCAATTTGAATGTATCCGGTATCATGGCACCCGGTGGTTTATGGATTGTGTTTTGTAAATAAAATTCTTGGAATTACAGTATTGAATGCAGTTCAGTATCTATAGGTAACAGTCATCGGTAACGCATTGTTGTATCTAATAGACATACTCATCATTGAAATAAATGATATCTTTAGAGAATGTAATTATTGAGGAAAAAGATGGATGACTACCTACTATTGATAAAAACAATAGATATTTTGCAATGCGTGAAACTGAGTCAAGACTGTTTTTATTCCGACTACGGCTGTATGAAAACAATGATGGCGCGTAGGTAATTCCCTACAAAACCGCCTCGATAAAGAAAGTCAAAGTTGTGTAAAATTTCATCATCAACCTTGCGTTTTACAAACGATGGTTGAGTCAGCTTCCAGTCTAACCGCATGTAGCTGAATACCAGTATATTACTTGGAGTGACTGCCTAATTGACTTCTAGAACCCAGTTACTGTGTTGCACGATCCCCTTGGTAAGACTGGTTATCAAAATTGTCTCCATCTACCTAGCATTTTCCCAACTGTGTTGGGGTCGGCTTTCAGTCTTACCGGATGTAGCTGAATACCAGTATTTTACATCAAGCGACTGCCTATCGGACCTCCACATCTCAGTTATTACATGATAACGTGATATTCCTTGGTGAGAATAGAATAGAATAGAATACCAACCGACCGACCGGTCCGATAGTTCTACTGAAAAACCCTGTCCTGTCTGCTATAAAATGGTTACCTACATAAAGACAAAACGGTTTTAACTCTAGTGCACACAGTCTGTGTTAGAAAATATGGCTTCAAAGATAGCCTACTTTTTACCAATGAGAAGGAAAACAAACTAAGTACTTAATTGACGAAACATTAAACTTCCATTCTAAAAACGTGTTACTTATTATTTACTCAATTTTTTCTTTACAAGTCAATGTCCGATAGTCGATACGGTTGTCAAAACTTGGCGTCAGAAGTCTAGCGTTTCAGTTTCGCGAGTTTATTAAAAAAGTTTAATCAAAAATTTGTGACAAAGGGGCTTTTCATTAATTGGTGATCGTTAGATGAAGTTTGCAAATGACTTCTCCTTACTTCGTAGGGCATAATCATTAAGGCGAGTTGGTCTCGGTTGTCAGAAAAAATCCTGTTCACTGTTACAAAGGCTGAAAGCCTAGAAACTGTTGTACAGTCAACAGCAAAAGTAGATGATCAAAGTCAGAAATTCAATACTAATTAACGGAGTTCGCGTCAGAACTGTGTGGCGTCGAAGTACTACTACTTAGAATACTTACTACGTAGAATACTTTGGAATCACTTCGACGTCACACAGTTCTGACGCGATAGATTTTGATCATCTACTTTTGCTGTTGACTGTACCTACTTGCGTTACACACTAACAGTAGCAATGTCTTTCTTTTTGACAGTTCGACAACATTCATTGCGTTATTTACGTTGTTGAGCAAACAAAGGGTTTTGAAGGTCCGTGGCATACTTATGTCGCGCCATTTTGTTTTTTTTTCAAAATGGCGGCTGTGCATGGAACCTATAAAAATCGATAGCTTATATCAGAGCAAACATAAACCATAATAAGACCAAACCCCGTAGTGTCACGTTTCCGAGATATTAACGTTCAAAGTTGATCACGTGACATTAATATTTTTTAGGGTTCCGTAGCCAAATGGCAAAAACGGAACTCTTATGGATTCGTCATGTCTGTCCGTCTGTCTGTCCGTCCGTATGTCACAGCCACTTTTTTCCGAAACTATAAGAACTATACTGTTGAAACTTGGTAAGTAGATGTATTCTGTGAACCGCATTAAGATTTTCACAAAAAAATAAAAAAAAAGACAATAAAATTTGGGGGTTCCCCATACTTAGAACTGAAACTCAAAAAATATTTTTTCATCAAACCCATACGTGTGGGGTATCTATGAATAGGTCTTCAAAAATGATATTGAGGTTTCTAATATTTTTTTTTTTTTAAACTGAATAGTTTGCGCGAGAGACACTTTCAAAGTGTTAAAATGTGTGTCCCCTAACCCCTAACTTCTAAAATAAGAGAATGATAAAACTAAAAAAAATATATGATGTACATTACCATGTAAACTTCCACCGAAAATTGGTTTGAACGAGATCTAGTAGATAGCTCGCCGGTGAAAATTTAAAAAACAGATGATGGTACGGAACCCTCGGTGCGCGAGTCCGACTCGCTCTTGCCCGGTTTTTTTTAACTTTCTTACATCTTGTTGCATAGATGTTCATTCATAGTAACAGTTATTTGGAGACCAAGTTTAACTATAATAATAATAAATAATAAAGGGCGTTTGCGGAAAAATATGCAATGAAAACAAAAAAACAAATTCCTCGACAGGTTGTAGGATTTGCGAGGTATTCCAACTCAGAGCACTGATTTCAACCGCACTTGGACGAACGGCACCTGAGCACTTCCACTAACCGCACTGAAAAACAAAATTTTGTAACGTGCGGTTGTAAAATCTTGATGACTCAAAGCTCATTCTGATATTCCTGGAAAACGGAAAATTCGTGATATTCCATCACATGATTTTAACGTCGATATTTAGATAAACTTATTGTGTGCGTGTAGGATCATTAACACTTTATTATACAATAAAGTGTTAATCAATGATGAATGTACCTATATATAGGTACCTACTTAAGTTTATTGATACCGCTGAAGTAGTGGTTTAGCCTTGTATGATGAACGTAAATATGCCTATGACCACGCTGTTTATTATATAGGGTGACTGGTAATTAGTGACCGATACTTAAACACGTGATTTTACTCATCATTATGAACAACTTTTACTATGGGACCAAACCTGAAATCGCGAAAAAAAAAATCAGCTGTTCCCTACGTTTATGTTCGTCTAACTCGTCAAAATGTAGAGAATAGCTTTTTTTTTTTCACGATTTCAGGTTTGGTCCCATAGTAAAAGTTGTTCATAATGATGAGTAAAATCACGTATTTAAGTATCGGTCACTAATTACCAGTCACCCTATATTAGGGTACGCAGATTTTATTGATGTAAAATAAGTGTTTTATAGTACCTAGGTAGCTAGGTAGGTGCATGGCACTGTTTTTTTTTATTCTTTATTTAACTAGGGACTTTTATGACTGCAATCTCGCAATCGTTTCGATATTATTTATGCCTGTTGTACAGTACCTTTAAAGGCGGATTAAGACATTGCGAGGCATGCGCAGCGCACGGCGCTCATCGCATGATTCGCAATGTGTGGAGGTCGTTATGCGTGGTGAGGCATGTGAATATGAAGCACATGCCTCACGACGAATGTGTGTCGCGAAAAAAAAATCAGCTGTTCCCTACATTTATGTTCGTATAATTCGTCAAAATGTAGGGAACAGCTGATTTTTTTCGCGATTTCAGGTTTGGTCCCATAGTAAAAGTTGTTCATAATGATGAGTACCTACAATGACCTCATAAGAGGTTGTTAATGTTTTACCAATAACCCTGTATAGCGCGGTCAAACAACCGAATTCTTCAGCTTTATTATTAGCATTTAAATATTTATAAGTCCGGAAGCTAATAACAAGAATTAAAAACACACAAAAAAAAAAAAAAAAAAAAAAAACATACCGTCGAATAGAGAACCTCCTCCTTTTTTGGAGTCGGTTAAAAATAGAAGACGATGACGATGAGAAAATAATTATCTAAGATTTAATCAATAAAAATAGTACTATTACAAAACAAGATTGATAATAACGGGGATGTACCTTATACCTTAATAACATTTTAGTTTTATCATAGTTATTAACTATGATATGTCCTCAAGCATAATGATTTACCGACCACGGCTGCCACTGATAAGAAATTAAATTCATTGATGTTTTTTACGCATATTTTATCAATTGTACGATATAGTTATAATGATGATTAGTGTCGCCGCGTGGATTTGATGGCTTTATATTTTTTTGCGCGGAATCATAACTATTTTTATAAAATAACTGTCAGGTAGCTGATTTTATATGGAGTAACTTACTTCACATAAAATCAGCTATCTGCCAGTGAAAGTCTCGTCAAAATCGGTGCAGCCGTTTCGGAGATAAGCCGGAACAAACAGACAGACAGATACACAAAAACTTTTTTTTTTTATAAGTACCGTATAAATTATGCGTTTAGTAAAAATCTGTTATTTTGCCATTACAAAGAGACACTTAAATTTTATTTATTTGTGTTTGTATCTAAAGATTAATTTTATTGTCCTCAAACACAATAATTTACAACCTTTGTTGTAGACTGATAAGAAATAAGATTCATTGAGGTAACTTGCGCACATTTTTTTAATTGTACTAACGTTAAACAAGGTCAAATTAAATTAGCTAGCGAAACTCCGTAGATGTGTTGGGTATAGGTTTAAAGATACGACTGCTGAGCGCGGGGTCCTGGGTTCGATTCCCAGGTCGGACAAAGTGTTATTGGGTTTTCCATTAGGAATTTCTTAGTAACAGTCCGGAGTTTGGAAGTTGGCGGTTTATTACCCCCGTGCCTCGGAAAGCACGTAAAGCCTTTATTTAGTCCTGCGCCTGATCTTTACCTGGTCGTGTCGGATTGCCGTCCCATCGGACTATGAGAGTAAAGAAATAGAGAGTGCACCTGTGTTTACGCACACACTTGTGCATTATACTATCGCATTGCGTACATGGCTAACGTCCGTTATGATGGGCGAACCTGACCGAAATCGGAGCGATTATTAGAATCGGGTTTGCTCAAATAGTTGTCAAATTAACACGAAGCTCTAACTTTTGAGAACATTAAGCATCGAATTAGCTTTTGATTAAAGAAAAATCTGTTTTCTTTGGTTTTAGCTTTCCACGTTATTAAGTTTCTCCGCATGTTAGCCCAGGTTCGCACGGGCGCGTTTATCGCGTGGCGATTTTTTTTTCTCGCACTGGATCTTCAACGCACTGTTTAGCGCCGAGAGCAGGCCTTGTGGTAACAGCCGCGACTTACGAGTTCTAGTTCCTAGGTTCGAATCCAGACAGGCGTTTTACTTTGTATAAATTATTCCATCACCCTTGCTCTCAAAACGGTGAAGGAAAACATCGTGCGGAAACGGACATGTCCATCATCTGCCTTGCCTTTTCCCAACTATGTTGGGTTCGGCTTCCAGTCTAACCGGATGCAGCTGAATACCAGTATTTTACATGGAGCGACTGCCTATCTGATCTCCACAACCCAGTTAATGGGTAATACGATACCCCTTGGTAAGACTGGTTGTCAGACTTTCGGGCTTCTGACTACCCGTAACGACTGTCAAAGATCCACGAATGACAGCCGGGACCAACGGCTTAACGTGCTTTCCGAGGCATGGAGGGGTCACGGTATGTACAGTCAACAAAGGAGTTAAGTATACAGGAGCGTCGGATATTGTTGAAGTTTACTAAGTACTAAACTTTACGCCGTGGAAGTGGCGAAGTTTTGGGAAAACAAGATTTAAAATACAGTCGTGCCAGCGACACGAAGAAGAAGAAGAAGAATGGTCGGCTCAACACGAGTTGAAAATCCATCCATCCATAATCCATAATCAGCCTATAATGTTCCCACTGCTGGGACACAGGCCTCCTCTCGATGAGAGGGAGTGGGCCGTAATCCACCACGCGGGCCCAGTGCGGGTTGGCAGATGTCACATGTCTTCGAATTTTTGGTTCTAGGACATGCCGGTTTCCTCACGATGTTTTCCTTCACCGTTTTGAGAGCAGTGGTGATGAAATAATTTACACAAAGTAAAGCGCCTGTCTGGGTTTGAACCTACGACTTACAACTCGTAAGTCGCGGCCATAGATATCCGGTCGCGGCCGTAACCACTTGGCCACCGCTGCTCCCCTAGTAGTTGAAAATCCAGTGCGCGATATTTTACGTCTGTGCGTACGTGGGGTTACCAGCACAGGAATTTATGGACCAGCGAAACAGCCTATAAAGGTAATTGATGACCCTAATAGTCTTTAAGACGAATAGTTTCAAGTTACAGTCACATATTGAATTGCTCGGAGGTCAAAGGCCCTACCTGGTTCCTTGAGGTTTCGCTGCATGTGAATTAATGGCTGTTGCGTGCTGTGGTTTTGGTATTCCGTTTAGGTTATAAAAAAAGTAGAACATTTTTGTAGGTAGTGTCTACAAGTTGTAATTATACTAACTGAAAACCTGAAAATGGGTCAATGTACTCATGCATACATTTCCAGCTGGTCCCATTGTAAAAATTGTTCATAATGATGTCATATGAATAATTATTATAGTGGGCTAGTGGCTAAATTATAACAGCACGGGTCGATCGAAGGGTAGGCTACTTGCCACGGTCGGTTTGTGGATGGGTGACCAACCATTACATATCGAGAACCCTCCGTGCCTAGTGAAGGTCCCGGCTGTCTGTCTACCCATGTGCCAAATTTCATTCATTTCGGTTCAGCCGTTTTAGCGTGAAAGCGTAAACAAACATAAAAAACTGGCTAAGTGCGAGTCGGACTCGCACACGAAGGGTTCCGTACCACAAGGCAAAAACGCTGAAAAAACACGTTTGTTGTATGGGAGCCCCAACAGCAATACGTCATCTGTGAAAATTTCAACTGTCTAGCTATCACGGTTCATGAGATACAGCCTGGTGACAGACAGACAGACAGACGGACAGTGGAGTCTTAGTAATATGGTCCCGTTTCTACCCTTTGGGTACGGAACCCTAAATATCAAATCTTTTATTTTAATAATATTAAAAATTTAGATTTCATAAAAGGGACAAAACTTGTTCACTTATTTTACTTTCATAAGGAGCAAAATATGAATACTTATAACAGAAAAAAATTCGAGAACATTAACTTAATATCTATTAAAAATAACTGAAATTACAGAACCTTCTTTCAAAAAAGCCTTCATGGCTTGTTTTTATTTCGTTTAAAAATAGTACACAATAATCTGACCCTAAATATCTATGAACTCGAGTATTTGACTTGATCCAAGATTTTGCTGATAACGTAATAATTTATTTTGGTTTAGAATAAGTTCGAACTTGGCCCAAATAACTTGCTACCTACGTGGTTATGAGTTACAATATCACACTAAAGGCGAAAGTTTGTGGGGGTGTGGGGGTGTGTTTATATGTTTGTTACCTCTTCACGCTCAAACGGCTGGACCAATTTTGAAAAAAAGTATGGAGGTAGCTGTCACCCTGGATTAGTAAAGGCTAATTTTTATCCCGATATTCCCACGGGATCGAAACTTATGCGGGTGAAACCGCGGGGTGCAGCTAGTTATTTATTATTTTTGAAGTAGCAGAATATTATTTGACTATTTTTAGTTTCTAATAAAATGTTTGAATTCTTCTAGACCAGCAGGGTAATTGCTTAACACACTATCAGTAGCAATGGGTTTCATTTTGACAGTTCAACAACATTCATTGCGTTATTTGCGTTGTTGAACACACATTTTTCGAACATAATTATGGAGCAATGGATTAGAAATTGTGTGTTACGCAAGTAGGGTGCCGAAATAAAAGTCAAGATCTTTATAGTAATAGCTATCACATTTCGTAAGTACCTGCATATTATATAGAATTTTATACCACAGAACACCGAGACGTCTCAGAGGCCGCTGCGCTGCCTGCTAGAGTCCGGTATTGTCAACACTTTCCATACAAACCAAGCGTATCACCGGTTACTCGCGCTACGACAATAATGACGTATAGAAATTGACGAAGGCGATCCGTGACAGAAGTTGTGCGCTCAACGCTCTTTCGGTGACACGAATTTATTTTCAACCGTTGAAAATTCAACAGTGCGCTTTTAAGGCTCCTTGCGGTGCCTTTGTGTCGCTCGCGATTATATCGCGTGTCGCGCCTGTTTGAAGGAACCTTTATTTGGCCGGGCATGAGCAGTTTTTTTTTAATTTTCAGAAACATGAAGTCATGTTTTATGTTATTAGTACAGACGCCACATCAAGTTACTACAATCTGTCAGATTTCTTTAATAGATTTTCGAATTTATTGCTAAAGCATAAGGTTCAAGGTTGATTGGGAAAATCTGACAGTTTCGGGTAGGTTGACCTGCTGGCGTCTGTATCTTGTATTATATATTATAAATAAATTATACCTACAGGGTCAAATTAAATTAGTTAGCAAAACTGCAGTCGTGTTGGGTATCGATATCGAAACACGATAAAACAATAAAAAAAATGCTTTGTTGATAAACTTTTCTGATAGTGTGGTTACATGAAATTAATGAAATATGAGTTGAGAAAATCTGTATTCTCGTGTAGTGATAGGTCATCATTATTCTTCTGCCCTTATCCCAATTTATTTGGGGTCGGCGCAACATGTCTTTTTCTTCCATACTTCTCTATTAGTCGTCATCTCAGTAGTCACCCCCTTTCTAACCATATCATCATTCACACATTCCATACATTGTTTCTTTGTTTTTAGGGTTCCGTACCCAAAGGGTAAAAACGGAACCCTATTACTAAGACTTCGCTGTCCGTCCGTCCGTCTGTCTGTCACCAGGCTGTATCTCAAGAACCGCGATAGCTAGACAGTTGAAATTTTCACAAATTATGTATTTCTATTGCCGCTATAACAACAAATACTAAAAACAAAATAAAATAAATATTTAAGGGGGGCTCCCATACAACAAACGTGTTTTTTTCTGTGTTTTTGCCTTGTGGTACGGAACCCTTCGTGTGCGAGTCCGACTCGCACTTGGCCAGTTTTTTCCCTACTCTTATAGCCAGTGTTGTAGTAGTGATAGGTTATAGGTATCGATACCCAAAAACACTTATTTTTTAAACTCATATTTCAAGTACTACACTACAAAAGGTCGCGTCGTTGACCCAAAAAAAAACATTTTGATTTATCATGTTAAGATATTATAATATGAACAGTGGTGGTCCAGTGGTAATGAACCCGACTTACGAATTGTAGGTCGCGGGTTCGAACCCAGACAGGCGCTTTACTTTGTGTAAATTATTTCATCACCACTGGTCTCAAAACGGTGAAGGAAAACATCGTGAGGAAACCGGCATGTCCTAGAACCAAAAATTCGAAGACATGTGACATCTGCCAATCCGCACTGGGCCCGCGTGGTGGATTACGGCCCACTCCCTCTCACCGAGAGGAGGCCTGTGTCCCAGCAGTGGGAACATTATAGGCTGATTATGGTATGAGCAGTGGTGGTCCAGTGGTAATGAACCCGACTTACGAATTGTAGGTCGCGGGTTCGAACCCAGGCAGGCGCTTTACTTTGTGTAATTTATTTCATCACCACTCAAAACGGTGAAGGAAATCATCGTAAGCAAGCATGTCCTAGAACCAAAATTTCGAAGACATGTGTCATCCACCAACCGGCACTGGGACCACGTGGTGGATTACGGCCTGCTATCTCTCATATAAAAGTAGACCTGTGTCCCAGCAGTGGGAA
This sequence comes from Oligia strigilis, assembly GCA_951800025.1. Taxonomy (NCBI): domain Eukaryota; kingdom Metazoa; phylum Arthropoda; class Insecta; order Lepidoptera; family Noctuidae; genus Oligia; species Oligia strigilis. The sequence goes on along the minus strand of OX637560.1, from coordinate 7,139,876 downwards.
ACAATATAGTCTGATTGTGCTGAAAATACAGATAACCTTCACGTTTGCAGTTTCCCTAGCTTATTTCTTTTGACCCTGTATATTCGGATTTTAGATGTTTGTTAAAGTGATTTGAATATAATTAGAGCACTTACGACATAGGGAATTCCTGTGTGGGATTATCACCGAAAAGTGTTAAATATTACGTGTTTGCCATGTGGTACTACCATTATAGAACTAGCATCCAGGGGGGGGGGGTTCAGGGGATTAGACCGGAATAAATCCAAAATTAATGTTATTAGCTCAACTGTTAATAATGAGACAATTGAATTTCTATTGTTAAAATCAAATTTAAATTTTTCAACAGAGAACCACGAGTAGGGTTACCTTATCTCAGGATTTAATTGTTCTGAGATCTCAGGATTTTTATAGTCTTCAGAGGATTACGGCCGGATTTTGTAAATCTCAGGATTTTCAATAAAATTGAGTAGAATTTTTAGATCTTTTTATTATTATTAAAAAGGTACAAAACAGAAAATAATTTTCTCTATACATAATCAACTTTAGTTATGTTATTTGCACAAATGAAATCAACAATCAATTTATCTTTATGAAACTTTAAACTACTTAATTAGTTTTTTCATAATTATTCGAACTCCAGAATCGTTTCGAATGCCTAGGGAGCTCCGTGGACGATTATAACGATGGGTTCGTGGAAACTGTCCATACGGTCGGGTCTAAGCAGGAACCCGTTAGATGCGAGAAGCACAGAACCGGTCGAAGTGGAAGTGCTTGGGGGAGGCCTATGTCCAGCAGTGGACGTCTTTCGGCTGAAATGATGATGATGATGATGATGATAATTATTTGTGGAGTGCATTCGCGCCCCTCTGCTACCCGCGCCAACGTGTGAGCTCGAACCCCGAGAATCGAGATCCTCATTGCACAAAATTATTAATAATATGACTTTTTAAATTTTGAGAAAATTTAAAAATTTTGAGAAAAAAATCTGAAATTGCGAAGTTCTCAGGATTTTTTTAAGGAAATCAGGCTTTTTCTCCGGACTTTTAAATGTTTCATCTGGTAACCCTAACCACGAGACCATGTTTGTATACATTAAAGATCTGCAAAAAAATCGCGGGTTTAGCTATCTGAGTGTCCCAGTTCCAAAATATTATTTATGATGAAACAAGTGTTATCAATTTATAAGCTAAGATTTCAAATAAAATCTTCTTTTTAGGGTTCCGTAACCAAAGGGTAAAAACGGGACCCTATTACTAAGACTTCGCTGTCTGTCCGTCCGTCTGCCTGTCACCAGGCTGTATCTCAAGAACCGCGATAGCTAGACAGTTGAAATTTTCACAAATTATGTATTTCTGTTGCCGCTATAACAACAAAATTAAATAAATATTTAAGGTGCCTCCCATACAATAAACGTGTTTTTTTTTCGTGTTTTTGCCTTGTGGTACGGAAACCTTCGTGTGCGAGCCGGACTCGCACTTGGCCAGTTTTTATTTTTATTTTAGAGTTAATTACATCATTCCAGGATGATGAAATTTGAACTCTTATGCCTATGGTGTTTATGTCGGTTTTTAACTGTTTTGTTGGTAAATATTGCTTTTATACAAATACTTGAGTGAGACTCTATCAAATAATAATAAAAAAAATCGGCCAAATGCTTGTCGGACCACGCACAATGAAGAGTTCCATAGATCGGATGAATTCCCAAGAACAAAGTTAACATTGTAGTCGAAAAACATGTTCTCCCATACAATCCAACTGCAATTGTTTCTTGCCTTATGGTACGGAATCCTTTTTTTATTAAACTTCTTGTCACATTGTTTGTTCGGACGGGTAGATGTGATGACGCAGGCCTACCATCATAATTTTCAACCAGTAAACACTTAGACAGTTTCTAGAATCAGAAAATCCCCGCTTATACTCGTACTATATTAAAATCTTTCCAAGACCTAATCCTTCGGTTATCAGTGACCAGTTGACGAGTAAACCTGATAAGTGGATAGCTGAAGTCTGAGTAATACCTATGATTAGAGAATTGGGTCTAGGGTGAGGCTAGATTACAGTCTGGAAATCACTGTGAGTAATGTAATGTACAGTCAACAAAAGTGATAAGTGCAGGATCTTCGGATATGGTTGAAGTTTAGTAAGAAACCGATGGATGTTCTCGAATAAAATTTAATTTTATTAATAAAAAACAAACAGCTCATTTATGAAATTAAATTTCAGTCGACAACATCCATCGGTCGGTCGGCGATTAGTGCTACATGTAGTGGTAGCACTAACTGCGAATATAGTGCTACATGTATTAGTGCTACATGTAGTGGTAGCACTAACTGCGAATATAGTGCTACATGTATTAGTGCTACATGTAGTGGTAGCACTAACTGCGAATATAGTGCTACATGTATTAGTGCTACATGTAGTGGTAGCACTAACTGCGAATATAGTGCTACATGTATTAGTGCTACATGTAGTGGTAGCACTAACTGCGAATATAGTGCTACATGTATTAGTGCTACATGTAGTGGTAGCACTAACTGCGAATATAGTGCTACATGTATTAGTGCTACATGTAGTGGTAGCACTAACTGCGAATATAGTGCTACATGTATTTAATACCTCCTTCTGTTTGTTTGTACAAAGATCATGAAAGAACAATGTTTAAAAGTTGTTTAGTCATTTTTCTTGTGTGGGCCTTAATCTATAGATACATACAATTAATAAAGCAGAAGAGTTTGTTTGAACACGTTAATCTATGAAACTATCAGCCGGATTTGGACAATTCCTTTTGTCGTAAATCGATGGCAAAAAGTTCAAATACATTTGGCCCAACATTTAGCTGCGCAAACTCCGCTCATTGACGCAGTCATAAGATCATCAAGTGCACATCTGATGGGGCCAAATATATGAAAGGTGGACTCTTCGCACTTGAGATCTGAGCCGTACGTGAACCACCATCTGAGAAGATTGTCTATACTATGACCAACTTGAATTCAAAGTCTATTTAGAGATTTCCCAGTCGGTGCCCAGGCGGAAGGCTCTCGGATGGTTGGATAAAATTGATTGTCAGGGGGTTTGTACAGCTCCCGCCATAGATTACACCTTGCTGTGAAGGCGTTACTATTGACTGGACTAGCTGGACCCACGAACCCAAGAAAACTTTTTCTGCTCTGCAGCCTCTTGGACACTGAGGACTTGTAGTTATGCATTGGGTGACGTGAGTCAGCTTGTTGCTTCGCCCAGACGATGCGGCTGCCTATGGTCCTGCGAATGTTTGGTGGAGCAATGCCAGTCAGTGGATACAGCACCCTGGGGTCGGTTTAAAGCAACTGAACCTAAGAGACGCCACGCCACGCCACGCCACGCGCGCCTTAAAGAGATGTCAGCATCGAGGAGGGGCCCCATAGGGCCGAAGCCTGCCGGGTCAGCGGGATTGTCCGAAAGGGTTACCGCTGGCCCGGAACATAAAGGGCTAAGGAAGGAACACGGGTGGGTTTTAGTCAGTAAGAGTCTGACACTCCCTTCCGCTCCACCCAGAGCGGGAGGGGTCATTTGATGATTTCCCATCCGCAAAAAAAAAAAAAAAAAAAGAGATCAATAATATCTAGAGTCATATGCTACTAGCTAAGGCCATCTTTAGCAATTATTTAATTAAAATAGAAAATATGTTTGACCTAGTTACACGCAAGAAATTCTCACGTAGCTATGTAAAACACATCATGCTGCAATCTAAGTATTTTTTAATCATTAACATTTGCATACTATTTTAATACGATTTTACAAGATTTTGTAATCCATCGCGCGTTTTCTACTACCAAATTAGCCAAAGCGTCTTACAAAACCAGCAACGGATGATGTACAAAGCGATTTCTTCCAAATTCTATAGTGATTTGCTAAGTTAGATTGTTGGCGTTGATAGCAATACCTTCTTCAAGGTTTAAGTTAAGTATTACTTATTTCAAAAATATATTTCTAGATATTGTTTTTTTTTCGTTCATCTACTTTAGCTGATCAGTTGATACTGATGAATACCTGATAATCTAATTTTAGATATTAGCGTGATTAGTGTGATGTGATTATTTAGTGATCAGACATACCTACAACATGGCAAAAGTGTCCTACAAAGATTTTGATCAAAACCACCATTTTGATAATGTTGTATCTACTACCGACTAATATCAATGTTGTGTTTGTTCGTGTACAAAAACTTGTTTGTTATTCATTTGTTGTAGATGGCTATCGATGACTTCGTATTTTGGATTACTTATTATTATCATCGTTATAGTATCTAAGATATCTAAAATTAGACTATCAGGTTTATCAGTTTCGATTGATCAGCTGAAGTAGATGAACGAAAAAAAAATCACTATCTAGAAATATATTTTTGAAATCAAAGTTTACTCTTTTGTCATACGATGATTATGTTATTGATTTTAAAACTAGTAATCACACTAATATTATAAAGGCGAAAGTTTGTGATTCCGTTTTTTCCCTTTGGGTACGGAACCCTAAAAACGCGCTCGTGCGGGCTGTTCGATAAGCAACGTTTCGGCAAATATTTTAGTGTTATAATTTAACCTGTAAGGTTTAGCGCGCTTTACGATTTTAATCGTTGCGATTTAGTTATAAAATCGCAAACACGAAAATTTTTCAAGGGAATTCTCATGCGATTTTTTTCCGCAGTGCGCGGACTCCAGTATATTAGTATCGTCTACAGATTGACGATTATTTATCGCAACGATTAAAATTCGTAGTGCGCGCTTAGCCTAAAGCCGCAATTATATTTAGCCCGCGCCGCGTGTCGCCACGCGTGGGTAAGCTATCGGTTACATACATTTGGCGTGGCGACATGCGGGGCGGGACTAATGTAATCAATCCTATTTAGTATAGGATTGATTACATTAGTATGTAACCGATAGCTTACCCACGCGTGGCGACACGCGGCGCGGGCTAAATATAATTGCGGCTTTAGTCTCTACAGAAGGCAGTGTCTAATAGAGCTGTTTTGCATTAAAACAAAACAGTTATTATGTTATGGAAAACACATAGCATTGGGTTGAAGAAGCAGTCTAATAATTCTACCTTTAAAGCGAGAAAACAAGTGGTATATATATCAGAGTACGTACCTTTCTCTAAATTACCTGTGGTGTGATCTTTCAGTTTGGCAGAAATGGTGACAGCTGTGCTGTCACTTCCAAGTGTCATTCATAGAAGTCTTCAAAAGTCAACAGCAAGCAAATTGCTCCAATGCTATGTGTTTTCCATAACATAATAACTGTTTTGTTTTAATGCAAAACAGCTCTATTATGTAACTTTCAAACACATAGCATTGGGTTGAAGACCTGTTTGATATCTGCTGGTGAAAGAATACCCGAAGGATGTAGACGCTATGTGAATTATATATTAAAATAACATTAATGAATATTTCTGGATGTATTCATTAAATGTTCAAACCAAAAATTAAGATCTTTCAATCTATTATTCTAAAAAATTCTAAAATTAACAAATCTATAAAATGTTATAGATTATTAACAAATGTATTTGCCTTGCTTGCCAAGGGTGAACATGAAATATAAGGCCATAATGGTAATTTAAATCAATGAGATTTAAACTGAATTAAAATAATAATCTCATTACTAAAGGATAATTGAATCACTCATTTCCTTAATTAATCAAAAGTACCAATATTTTTGCACCTCAACTTTTATAAAGATGTGGGAAAACAAACTCAATGTCTTACATAATAAAGTTAAAATTCCATTGAAACTGAAATTTATTTAGGACCTTTTATATTACTATGGTTAATAGATTAACCCTCGCATGTAAATGAAGTATAAGTCTCTTTATTTATCAATTAAATTGACTTAACATATGATTCATTTACCCAAACATATATAGATAGTTTCAATGGGAATTAAAAATTCTCATAATTATGATAAACCCTCATCCCCCTTCACAGAGAGGAGACCTTTGTTCCATCAGTGGGAACATTATAGGCTGATCATTCTAAATACTCTTGAGAGATAGCCCTCTCTTTTACTACTTTACAGAAGTAATCATTCTGTAAGCCTAGTGGTTCTTTCAGTTTAATTTTATCTGATGAACTAATCACCAGTCAGCCTCCCGAAGGCTACCACAGACCTCTTCTTCTAACTTCATGAGGCTCCTTTATCTTAGTTTGTTTATAAATCTTTTGAGCAAGCTTTATAGACACACCTGTTATTGTAAACCAAAATCAACAAAGATTATGGTAGCTTTTAGGTAAACTCTTTGTGTCTTTGAGCCAAACCTTGGGCGCACTGTTATTACTTACCCTACTTTTAACATCTCTTGCATGCTGACAATTTGTGTTGCACATATTGTACTCGTGTTTGAGCAAATCAATGATTGTCTTATTCAACACTTAAAAGTTGTGAGATATCTTACAATATTAGGGTATGTAAATCTCTGCTAATCAAGGGGTAAGCAGTGGTTTAGCTAAGAACAATGATTTTTTAGACTTTCTAAATGGACAAAAAACTGTCTAGATGTCATGCAATCTACACTATGACATTCACCTCTGAATACAAGCTTTATAAATGATTATTGTGGATCTCCACTACATATTAGCAAGTTCCTTGCTCCTCTACCAACCACTGCCCCTCACAACCTGACTGCTTTCCCCCCCCTAAACTTTCCAAGCTAGGAGTTGCAACTTGTCAGGTCCAAGAGGTTTTTACATAGATCTTGTAAGGGTACTGGCTTTCTGAGACCTCTCGTCTCCAAATACGAGAGCCAGGCACACTGGGTCCAGTATGGGGCGATTTCTAAATAGTACGTCCCTGCCCCATTTTCGAGTTCAGATGACTGAGCACTCGGTTTTAAATTGTGTGAAGAGAAACATACAGGTTCTCAATGTTGTCACTTCTTAACTGAAGGCATCGCAGAAGCTTGCCAAGCCATAATTTGAGTCCCCTGTGATGTACTGTCGCACAGCGGCTGACTTATTTGACGCGAAAAGGTCTACATCGGGGACGCCCCACTTTGAAACATGGCCTCCGAGGCCTGGGGCCTGGAGCAACAGGAGCCAATCCGGCTGGTCTGTTCTTAGATAAGCGGTCGGCTAAGCCGTTATAACACCTTTAAACTCCCCGGGAGATAAACCGCTGACAGAGTGATTCTAGTGTTCAGCTAATCTGCTAACTTCGTCATTTTGTAGGTTAGGTTCAGGATCACTAGGGATGTATGTACCCTTGTACATCCTAAGTTTGCGACAACTTTGTCGGATTGAGCTAGAATATGTGCACTCTGAAGACTGGCTCTTTGGCTTGCTTATTACTGCGTATATGGCAAACATCTCTCAACTTAGAGTGCCATTTTTTTTCCTGGTTTGGTCAAGTTCCTGGCAAGAGTAGGGTAGAACAGAATATTCTTTGTTATGTACACCATACGAACTACAGACATAAGTGTAGAATATTATACATAGGGTGACCCAATGGGCGGTCTTATCACTAAAAGCGATATTTTAAAGACCGGCAGACGGCATGTGTGGACAGGAAGTGGGTTACCCGTATATAAAGGAACTGAGTTGTGGTCTATCAATAGCCTCTGGCCACCACATTAACTCTTGACAAACCAGTGGAGCAACCATTTTTTCATTTGCCTTGGTCTGCTCTCTTTTTTTTTTTTTTTTTTTTTTGAGGACAATCAATCAATCAAGGCATCACATAGTGACACAACATATTATTTTATCCATCATGTAACTACATTTCACCTATGTGTACAAATAAATAAATTTGAATTTGAATCAATCAGTTTATTTGTGACAAGCTTGTGTGCTTGTGACAAACTTTCCCTTACAAGGATAGCAAAATTTGGGTGTTAATAAGCTTTGAACTTGTCTCAGAGAACAAAATCTCTTTATTAGAAGCATTGATATTATTATCTTCCTTTCTACCTAGCCTGCAGGCAGGGCCTTGTGATTAGGCCTACATATTCTAACACCTGATTGAGATTTAGAATTGACTCTGGAAATTCATTTGTCACCCAAGCTTTGTTAATAAGACCCCCCGTCTCCGAGACAGCTTTTGCTAGTGGGCCAGCAAAGAAATATCTAAACTCATCATCATCTGCCTAGCCTTTTCCCAACCATGTTGGGGTCGGTTTCCAGTCTAACCGGATGCAGCTGAATACCAGTATTTTACATGGAGCGACTGCCTATCTGACCTCCACAACCCAATTACTGGGTAATATGATCTGATAAAATTATCTAAACCAAATAAACAAAATATTGCAGTTTACATTATTACATGCAAATATAACAGGTTTGCAAATTCTCTGCCACTTACTTGGCTAATGCTGCAATTGTCCAGGGAACTGAAGAAAAGCTAAATGGGTGTGCTGTCAATTCCCATATTTTCTTGGTTCTAAAAGACTCTCCGGAGTCGATCGTGTAATCAGCATGAACAGCTACCCTCCAATTAATACATAATTACTTCCGTTTGACTTTTTAGTAATACCGGAGTGTAAACAATAGGCTATTTGATTATAATATCATAATCTTAGAAATTATCCTATCTAAAAATACTTATCTCAAAATATAATTGTTTTGAATATAAATCTTTGCCAGATTTTAACTTCCTGTTATGATTTTCAGTATGAAACAGAAACATGTTTGCCGTCTTTCATTCCCAAGCTTTTACATGGTTATTTAGACAGCCTGAATCTTGTCTCTAGTATGAATCTTGGCCTAGTTATTTTTGGTATGATCCTCATTTATCATGTTTTTAAAATAAAATAACTATTTTCTTATATTAAACAGCTTTTATTTGCTCCACTGCAAATATAATAAATATCTATATGACCCTCTGATGAATGCCAAGAAGATCCTGATGGTCCTGCCTGACCATAACTATAAAATTTACTTAATTATTACAAAACAGCAAAAACTGTACAGTATAGCATAATAAGTTATAATGTTGTTTAAATATTTAACATTTCTTATTAGATAAAAAACTTATGTAATTTTTTATTATTCATCTTAATGTTCTAATTGCAAATTAGACTTAGAGGTGTTGAACTTCTTTAATGTAAGTAACAACACATGAGAGCAATGAACTATTGTAAGTAGATTCCTGGATAGGAGTGTTCAGACTACTTCCAAAAGGAACCGTAGGGTAAAATCTTAGTGGGTATGTTGCTGCTCAAATAACAAGTGTCTGTAGACCTACTTTAGCAGTTAGCACTTTTTGCTCTCGACTCACATTAGAGATCCAAGCCACACCTCCCTCCGCGGGGGCTAAAGTCTTTAGTTTTGTTTAGTGGCATAAGTACTCACTCTACTTGCAATTCAGTGTGTGAAACACATGGGATAGGTGAGCATACATGTACTTATAATGGATTGCTTTTCATGATGGGGTGTCATAGAAAAGAACCTGCTTGAGTAATTTTAGCTCAAGACATTCAGTATTTGCTTTAGGAATTACTACCTAATCATCATATTTTTACACTGAAATCCCTTTCCTTAAGTTGTAATATTCTTTAAACACGAAAGGGTTGTTTGTAAAACAACACTGCACTACTGTCTGAAGTGATACTAGCAAGAAACAGAAATTTGTTGATAGTATTTTTGAGTAAGGTTAGTGATATAATGTCATAATAACAGATATTCAGCACTTACTTGGCTTATTGGCTACTCATTCAATTATAAATGCGTAGGTCCGACTTACAGGAAATCGTCTCGATCTCTTTGCCCTGTCGTTCGGCGGTAGGAAAAAGTGGTGCCTCAATCCTCCGAGGATGAAGAGGGTTTTTCCCCGCTATTGCGCTTAGGAGAATCGTGGCGCTCAGGGTCGCTAAACACGGTTCCTCAAAGTAACCGGTGACCACGAATCTAATTTGAACTTCCGATCTCCCTTTCGTCATTTCGGTGACTAACGATCAGCGCACCACTATATATCACTTACCACAATCACTATTATTTACTTTCTATAAAGTTTTACTTGAAACTTTACAAATTTTCTATGAAAATTAACGAGAGAAAAATTTTCCCGTACGTTGGCGGCAAAATTTTTAGACGCTATGAATGACACTTGGAAGTGACAGCACAGCTGTCACCATTTCTGCCAAACTGAAAGATCACACCACAGGTAATTTAGAGAAAGGTACGTACTCTGATATATATACCACTTGTTTTCTCGCTTTAAAGGTAGAATTATTAGACTGCTTCTTCAACCCAATGCTATGTGTTTGAAAGTTACATAATAATTAATTATCTGTTAAGTAGGCCGTCGGCTCTTTTGCACACTCACAGTAGGTAACATAAAAACAATTGAATGCCTAATCCTTACTACATAGATGTCATTGTGTCACATACAACGACTCTTTAGAACAAATATGGTACCTACCGCTTATAAATTACAATTTATCGCAGCAGGTGTCTGTTGATAAATTACGTAATTACGACTTCCAAAAGTAATCATGATTATCGTCTGGTCGAATTACAGATTGATTTGATCGACCGAGTGTATGACAGGGCTCCATGAATTGGCGACGTGAAAAAAAGACACGAGTGATGATCATGATATTTAAGTAGTTTTGTCGATTCGAGGGGAAGCTGGGCAGTCAGTGCCATAACCAATTTCTCTAGTCAACCAATCTTCTTCACCACGGCAAGATCTTTAGGGTTAAATTAAATTTGCTAGAGAAACTTCACGGGCGAGGTGGCTATAAATCGATGTCTAAACATGATAAAATAAAATAAAAATGATTAGACGATTATTTTAGGATCAACATAATTTTTTTTTTTAACCTTTTTGTTACAAATGGTCGCTCCAAAACCAACTTAGAATACGTTGGACTAAAGTATATAACTGATTAAGTGGCGAAGGAATGTAAATTATCAAAGATTATGAACACTGCTATATTCATTCTATTCTATTCAGTAAACATTGAGGACGAATGAAAGAGATCAAAGTACATTATTCCTTAAATATGTGTAAAGCACTGTGTGACCTAAACCCGCACTTGCTAAATAAATGTATTTTCTTTCTTTCTTTCACTTAAGTCACGCTTTTCTGTGTAAAAATGGACTACTTAAGAAGCCTACAGGACCTAAACACAAAAAACGCAAGTTTTAGAAACAATAAAAGTATAGGTATGATCGACTACAGTAAAAAAAATCAGAAAAATATATGATATTCTTCAGGATATATGCTAGGTAGATAGTGTGTTGAAAACATAACATAAGTAATTTGATATGACAGAAAAAATCATGAAGATACCTCTAAAAACTTTATTTTTACAATAAAAACCATACTAATATACATACAATCATTCTGTTTTGTTGTCAGATTATGATACAAGCAACATACTACAATACTAGTGTTTTAGTTTGTTAGTCACACAGACAGCCACAACGCCTGCCTTCACCACTTCCTAGTGCTTTCGCAGGGAAGAAGAAATTGCGCACAACAAGCTCAAAAAAAATTTATATTCCCCTGATGACCACACTCAATTTCCTCAACAGTTTTTGAGCAAAATGTTAGTGTACTAATAGATACGCCTCTGCGTAACCCTTTAGGGAAACAAGGCGTGACGTTGTGTTATTTATGTGTTATTGGAAAACCGATATTCACTTTATCACCCACAAACGCCTCTTTCATAAGAAACATTAACTTTTTCAAACAAAAATAATCTATATTAAGAGGAAATGCTGTTGATCGTTTCTCCATAGAAACGCTTTCAGCTGTTTTCTTTCTGGTTAATGACCATAAAGCAATGTTTTTCTACAGAGTAATAAATATTAACTACTTGGTCCCTATGTTTTCCTTTTTGATGATACCTACATTACTTTTATAAGCACTAGAACCCCTAAAAAATGCCGATTTAAACCGCTGCCAACAGAGGCCTAGTACAACTATGAATGTGAATGAAAACGGAAAAACATAGGGACACAGTATATATCCTTCTTATTCAGTTTAAGAAATATCTTTTAAATTGGTCCAACATTGGAGGAGGAAATAGGCGAGAACCAAACCTCGGATTACGACTTTTTACTTATGATTTTTCAAAAGTTTCTCCGACCGCATTTCCTCTTAACACAACAAAATATAGATACAAAAATCATTGTTTTGTTAAACAGGATTACGTTTGACGTCACAGTATTCTTTTTGTTTCCAAAAATTGATCGAGTGTTACCAGTGTGTATCGCGTATCTTATAATACCCTAGTATATATCATGGATTATGACAGAGCATTTTATTCGGTGTTGCTAAGCTAAACTTGGTAGACGTAAGCCATTGTAAATACATACTATATACCACGGCATGAGCTATTCTCGTCCATCTCGTGTCGACACGACAGACTAAGAATGTTTATGAACCGTTACATGCTTCTACTATAGTGATAAGACACACGTAATAATAATATTACTTCGTAGTTATTTCTAGCTTTGTTTTTCCCCTTATAGCCACGCCTTACGCTTTCAATACGTCATTAACTACTACGTCACCCAAAGACAGCCAGTCAGTCAACAGTATTGTGACGTTATCAACGGTAGAAGGATAGGCAACGTATTGGCATATCGCTTAGTTTTCCTGATGGTTATAAGGGAGGGGACCACTTTCTATCGCGTGGGTCGTCGGTAAAGCCCTCTCCCCCCTTCTCTTTTAAGGAACAACACGCCATAAGCTCTAAATTGGAATTGGCTCTAACAGTATCCAATTTTACAAATTGGAATAAACAGTCTGGAAATAAAAAAAGATTCTGTTCAGAAAATGTGGTTTGGCAGCAAATTCATGAAAAGTTCACAGTAATCAGTGAAATCAGTCACCAGGCTTTCATAATAACTTATTTTTAAAGGAGTGTCCATGGACTTTCTCGTCCGTTTTTCTCATACAGATCTACGTTTTGGGACGGGCAACGAGCTTCAACTTTATGAATAACTGACCGACCCCTTGTTAATTCAAAAGCGCCTGTAAATCGATTAGTTACAATAAATGGTTTCATATTACGTATTCCTTAAAAAAAATTAAATACTAGAAAAACACAATTAAAACCCGCAAGAGTGAACTTGAGACTTCGCTCGGATGACGTAAGCGTGCGGTCCTGAGGCGTCGATGATGCGAGCGGTAGCATGGGCATCGAGAGGGGCCGCGCAGGTCTCAAGATAACTCTTGTGGGTTTTACCTATGATAAATTAAAAAAAAAACATAACTTTTTTTTTTCGGATGGGAAATCATCCCAAAAGTGTCAGACTTTTACTGTCTAAAACCCACCCGTGTTCCTTCCTTAGCCCTTTATGTTCTGGGCCAGCGGTAACCCTTTCGGACAATCCCGCTGACCCGGCAGGCTTCGGCCCTAAGGGCTACTTCTCTGCTGCTGACATCTCTTTGAGGCGCGCATTAAACACGTACGCGCCGTTCGACACGGGCGGTCCTGATCGGACGGTGAGCTACCCATTACTTATTATTAAAAAACATAACTGACTGAAGGAAAATACATGATCAATTAAGTATTATTAAGTAACACAAATTATTGATTTTCCTTAAGGTAGAAACCAATAATTGAATATCCTTTTTTAGAATTAGAAGAACACAGAAATGACACATGCAGGGAAAACGACGCTGTTGACTTAAAGTTCGTGAGTTACGGAGAATAAACTACAATACGAGCAAACAATACCATGTTCAATGAGAGTGCAAAGTTCATGTTTACATCTCTAAAAATAATCAGCCGTCTCATGTTGGTTAGAGTAGGTACGCACGGCTACGCATCAAGTTATACATAACCAATATTAAGCTGACTTCTGATTGTACGAAAAAGCTTTAAAATGCGAGATCAGCAAAACTGGAAATCTATAGCTTGATTAAGGGGGAAGTCCTAAGGTAGCCCGCGAAATTAAAATTTTCTTACGTTTTTTGCAATTTGCTGGTCAGTATTAAGTTGTACGTTGAATAAAATATGATTCGCGACCGTAACAAATATGTATTTACAGAATTATAATCAGTAATACCTACAACTTGTTAAGTTAGTATAATTGTAAAATGTCAAGATTTCATGAAATAGTCATCAGTGGGATTACTTGGTCTTAGAGAGTTGTGTTGATGACTTTAATGATTATAATTCTGTAAATACATATTTGTTACGGCCGCGAATCATATTTTAATCAACGTACAACTTAATACTGACCAGCAAAATGCAAAAAACGTAAAAAAAAAAAATTTCGCGGACTACCCTTGCGCTTTCGCCTTAAATGTCTGTCACTGTATAGGTTTTTCGTACAATCAGAAACCAGCTTATACTGGTTATTAGCTTGATGTTAAAACCTATTGAAGTTTTGTATGGGACAGTTGAGGATTTTTTCGCGATAACGATGTTGATCCCATGGAGAGAGTTGGTCAGTTTGATGGTTTCGACCACACCCCACCTTTCTGATATAGGTATGCTGTAGGTAATTACGTATAGGTAAATTTCTGCAGTTTTTGGTTGGGTAAACGAATTATGCCTGTTTAAACTTACATCTAAATTATTGTCAAAATATAAACGCGCTGCTGGACTTTCAACTTTCAGCGCTGATCCTAGTGTTGAAAATCCAACAGGGCACTTAGGTGTCGCCCAGTAATAGGGTGCTTACATAAAGAAACAGATTTTGGGTGCAGGCGAGTCTGTGCGGGTCGTAACCGATCGGTGCGGGTGAAATAGTCCCACTCACACTTAGAAACAGGTAAAACATGTAACCGTTACCTTCCGAAGATCAACCTGCAGAGATCTGTACCCGGAGTCGGGACCGAAACCCCGCTTCACAAAAGCGAAACAGGTACTTACCGATCGGTGCGGGTAAAATATCCCCATATTAACTTATGCGCTTACACTTATAGAAACAGATAAAACACTGTGACCGTTTCTTTCCGTAGATCAACCTGCAGCAATCTGTACCGAAAAACCCGCTGCTTTATGTTAGGACCCTTAGTTAAAACGAGCAGAAGTGTTTGCGTCAAGAAATGTCAGGAAGGGTAGTAATGTCGCCTCAGGTTCATGAGTTACTGCGAAAACACGAGCATACAATACTTACATAAAACATAAGATTGTTGATATTACAAAGTCCATGTTTTCCTACAAGTTCCAATATTCTCCGGTATTTACCAATGAAGTTGGGTACAGACCGCGTGTAGTAATGTTTGGAAACGGTATTGTGAGTACAAAACCATAAAATATTTGATATAACATAACCGTAATCCTCTTTGACAAACACCAAGGCGGAACTTTTGCGACTCGGTGAGCGACCAGGTCTGAACACCATATGTTAGAACGGGCAGAATACACATGTCGATGAGTTTCCGCTTCAGGGAGATCGGCAGATCACCCTTCATTAGCGTCTTCACCATGCTGCGTTCCAAAACGGGTATAATAGACGTAGGCAATATGGCTGCCAGGCTCAAGTGGGATTGGCCGGGTCACATCAGCCGCATGCAGGATTACCGCTGGGCAAAAGTTTCCACACAATGGGTGTCTGTAGATGGACGGCGCCGCCGAGGTCGACCCAGAAAGCGGTGGCGAGATGACCTGGACGCGTACCGCTAGGGCTGGTTCGAAGTGGCGCAGGAAAAGAGTTCCTGGAAGGACTTGGGGGAGGCCTTTGCCCAGCAGTGGGACAGTATAGGCTAAAAAAAACCGTAATCCTCGAAGGGTTGGCAGAGGTGGGTGAGTACACCCATATTTCGTCAGTTATATTCATCGCATGTTAAAGGAGGCTACCCTATTGCCATGAAAACAGGGCACAACAAAATTTTTACCATCATTTAGAGAATTTATTTCGGAAGGTGTAACAAAACGAAGTAGTTCACGTAATGTCGTGTATAAGTGACATGATATAGCACACAAATGTCACCATATCGTGCAAAGCAGGGGCGGGTCACTACATCATAATTAATAGAAGACAAGAAGATAATTATTTGAAAATGCACAATTAAAACATAACTTATTATATTAGCCAAATGTTTTTTATTAATGAACAGCCTTGGATAGTAACTCTTTTAACTTAAATACAAAGCAAATAAAATTCAAAGATCAAGCAAAGGTGAATATAATCAGATGACGACATAGAAAATGTACTAGGCTTGTAGCATGACTATTTTATATCAAAAAGGGTTCTATTTTAACAAAACGATTCGATAAGATCTGACGGAACAGTTATTCCTAAAAGCAAAGACAAATTGTCTCACTTTTCGCAACGAACAATAATAATTATACTTTCATCGCACGTTGCCTGTGACGTTGCGTTGTTGCTACGCGCGAAAGTTATTTTGATCCAGACGCAATGACATAACTCCTTGAACTCTTGGGCTCCTGGTGCGACCATAAGGAAAACAATAGTAATAAAATTTGGCTTCACACAAATAGTTTCCTTTATAAATAGAAACTTGAGGTTCTCGAACTTTTGCAAGATCTTGAAATGTTCGAACTAAAAGTTGGAAATCAAACGTTTAATTTTAAACGATTCATTTAGGTATACATTATGTCTTTCTACTTTTAAAGAAAGGTGCACTTAGGTTTTTTGTATAGATCACATCCGTGCGATTAATTAAAAACTGTCAAGGAAAAAAACGAGAAAATAAATTGATATAGAATTCGGATGAAGATTTGGAAATTCTCTAAAACCTCACATCACGCCATGTTTCCTCGAAGGGTTAGGCAGAGGTGTAGGTACCTATAATACACCCACATTTTGCCAATTTTTTTTTTTTAAAACGTTGACCCACACTTGTAATTTCTCCTGTACCTATTGTGGGTGCGTTTACAAACATTTATACTCACATACACAAACAGCCAGACCCGGAACAACTACTTGTAGGTCATACAAATATTTGTTCCGTGCGGGAATCGAACCCGCGACACGCAGCACAGCAGCCAATCGCATAACCACTGCGCCAACCGTGCCGTCATATCAATAGTGCCGGATAAGCTAGCGCGGGGCCTAATTCCGATCCAGCCTGTCCCTTGCTGTCCTCTCCCAGCGACGCCCTAAACAGAGGTCCGAACCCCACGGGGGGTGCCCTTAGCGTGTAGTCGCTTAGTTTTTAAGTTATTTATGCCCTGGCTGGAGGCCCAATTTATTGTGGCATCCACAGGAAAGTCCGGTTGAGCAGTCGACAACCCCTATGGTTGAACTGCGAGATGCCATTTTCAAAAAAAAAAAAAATTGCGCGGGGCCTGTACCAAATTTTACCTAGGGGAAAAGGTAGAACTTAGTTTGTTTAAGGTTCTAAGGTTTACAAGATAAAACAGAACTTTTTCCTAATAGTTTTAGTTGTGTAGTGATTTTTCACTAAGTAGTCAAATCAATGTTTCTTAACAAATATTCTTTTCCGTTTCATATCAGTTGAAGTCGGAATCAGCCTATAATGTTCCCACTGCTGGGACACAGGCCTCCTCTCAATGAGAGGGGGTGGGCCGTAATCGGTTGAAGTACTTGAGCCAAATTACTTTCTTCAAACAATGCTCAGTTTATTAGGTACTTTTGTAAAAACCTACGTTCTTGCAAGTTCTGAGAGAACCTTGTATATATGTAAGAGTGAGCGAAGTGAGTTCAAAAGTTTTTAGCATCCCATCTCGGAGATCTTAGGTTTGTTTCCCTAATATTTCAATAAACATAATGGTATAGGGTACCATGACTTCTTTTTTGTACGTCCAAGCACGGGGGGGGGGGGGGCACAGCGCGGGGCCTGTAGCATTTGCTACACCTGCTACGTCTCATGTAATAATGGTACGAGCCTATTAACCAGGCACAAATCCAGATTCCGGGCTGCCACTGAGAAATTCCAGTTAGAAAAACCCAATAACACTTTGCCCGACCTGAGAATTGAACCCAGGACCTTATGCTCAGCAGTAGCGCTCTTGCCCACTAGACCAACGAGGAAATTCTCTATCTTTCTTTATTTTCCTAACTTCAGTCCTGGATTAATGTTTTTCTCATCTTCTTGCTCCACTTCACCTTATTTTTCATTCATAAATAATCAGCCTATAATGTTCCCACTGCTGAGATACAGTCTTCTTCTCGGTGAGAGGGAGTGGGCCGTAATCCACCACGCGGGCCCAGTGCGGGTTGGCAGATGTCACATGAATTCGATTTTTTTTGGTTCTAGGACATGCCGGTTTCCTCACGATGTTTTCCTTCACCGTTTTAAGAGCAGTGGTGATGAAATAATTTACACAAAGTAAAGCGCCTGTTTGGGTTCGAACCTACGACCCTATATTATTATTTAAAGTTCAAATTCTGAAACTATCACCGCTTAGCAACACTCCAGATTATTTCAATCTTGTTACTAGGCCACGTTGTTTCTAATTATATCGCACCTTTGCAAGCTATCCGACACCCAGTATATTCCCAAGAACGTTGAGATCAGCTTTCAGTTTCACCTGGTGCGATCGGATACCGTATGTTTCAGTTCCTATAAAATGAAGTGTGAGATCTATTCTCACGTTCCCAAGGAAATCGATCCGTATTTTAGGGTCGGTACACATCTAACGGAAAATGCGTCGCGTATTTTCGGTCGCGTAACGCCAGCAGCAGAAGATAGAGACCGCTGGTCATCTCTGGAGGAGGCCTTCACCTTCGAATAAGAGGGGTTCTTGCTATTCGAACTCCGAAATCGTCTATGTAATCGTTAAAATATTTATAAAATGTAATTTACCAATCAATTAAACAATTTTAATCTATAAAATAATCTCTAAATAATTATTTAATTTAATTTATTTACTTTTATTGTGAAAATTAAAAGATAGTATTGTAATGTAAAAATGAAAACAACTTTATAATTATTATTATTATGAATTGAAATGTATAATTAAGATTGCATGCAAAATTTATATTTTTAATTCAGCAAGAAATAAAAGGCTATTTTATTTTATTTATTATTTATTTTTAACGCCAGAACAGACCATTATAATAATAAAACATTCAACCTGTCACACTCAACCGATGATGCGTTAGGCGTCGAGCGAATAAATAGACGCAATCGCAGTTACGCCTGACGAATTTTCCGTCAGATGTGTACCGACCCTTAGGCCAGTCATTGTCCGAATCATACCGTTACCATGGATTCAGTAAGTACAGACGCCAGCACATCAAGCTACTACAATCTGTTACATTTCTTTAATAGATTTTCAACTTTATCGCTAAAACATAAGGTTCAAAGATGATTGGGAAAATTTGACAGTTTCGGGTAGCTCTTTACATAATTCTGAAAAAAAATCTGCGTTGAAATTTTACGTCGGTTATTTAAAAAAAATTTGCTCTTCCACACATTTTGACCGCGTAGGTATTGCACTTTTTTCTATGAAACAGTAGATTATTTTTTTGATAACCGACGAAAAAGTTCTACGCTAGGGGTTTCTGCCTAGAAAAAATAATTTCTTAGTACAGCGATTTCAATAAGACTTACCTCTGACTTTGTACAGTAACAAGAAATGTTTGTAAAACAGTAACTTTAATGATTAAACATACTATTTACTGAAAAAAACAACAACAAAAAAAGAAAAACCACCATATTACTGTAATGTAAGTAAATTTCAATGGTTTGAACGATACCACCAAATGAATAAAACTAACTATTGACTAACCAACTTGTCTACTATACCAATAAATAAAAAAACAAAGGACACTTAGGCGTCGAAGTATATTATTATATTAATGGGATAATAATTAAATAATCACAAAGCAAAAGAAGTGTTCTTACTTACAACAAAAAAATCTGTGTGTTCCTTGTAAATCACCTTTATTTATTTTGATTTATGTTAAGTTATCTAACATTCAAGTTACCTAACATAAAATGTCAGCAGTGTCTACAAATCTTCTAACTGAAACTATGTTGCCGTCTTCTTTTGTAAAGAAAATGACAACAACAGGTTATGTTTACCAGTTAATGGTTACGTGAAGATTTCATGAATACAGTTCATAACACTTTTATGGAATAAATTATGTTATGATCTAAGAATGGTTTTTGCTTGGTATTGATCCTTTTCTACTTCATTTTAACGATATGGTTGTAAATTTAAGACCAAGGCAACTATGGTACTAATGGTCAAAATCTAGATGACGAGTCTAGTAGAAGATAGCACACTTAATCTTGAATTGTAAAATCTTTATAATTAACTATAGACAAAAGAAATCATGGACTGTATGAATGATGATATGGTTAGAAAGGGGGTGACTACCGAGATGACGACTAATAGAGAAGTATGGAAGAAAAAGACATGTAGCGCCGACCCCAAATAAATGATGAGACAAAGGAAATACTTTATGCTATAACAACCTTGAGAATTTTGATAGAATATTTTTAATATACTATTAAATGTAGCGCGCAACTCAATGGTAGCGCCTCAAGAGGGTCCCGGTCTGTGGTGTCTAGACGTTCCCTTTGAGTTGTTGTGTACTTACTGGTAATTCGGTGGTTTCTTATTGTTTATTATAACCAAAAACCCCTAAATAGTGATTCTACTAATGAACATCACAGAACACATATAACAAATTAAGCCACCGAAGATAGTTACAGAAAAGGAATCACTAATTTACCCAATTATGATATCAACTACATATTTTGATGAACCACATGTTACAAAAGCAATCCAAGTTGTAATAAACCGATTGCAACAGGTGTAATAGGTGCACAGGAACTGTAACGACATAATTTCCACACACATTTTATGACTTTCTTCTGAAGATAAGAAACAGCTGTGAAATCTAATTTTCCATCACATTACCAATATACAACTTACGATAGAAAATAACACGTTTTGGTAAAACTCTAAGTTATGGTCCTTGTAACGGGTAAAACTGAATAATTTGTGGTAAATGAAGAATTGATTGAAGATTCTGCTAAAAATTGTGACAACGGGCTTAAAACTATTATGGATTATTAAAACGTTGAGCAGAAATTTAAAATTAATAACCAGTAACATCCAGTAACTACTATTAAGAATAATGATAAGGAAAGAAAGATCAATGACATGACTTTTGTATTCAATAATATTAATAATCAATTCAAGTAAATATTTATGAGGACGGAAACGGAATTGAGTCATCATCATTCATCGGCGAAAATATAAAAAGATGTTAGATTAGATAATTATATGATTCAGACTTATTTCAGAAATACTTAGTTCAATATCAAAGTATAATAGTAATTTTGTATTAAAGTTCTCGAAACAACTTAGAATCAATTGCAAATCCCCGAAAGAGATTTATTCCAATTACTGCATATTAAATAAACTAGTCACGTAAACATCTTATACAGTTACTCTTTACTATTTAAACATTGATTCAATCAGCTGAATACCTGGCTTTTTATTCATGTTTTAATCATTAGTTCAATCAATCAATTTGCTGTAGTATTAAATTAACCTTCGATGCAATCCTTATTGGCTTCTCAGGACCTTCAAGCGATCTATTGTCCCAACATAATTTATATCTTTTGTCGCAATCACTAAATTCTTATGATTGCAAAACTTTGGGAGTGTCAATTTTAAGAGTGGCACTGACAGTCTGCCAATGTTTACGACTGGTAATGAAGATGTCTGAAATTTGAGATTAAAACATTGACTAATGAAACTGAAATAATATCAAGTGGGTTTATCTAATGATGATTGGGAAAGGTCCAATAACTGCATATAAAACTATTATCACTTGTAACTTTAGTCCGGTCTGCAAATGTAGATAAGATATAATAGGTAGTTTTGATAAAGCAAATACACTATCTATTAATCGGTAGCATCTTCAAAACAATAAAAAATTATGCAAACGAATCTCAAAACAAACCGCACACCGCAAATTTCACAAGCGATAAAACAAAAACCCAGGATGTTGACCGACATTAGTTGTAGATTTATAATATGTACTGTACCGTCGCCAGTGAAGTACTCGCGGCGGTGACTGGAGGGGGCCGCCACGCGCCGGTCGCGGCGGCTCCGGCAGCCGGAGCGAACAGCCAGTTGTCACAAGACAGCCGAGCGAGAAAGACGCGGCCTAAACGACCAGCGTGTTCTCAAAACTTTACGCGACTAACAACTGCAGTATACAAAAACATTATTGACTGAGAGTGTTCAGTTGCAAGTTAAAGTGTTGTGATAGTGATGACATTGTCTCGGAATATTCGGTTCTCATGTCTCCTGGACAAGCTTTGATGTCAGGGATGGATTTGAGAGACCGACTTGTGGAGGAGATTGTACTCCTAGCGCTGTTCCTGGTGTCAACTGCGGCCAACTCGTTGGCTTTACTTGTTTTCTGCCGTCGACCGGGACTTAGAACTATATCAAATCGGTAAGTTCACCTTTACTTTTATGTCACCTTAATATTATATCACCTGTGTAAACTTTAATAGAAAAAAAGGCATCAGGATTCTGAGTCATTCAATTTGAAGGGCAACAGGTTCCTAAATACAAAACCGTTAAATATTAATGTCGTTACTTAAACTTGAAGTTTCACAAGTTTAGATGGTCTGTCGAAAACTGTTGAACAAATACAAGAGAGAGTTGTAGATGTTGTAAATAATAATTTATTAAATAGATTAAACATGAACGTTACTGGTGAAAGCAATAGTAATAATCGACTTTCGACATTTCAGATAACGTCGATGATGCAAAAGCTAGGGTTGGTAGTTTGTAAATAGTTGGGACTTGTTGGACAAGTTTCTAAGGAAAATAAAACAATGGAATTAAATTTCAAACGAGTTGTACTTTGAAATGGCAAGTGTACCTTGTATGAGAACCCTCCCTAAGTTGGGCCAACGGCCAAAACCAACAGTATTTTTAGACTTAGTGCTGTAATCTCTCTACCTGATGCCATGCCTCTTTTCATTTATTTTGCGGCCGCTATGCATGATTTATGATCCGTAAAGAGAATTTTTGACGTATTGCAAAACAAAATTTACAATATCATCGCAACACTGATTGATGTCAATCGTTAATCATTTAGTATTGTAAAATCTGCTATCGAGATGGTTAAGTAAGATATAAAATTCCGTTACGTTTTTATCAATCATAATCAATTTCATTATATAAATTGTTAAGCTCTTCACTGAAAAAGGCTTTATCATCATAATGAGAATCTATCCAAACAATATTAAAAAGCAAACAATGCACAGCTTCTAGATATTCCAAGACTATAAGAATAGTTTAAACCAAGACTATGAGAAACAAAGAACTGAATGCAGTCATTCCCACATTAACTTTTTACGACTTTGCATTAAAAATACATTCTTGTATAATAACCAAAATTAAAATTCTCTTCAAAAACTTGTTTGAAGATGTACCACATTTCATTCTAGACTCATCCCAATAAATGGTTATTGTTCCACATTACAAAGGGAATACCAAAATCGATTTAGCCACGAATTGCTTTACTTTAAATGCAAAACCTTTTTTTTGCAACTTCCGAAACAATAATGCCACTGCTTTGTCAAATAAGGCCACTGCTTTGTCCTGGTAGCCTGGTACCTTTAAAAGTTTTTTGCTCAACTTACTTCCCACGAGCAGCCAATAAGTTTCGACAGAAGGTCAGACTTACAGTCGTACACTCTAAAAATGCCTATACTAACTCTTTTCATCGTTTGGAAATCCATCAAAATCCACCCAAAATGTGGCAGCCGTTAGTAGTACTTTCAAATTAATTGAAATCACGTGTATCAACAAGTGGCCAGTTGCAGTTAATTTTTATCAATTTGATCAAATGTTTGTTGTTTGCACCAAAATATTGGACGAAATACTGGATCAAAATGTTGGTAAAACAGTTAAATCTTGGAAAAACCGCTATGAAAACTAACAACATGCCAATACCTGTTATAAAAGATCCACACAATGTTTTCTAATTCAAATGTAATTTTAAATAAACTTTTCCTCAAACACATTAAAATAATCGTTATTCCGCAACATTATTATCAGAATACTTGAAAACTAAAATTCCCTAACTGATTACTCGAGTAATAAAATTGGCCTTTGGTTCCGGTTAAGGCCGTTACTCAGTCCAAGTTCTGACTGATATGGAAGATAAGAGAAACCTTACAGACAAGACAACAGACAAAATTGCATGATAGGAAAGTACCTATACCTAAACTCCAATTCATAAGAACCATATTTTAAGAGTTGAATAGTAAGTGGTGCAGTTTATCAAAACGTCAATTCCATGTTTACAGTAGCAGGGTGTATCAAGGCAAAACAATGCTTATTTGCTGAAGCCGATAAGAAATCATTGGCCTATGAAGATAATTGGGTCGACAGTTGTATTGGCTGTTTAGAACATAAATTTGAAACAGTACATTTTTTCATGCATATCATTATTCCAAGAGTAAAATGGGACATGACGAAATATGAACATGATTAATTTAGTCCAAAAGAAAAAATTCTGGGCAGAATCTAAAAATCAACAATTCCACATTTCAGATTGCTTAGAAGAGGAAAAATGCGTGTCCTAAGTAGATTTTAGGACTGATATTAAGAAAGAGATAAGATAAACACAAAATATCTGAGATGCACTACCTGATGATAATGAAAACAAAAACCACAGCAAAAACTATCAGTTCACATTGTTTACTATATTATTATATTGTTTACGTCTCGAGAATTTGCGTATCATTGTTAGTCTATAAAAGTTTTAAACAATCTTGTTTGCATCGATTTATCAGGTTTTTAAACTCCAATGCACTTCTTGGTACGAGATTTGGGTTTCAAGGACTGAGATTATAGGAAAAAAGTCTTTGTTTGCCATTAAATATATTTGTAGTCACTTAGATTTGGCAGAAATCGAATTTGCACAATCTAATTATACGGCCGATTACACCTTGACTTACGATTTTAAACCAGAAATGAAAATGATGCGCTACCGCAACTCCGTAAAGTCTAGTGTTTTTTATCTACTAGATTATTAGTTTCAACATCAAGCGTGCCGAGTTAATTGTTCCTGATTCTCTGAATGGCTTTTAATCACCTTTTTAATTGGGATTCCAAACTAATTTAAGACATCATTTAACAATGACGATGATTTCAGTCTAAAAGGCGTGAAAGTCTAGAATCCCGTCCGACCATGACTCCGATTTCCATCACGGTATAGATTAATATAGAATATAAAATGGAATCCCGAAGATCTTATCGAGACGACAGTACTTTATACACTTGGTACTGACCTCAGGACGTGCCCCGTGTCACAAACCCGATCACTATAATCAAATGACTGCTGCAATTACTAAAGAACTCATTAACGATCTCCTTGTTTATACTTAAACAAACAATTATTTTAAAAGTAATCATAATGATTCTGCTCAATTTGGTGTCAAACGATTTAACGGTCGGACGGTCAACTTGAAAAAATAAGCCAATCAACACTCAGAGCTGGATCACGCTATCTGATCATTTGATTAAACTAGTTGGATCTTTCCTCATCTTTTAGATTTTGCTGGGTAGATAGTCAAACCTACAAACCACGTGTTCATTCAATTATATGTCACTCTAATCACTATTGTATTTATGTTTACTATTAACTTTGATATGCTAACGTTTACTAACATCATCAAACAATGCATCTACCTTATTAACTACTTCGATAACCTCTTTAGATACTTATTCAAGTACTTCACTTCTATTAATACCCCATAGTAACTACGGTTGTTCCAAAACAGTTTCTCATGAACCGTCATCATGATTCATCCAATCCTGACCCCTAGTGGTTAACCAGCCAATCGTGAATGGTGCAACAGGCGTGGGGTCTCTCTTACATTGGGTGTAGTTTCGCAATTTGTCCTGGTGTCATGCAATCTAAAGGTTCAAATGCAATAAACATACTGTCGCTCTCTTGTGCAGTCGTAACAGACTTTTCCTCATCAATTAATAATGTTGGCATTGGATCTGATGGAAAGTTACAGCTTCTTTTGATGGTGGGGGTCGAAACAAACAATGGATTTTTCTCTTCTTGTTTCCGAAAAATTGTATGCGCTCAAATCTCAAATATTGAACTAAATTTATAGCAATTCTTGGCACGTGGCTGCTGCATTGATCGTGCATACAAAGTTTGATACGAAAATAATACGAACTTTCGGCTACTTATCCTTTATATAATCTGATATCATGTTTCATAATATACAATTCCTCAGACAAATCGTAATTGCCATTAAAGTTGCCTTTATATTTCTTTACTTTGATTCATATTGTTAATTCCTTATCAGTGTCCAACACATTGTTTTGAAACAATGTAAGTATTTGTAAAGAGGAATTTGGTTTAATGTTTATTGTTAAATCACGACTAAAGAATTTCAACTCGCTTGTAAACAAAATGAACAAAAATGGTTGTTTGGTAAGAGAAAAAAACGGCTTAATTTTACCTTTGATTTTGTACCTGTAGAGTCGTTTAAAACTTAAAAAAAAGGTCCAAGTGAAGGCCTCCGCAGACAGACGTACGACGCAACAGTGCGACACGGTTCTACTTCTAGTATAACTATTTCTATGAAAACTCATAGAGCCTTGAAACGCACAAAAGCAGCGCTACGCACTATCCCCAAAACCAGTTCAGAAATCAAATCCCTAATTACATACGTAATTAGGTTCATTCTGAGTTAGTAACCCGCTTCCATTTATTACGGACGTTTGGTTACAAATAAATGTTAAATTCATGACCATTTTCCTTGATTTCATCCGCTACTTCGATAGTATTGCAATTTTTTTTATTATCTCATCATTTGGTAAACGGAAGAATTGGATTGGGTTTATTATATAAATAATCTGTAATTGGTTCTAGATTCAAGGCTTACACATGTTTTTTGTTATTGCGGATTTACTTTGAGGAAACTAGTTCATACAGTGATATCACTTAGTGCATGATGGTATTATTAGTCCATGTAACCTCATATCAGTAGTTCATAATGGTACACATGACCTCATATTATTAGTTCACATAACCTCACGTGGCGCGTGGGTCACATTGAACTCTGCTTACTCCACAACAGATTAAAGTGTGATAATATTTTATCACTTGCATAATAGTAATGGCTTTAAATTGTAACAACAATAGACTAACATCAAAAGGTCGAGGTGAGTAGTTCTGACTCTGTGCCATTAGTTTTATAGACTACAAGTTATTCTTACTACATTTGACTGTAGGTAAAATTTTACCGCTGCAAATTATAATGACTAAGGGCGCATTTCAGCATGATGGCACTGACTAAGTTTTAAATGATTTGCTAACGTAAACTCACTATCGTGTACAAATAGAATCTCAGCGTGGTCCCGTAAGATTACACTTTTATGCAAACTGACCGTTCGTTCCACAATTATCAATTTATCTTACTCCTTCTACAAATAAAGCGAGTGTACCGAATGACTCAGACGCAATATTGTAAATCAATGCATCGCATTGCCGGATAACTGTTATTATTGAATGGAAGAAACCAAGTAACCGTAGACGCACGATAATCCTACTCCTGTAAACAGTCTAATCTTAATTATCGGCACCTACAGTTTTATTGGCGGAACGTAAGACAGTGAAGTCGGGCAGGCGGCCATTGTTTAAAAAGGTGTTTGATGCTTTTGAATTAGGAACGTCAGAGAAAAAAAAAAGCTTCAATTTTTTTTTTATTATTGCTAATTTGAACTTGAATGTGTACCTGGTAATTTATAAATAGAATATGTCATAGGAAACTGTCATAACGAGGTATATTTTCACAGGAATTCGCGGATATATTATCTACTTAGATCTTATCTTTACTTAAAAATAAAAATTAACATTGATAATTATTTAGATAGGTAGTTACCCACTGTTTTTACAATAACAATATTTTTAACCTTAGGTTCATTTAGTAACAGTTTCCTAACTCTTTATACTTGGTAGATCAATAGATAGTGCATTGCGCTTCATTAAAAAAGATAGAATAAAAAAAGAGTGCAACTTATGTTCATTCTCACATAATATTTCACAAGTTTGTACTTGACCGCTTATTCTGGCTATGTCAAAATTAGTGCTGACTGCTGAGCAATTTTAGCGCGATAACTGGCCATTGACAAATATTACGTTGTCTATGGATAGTAACTTTTTAAAGTTAAACCCTATATAGGAAATCAATCTATGCCAAATTATGTCAGCACACAATACCGGTAATTTGAATAAATACACTACCATGTCAGTTTTAAAAGCAACGCGATCTGTTTGAGCATATTTAATTATTGTAATTAATAACAACTTACGTCAACTTGCGTCGTATACGTTTTGGTTTAGAACGAATAATATTTATTCAATTGGCAATGTTCAATTGAAAAATAGTATCTTTGATCACGCTTTGTTCCCTTTACCTAGTAAACTTGAATTATTTTTATATACTTACAACTTAACTGCATTGGGTCTTAGCTACATAAAAAAAACGAGACTGTCACCTGCGTACTAAACCTATTTATGACAGCGCTAAATTATTTTTTTATGCCAGACATAGGTCATCATTTATCCAGCCTAGTTCAATTTTCTTCTAAATGAAATGGTCAATTTATCAGTACCCAGTTTACGTCTAGTGAATGGCCCGATGGAAATACAGAGTCGTTGCCAAAAGTTTTCACTCAAAATGTTAGTCAGGTCAGGATTGTTAATCCGGTTGACAGCGGATGTTTCGAAAACACTCATGTGTGTTGTCTGTGGAGCTGTTTTCACTTGTTTTTTTTCCATAGACTACTAATAGTGATGATACAATCCATCTTTCTCGGAGTAGATTAATATCAGACGTTATTGGAACAGTTTTGAAATCGATTGACTGACACTATGCAGAGCGCATGGATTGACTGTATGTAAACTATGTCAAGTGCTAAAACTACTTGAAGTAACTATTGGAAGTGTTGCCAAGTTAAATAATAATAACTTATGAAAATATTGCTTATTTATTCAATTGAATGATTAATTAGGAGAATTAACTAATAAACGGCCTATTATTAATATGAGTGAAGGAGATCTATATGCTAATTTTTGGCAGCTCCCGGTCACTATGACTAATCGTAAAATTACTGTTTTGACCTTACAATAATAGGAATGAGGCCAGAGACTATCAATTATCTAGATTTAAAGCCGTTTTTTTTTTAATTAGTTCTAACTATGATTTTGATATCTTTAAAACAAAGTATCAATGTCAATATCAAAGATGGAATTTGTAAGATCAATGGCGTTTGTTTATGAGTTTAATTTAAATTATATTGCTGGCTTAATTAAAAATTTGCTTTATAATTTATATTTTGGATATTTTACTGCTGTTTTTTTTAGTTAAATGTTTAGCATCTAATGAGTTTTGTCAATAAACAATTGACTCATGGGAGAATACGTAAAAAATATCGCTGTCCCCAAATATGTATAAAATATGTGCATAATATTCTAATTAATATTTTACGCCTACTACCTCACTTAAACACGAGAGCATTGTATAATTCATAAATAAACGAAGATTTATGAAGTAAAATTATAATTTCTTGTTCCCTACATTAAATCTATTAAGCGGGACTTGGCATGATATTTTATTGCATATGCGCATATAGTTTTAAAATATTAAGGGACCGTAGGAAATTATTTAAAATTCCTTCTATCGACCAAATATAGACCCCGTAAACAACTTAAGTGCAGCCATAACGTTGGGCAACACTAATGACGTTATCAACTAAAGTGACTTTCTAAGACATTTTCACCTTTTTTACTATCTAAATGGGTACCGTGTAGAACGCAGTTAGTGATATACTGGCTGGAAGCAATAATATGTAAATGACGACTAAATGTTTTCTTCTAAAGTGGAACGCGTTGACAACTCGATGGAAACAAAAACGCGCAATCGAAAAAGAAAATCCATGTGACAGCTAAAAAGGCGGGAAAGTTATGTACCATAGATGTAGAATTCGTGTCATCTATCAACTGTAATTTTTTAAATTGAACTTTAACTTCTGAGATTTAGCTGCAGTAATAACAATTTATGCAAGTATTTGTGCCTTTTGTCTAGAAACAGCTTACATAATTCGCTTTAAAATCAACTTTGCATAAAAGGTTCTTGACTTACAAATAAATCATGAAAATAGACACTACACCAAAAACCTACGTCGCACTGACGTCACCTGTGATCTCTTTCAGACCCACTCATGTATGGGCATGAGGTATTTATAAATTTACTGGATGATTAACGACACCGTGACGCGTAACTCGTCTAGATCATAAACCGGAGACGTGGGTGTCTACCTGTCGATTGACTGAGCAAAAACAAACGTAGAATATGTTCCGTTCTACGTGCGGAATATCATTTATCATTATACATTTGTGGCTAAGCAATAACAGCCGCACGGGTCGATCGATCCTTGCCGCGGTTGGTCTCTACGTAGCAAAACTTCTCCATGCCTCAGAAAGCATGTTAAGCCGTTGGTCCCGGCTGTCATTCGTGGATCTTTGACAGTCGTTACGAGTCTGACAACCAGTCCTACCAAGGGGTATCGTATTACCCAGTAACTGGGTTGTGGAGGTCAGATAGGCAGTCGGTCCATGTAAAATACTGGTATTCAGCAGCATCCGCTTAGACTGGAAGCCGAGCCCAACATAGTTGGGAAAAGGCTAGGCAGATGAATAATAATAATCTCCTTTAAACTAACTGGGAACGATGAACTAAAGGATATCGCGTTCGCTTTACAAATCCGCATTAAATAACCTTCAGTGTAATTCCAAGAAACGTTTTCATCGATAAAAACACAAGTCATTTTGATCGATTACTTACCTTCTATCGATTAAGATAAATTAATCGATTCGTCAGCAGCGAAACTAGTGTTTTGACAAATGAGTGATGTAGCTTTCATTAGTTAGCGTTAGCCACTTTCCATTCCTTAGAATTCGACTGTATTGTTTTATTTAGCCTTGATTGGTAGATTAATTAACAACGCTTACTGACGAAATAGAATGAATGTGTCTCAAATTCCTTGTTGCGAATGTAGATGTAATTACGTCAGAATTAATTAATGTTACTTATTATGTAAAACTGGGCTAACATTGTAAATAGGTAGGTACTAATGCCACAAAGTCGTCACTCCCACTGACCACTTTACTATTGTAGTTAAAAATCTATGAAAGGAATATTCACACATCCATCATGCCCGGTTCAAGGGACTCGGTAAATTGTTTTACAATTAAAATTTATTTGACTTGTGACTTCAATTGTGTAAGTACCTAGATTCCACGAGAAAGCCCTTTGTCATTAAGATATAACGTAAAGTGTTGTTTTCCTAACTTGTCCCATTTAGTTTACAAAAATATACCGTACTGAAACTTCGTTTCTGAGAACATTAATGTGTTCAAATGAAAAATCGAAGCAGTTTCTTACAAAAGTGCCGCAAAATCTCCTGATTTCGTATCGTGATTGTTTACTAAATTAGAAATGTAAAAACGAACACACTGTAACGTGATATCGATACAACTTGTAAGTACATAGTTGTAACGTCATGCTCTTATTGCTTACTGGGTAGGTAGAAGTCCCAGGCCTCTATAATTACGTACGATGTAGGCACCATTCCCTTGGTTACATTAACGTTAACCTTGCTTCACGAGATTACTGCAACTGTTAGTGTGTAACTCTGACTAATCTTCGTAAACCAAAGTGATTTTTGCAATCTGACGTGAGTCGAAGAAACTCACACGCCTCAGAGGCCTTAGTGTGAGTTTCTTCGACTCACGTTCGATTGCGAACGCATTAGAATTTTGTATGGGAAATTAGGTTTCTCCTAGTGACCACCAGGTGGCGCTATAACCTTTTCCCATATAAAATTCTAATGCGCTCGCAATTTGACGTGAGTGAAAAAACTCACACCACGTGAACCAAACTGTCAATTCCATTTTGGCAGTTGATTTTTAGTTCTTTCGTTCTGCTCTTCAAATCATAATTTTATAACGACTAAAGCATTCATTCACACCATGACTAACACTTGAGTCGAAATTATTTTCGTACTATACAGGATGCTTTGATTTACTGTAGCAACGGAAACGCTAGAGCCGCATTTTCGGAATGCATGAAGGTAAAGACTGTGTTCAAGAATTATCGTTAAACATCACTTTGCCTGCAATTAAGTTAATTACGACCCTGAGTTAAAAAAAAAAATCTTTTGTGTATGTAGGTGCCTACATATAATGGAAAAGGTTATGTCAGTTGGTATTTCGTCTCCGGAAAGTGTTGTAACATTTACCTCTTGAGGAAACTTGTTGTTTGATTGGGAAAGGTTTTTGCTAAAATTGTATGTAAAATAAATCGAAGTTTCGTAGAGCTAAACAATTTTTTTTAAATATTTTAATTCATTCTTAAGAGCTTTGTGTAGAACAAGGCAGTCTAGCAGATGGCATTGAAATGTCTGTGTAATTCAAACATTTGGGTCATTATAAAACAAGGAATTTATATAATTGGGTCACAGTCACAGCCCGCTTAAATACATCTAACAGAGTCCTCAGTAATAAATCACTTTAATTATTTTAATTGAGCCCTAAAAATCCATCTTGAAAAAGCTTTTTGTTTAAAAAAAAACTTAAATGTCGCTAACATAACCCACATAATTTCCAAAATCATAAATCATCGTTAGTAAGCATTCTAAAAATAGCCAGCATTCGGTATATTAAACCACGCCGAGAATAGACAATTATCATAATTTTTTGAAGCAACTTCTTGTGCCAACACGGTATAATTTGACAGCCCAAAATGGCACTGTCCGCAAAGACAAACGTCAAAAATATTTTGAATACAGATCATTCTAATTTTAACTTTGCAACTGTCTGTTAGCTTTTTTATGTGGGCAAATTTTTTGGACTTGGTCTCTATTTTATTCATTGCGTGGGCAATACATTATGTTGAGGCAATCCCATAAGCACATTGAATTTTGCTATGGCACGATGCATTATTAAAATATACTTGAGAATACAGAAATAGATCGATTGAAATAGACAATCAAGGTACTTTACAGTTCATTTGTTTTTATAAAAGAATGAGTATTAAATATAGTTTGCAGTACTATTCAGACTAGACTAGACCATGTCGTTTGTGTAAAATTGGGTTCAGTATGCAGTAAGTTTTTCTCCAAATTGTATATTTAGGATGCGCAGGAGTCTCAATCTCAAGTAAACAAGCCTCTCCATCTTATGCCTTAAATTCCAAACATAAAGGATACTCCTAACTAAGATCAATCAGTATAACAATGCACTTATCTTGATGAATGAAAGAGTGATCTATATAATTACGTTCCGAAAGAAACCATTTAAATCGATTACAGTAATTAATATCGACTGACAATATGCTACAAGACTTTAGCTACCGATTTCACGGTCAGGGCGCCATTGTTGTAAAAAAGATTATTTTTCGCATGCTCATCGACTTCCAATTGAAACCACGGAAAGTTTTCTAGGCATTTGAATAAGTAATGTATTAGATTACAGAAATAAGACACGTTGTTTTGTCTACTATCATTTTTATATACCTAGTTAATACATTTTATTTGTGACTATTGTATAAAGTCTACTTGAAACCAAGAGGTAATGAACTTGGCCGACATTGAAAACCTTTATTTAATCTTACAAGAATGAACTGTTATAGCAATTTCTCATTTCAATCTTCTATTGTCAACATTCTGAGCCTATTGTTGCATTTAAAGCCATAAATGTCAAAATAAACGTCAATAAAATCAGCGAAAGCATTGCAACTCCTATTCTAAATTCGAATATGGATGGCAATGTATCAAGATGGTGGGTGCAGTCACGAACTTAGTCTAAATCGGGGTTTGCATGACTCACAGTCGTTTAACTGTCATTCAATAAATTGCTAACATCGATAGTTTTGAGGTTCGTCTTTTGTAGAACTTTCTATAATAATAATCAGCAGAAAACTGCACGATATCATGTCTACTAGAATCAAAATTTATACAATTACAGAAACGTAAAAATTGACATTTAAAATATTTATAATTATATTTTTACATTGTTCTTCCCTGACATTTCCTAATTCTTTTTTTCAAATAACGATTGCAAAGTTCGTCTCACGCTTAACCAATTTCCTTTTACACCACTGCCGTACCGTTCGGCCTTTAAACTTGCATTATATATTGCTAGAATTGCTTTCATATAGCCTTTGGCTGACATTGTGAACGCAATTAAATAATTTTGTAGTCCATGTAATTGCACAATTTGAAGGAAGCAATGTAAATCGTTTCCTATTTGTTGTTCAACTGTAATTATTAGACAAGAGCAACTAAATTGTTCAATGTTTTCTTTCTTGACTGTTGACAACAACGGGAGTAGGAACTAGGTAATTAAATAATTATCTACTAAAATTATAGAAAAAGTAATTTTTATTGCGAATAGGTACCGTAAACATTACTTGGAGAAGTTTGAGTGTACACACGCCGACAGACACTACGCCGACAGACTGAACACCGACAAGACTTTACGTCGACGGGACTCTTCGCCGACAGGACACTTTGCCGACAGGACTCTTCGCCGACAGGGTCATCAGCGACGCAACTTATCTCCGATAATCAGATACTTACTTTGGAAATCGATTATGCTTTTCTTGTAATTATACAATTCATAAAAAATAAAGATCTTGCATTGGTTTTTTGGTATAGGACATAGGTACATAATATATATGTGTAACTAGCGGCCCGCCCCGGCTTCGCACGGGTAGATATTGGTCATCATCATCTGCCTAGCCTTTTCGAAAAAATTACGAAAAATATTTTTTGTTACATGCACAGTAAAATTAAAAGAATCCAGCTAACTCCCCACAAAACATGATATTCAATTATAAAATCTAACACTTAGCTATCTAAATTCTAAACATGACTGTCTCTGTTCTCATTGTCAGTTTTCAATTACTATAACCGTGAGTCTAGCGAGCCTATTGTACTATTTAACAACTGTCAAACGCAGAGCGCATAGTCAGGTTCTACTAATTTAGATTAGTCAGAAGTTGTTCGTGTCACACATTGTCATTGCTGAATTATTTGGCAGCAGTGGAAACAATTGTTGCTTCATTTGCTATTCACCTATAGTATCTTTGCTCCTAGACTATTGTTCATCATTTACACAATGGCCAACAATTGGGCCATCTTTACCATAGACTAAAAGAGAAATGTGAAAATTTTCAGTTAACTTTAACTTCGATTCAAGCGTTGATAAAATGGTTTACAGGAAAAGATTTTCTCGTGAGAAAAATTACTTTTTAATCGTTCTCTACCTACATTTACAGTTATACAACATTCTGTGCTTATATCAGTAATTATCTTTGACGCAGTAAAATCTCTGGGCATGTAAGTTTGACGTCATAAATAAATCCGGCTGCTACAATTATTGTTTATGGTCCAATCTTCGTCACGTCATCTTTTTCTTCTTGGGTTAACTTAGTCGCTGGGTAATTAGTCTTCAGAGGATAGTTAGTAAGAAACAATTCATTTTAATTGTCGTATTGTTTTATCCATTTCTATGGCGACTTATCGAAGTCGCCATAGAAACTCTCTTAATAATATTCTAAAGATCATCTGATCTTTAGAATATTAATTACTAAGAGAGTTAAGAATACACTTTAGAGAGGAAAATGTTCCAAGCTTTACCTCATTAGTTAATTAATTTATATAACGATAATATTTTTACAATAACTGCCAATAACGCAAAATAAGGAAAGCGCATTTAAATTATATTTTTTATGAATCAATTCAATTAATCTATCATTAACTTCAATAAAATAATGAAGTTGTAACAATTTTTTTGTCCTTAGCCATAGACAATATAGTTAATTAACTTTTTTTTTTTTTTGTTTGTTAGCCTATACTGTCCCACGGCTGGGAAAAGGCCTCCCCTAAACCTTCCAGGAACTCTTTACCCGCGCCACCTCGAACCAGCCCTCGCGGTACGCGTCCAGGTCATCTCGCCATAACTTTACTCTTGTGAAATGTATCGTTTTAAATAGGAAGTGAAACTAATAGGATTGCAAAAAAATACTACCTACTTGTATTTGTATTGATACTTGGATACCTAGTGAACGGAAATTGAAACCAGCGTTTTCCGCCATTGTCAATCACTGGGTTTTGTAAATATCTTTTTGTCTACCTCTAGCGTTGATCATTGATTTGTTGCATTCTTCCTTCGTATCTGTGTATCTGGTTTTACACGCAGCTGCGACAGAATTAAGCATGGAGCTGCCATTAAAGCTGAAACAGCTTAGGTACTTATTAATATATAATTATGACGGTGAATCAGTCGCCAAGTAATTTCTTTACCTATTATGTAACAAATAAGTAACCTACCTTGGAATTTCCTAAACACTATTGTTTCTCTGGGACATGTGAATAATTTCAAATTCTAACACATCTAATGGCGAATATAAGAATTCGCTATTAGATGTATTATGTTGACAATAGTCCAGTAATTTACTCAATCAACCTTTTTTCGAACGTGAGAACATAGCACAATGGAACCGATCACGTGTCGTCTAAATGTCGACAATTAGAATTGCTATTGCAATTGCCATTAACTTGTCAACAGCCGACACGCTTCTCTTTGTAGGACATTTTCGTATCATTGGGTTTGGTTTAATACGCAAATCTTTATGAATGCGAATTATTCAAACGTCAAACTGCTTTCGATATAAAAATAAGACTCATACCGTAACAATAGAACTATTTAATAAGAGAATTTTAATACTTCACTAATGAATGACACTAAAACCTTTGTTCACACTCCACGGCTCAACCGCTTAAACCAACGATCCAGAAAAAAAAAACTCATTAAGTTCTATTACTCTATTCCACGTGTACAGCGAAACGAGGTCTCGTGCACCAGGTAGATGTAGGTTTTGCCTTGATAGCCGCTTCCATTGACCCATTTAACTGCTATGTGCATTAAGTTAGTGGCTTTTGCAAACGCTTGTTACCGTTTTTGGGTTAAGTGATAGGAAATTAACTAGCTAGGTAGACAGCTTTGCGAGAAGAAACAGAAGTTTATTTATCGTCACAGCTTTGTTTTCATCAATAAAATTCATGCCATTCAAGAGGCAGTAAAAATAAATGTCACAACCTAATAACGTCAAATGCTTACCATGGATTCTAGAAGTTTGCATTTACGTGATAACACAGAATAATTAATAGTGGCGATATTAAATTCATATGACATTAAAAATTTCCAACGTGGAATAGAGAATACGGACTCCTTTGTTTTGTTTTTTAATTGGCTCCGACAAGTTTTTGTATAAGGCATCTTGGAATGGATATACAACCCACAGGCATGCGGTCACCAATGTGACACTAGACTTGTTGCTAACCACAGTAACCTTGATATATATAATAATCGGGTTTTTCACATAATTATTTGCTGCCGGAGCTGATATTATTTCCAATAATATCAGCTTTGTACGAAAAATCTCACGTAAATGCCTTGCCGGATGAAATCTAGCTTTCTAGAAAGTTAGCTATACATTGTTATGTACTGCAAAATTATTAATCAGAATTGGTAATTTTTGGTTTTATTATAAGTTCTGTATTTTGAATCGAAATCTAAACAAATAGCTCAAGATATCGCCGCGAAACAGGCAGTTACTTTGTATCATAAAGAGAGACCATTTTAATTGAAATTACCTACGCGTAAAATGGCTATCAGCAAAATGTTTATGATCATGATCACTCAAACTTGGTACTTAATAAGAGAGGAAACTTCCCGCAGTTTTCTATTTAGAAAATATTTCACTTTGCTTTAATAACTTCACGAAAACGGTGTGAAAGGAAAAACTCAAGTTTACATTACCTACTTGAAAATAGGGCTGGCAAAAACGAAAAAGTTTGTAAAAATTTAAACTGTTTTGTCGTAAAATATTCAGGGATAGACAACTTATAAAACAATTTAAGAATACTGAATAATTTTGATACAATAAAAAATACTTCACAATGAAAAAGTTGAATAAATTCAAGTTCTATTTTTTAGACTCCATGCGATTGTGAATTCCCTTACATTACTTATGTCTAGTACTTCATAACTTCTTGCCCTCTATAAATTCCTAACCTGCCTGTCAACCAGCTGTTCAACCCTATCTTCAGAATTAGGTCAGCTCCTATAACCGGTATTCATGTTACCAGGTGAAGGTGAATGCAACATATACAAAACAATAACAATTATTAAAAACCGTATCAAAGCTTTCTTTATAAAGCTTTGATGTATGCAGTTTTTCAGTTTAACGTGACAACACATTTCAAGAGTTTCAGGGCCTTATTTGATGCGAGTTAATAACGTTGGTAGTAGGTACTAATAATGTTTTTAGATTTAGAACTAAAGTACAAGAATAGGCCAGAAGGCCAATTCCCCTAATTAAAAACGTTCGAAATCTAGTAGCAGTCTCATGAACAGCGACAATCAATGTCAAAATTTGTCAAAAATGTAGGGAAATTAGAGGTATTTTTGACAGATTGAAACTGAGATCAGACTGTGAACGTTCTTAAAATTACGAGAATTGCCCCTCTGGTTGTGAATGAAGTTTAGAATTATCCAATACAACAAAGAGGAAACTCCAAAACTGAACTCAGATTATCTAAGGTTCATTTACATTTTATCCTCAAAAATTTACAGACTGTAACCACAACTCACTCTAATATCTCGACGATCAGTTTCAAAATTGACACCCATGACATTGGACACAATGGGGGTAAAAATAGTGCCTATTTTGATATTTTTTTTATCCTTCATCGTCGTCGGCCATCTTGAAGCGGCTGCGCATAACAATGGCGGTTTCCGTTCACGCATGCATTGTAGTAACACGTTGAAGTGGAGTGATACTACCTGGGATTGTCACTTTGTCAGAATATTATGCTTATTGCTTCATGCCAACCGGCTTCATGTACCTACTTTGACCTGTGTTTACTGCATGAAAACTGTGATTGTCCATTGTTTCAGTGAATGTGTTAAAATTTTCTCGGAAAATAATAAACAATTTCGATTTATGAAGATCAATCAAACTGCAGATGCAATTGGGTAGAAACATGGTAGAATTTCATTTCACAGTAGGTACTTACTCCTTCCTGAAACAATTTTCGTTTTTGAGAGAAATATTAGTAATTTTATTTTTGTTTTGTACGATGTCACAGATTAGTGACATTTCGGCTTGACGCCAGGACTTTGGTCACAGCAAAATTGTATGGGACATAAATAATAATGAACAAACAAACGACAATATTTTTAAGACTATAGAGCTGTTAGTACTTACTATTTTATTATTAAATCAGTTAATGATCTTTGCCAAAACATTGTAAAAACCAGATTAGTTGTTGTTTTATTAAAATAACTTGTTTTAAACTTCCGAGTACAGGTAGAGAAAATAAAATAAAATACCAACTAATTTAGCTACCCCGATTTATATATTTTTTTTTTAATATAAA
Source organism: Oligia strigilis (assembly GCA_951800025.1). Lineage (NCBI taxonomy): Eukaryota > Metazoa > Arthropoda > Insecta > Lepidoptera > Noctuidae > Oligia > Oligia strigilis. Next base: position 7,100,483 of record OX637560.1, on the reverse strand, counting down.
TAGTATCCGTCACTGAAATTACAACTGCTAGACAGAGCACTATTGTTCCTTTTGTTGAAAGTTCCTTTCACTCTGATATTAATTAAAACTCCTTTGTCCATACCTCATACAGGACCTGAGTCTCGAAACTGAATATTTCCTCAATTCTTTTTTTTTATTAATTCGTATCTACGAAGGTTGTTAACCCTTTTTTTAATTTTAAGAACATGTAGAATGTAACCGTTACCGACATTGGTCCTGGCAGGTTTACAACCTAATAGCATAGATTGACATTTAAAATGCGCTATTTTTATACTGCGAAACTTCTAAATGTCACATTGATTTTTTGAATTGAGAATTATGTTGCAATTGTTTATGGAGCAAGTATTGCAAGTCTCAATTACACCCAAACTTTAATACTGCACAGTTATAATGGGGACTAAAAATAATAATGCTCATATTTCTAAAGAGTCTAAGATTTAAGGTCAACCCGTAACCTTGAGTGATCAACAAGTACCACTGATTGCAATCTTTTTCTAGACCGAAAATTGAACTTGCAAGAGGAAAACGGGTACCAAATCGGTATTCCCCGCCACAATTCTTTTGTGTAGACATTCTCAATACCACTGAATACTCAATACTGTATTCTTATAGGTTGATAAGATCGGAGGAGCATTATTATTAGCCGTGTTTGCAATGCTGCCGGTGCTCATAATTGACAAGTTATCAATAGACTTTTTCAATCACGTTTCCGTGCAGCACATAATGGCAAATAAAAACTATAACAATTGTCTTTGGTTCTTAAGTAGTTGATAAGATTAACATTTTTATTAAATGCAATGAGTTGCGTTGCGGATTCTGTAATTTACCTATTTTTATTAATCGTGATACGTTATAATATTAATGAAGCTGTAGATATTCGTTTAGGTTGTTCAATTCAATACCTAATAACTTGTAATACATAGACACATAACAACAAATAAGTAGGTAAAAACTTTGAAGTAAAATTATAACTTGTGCATTTGTTAGATTTTTTCTCACAATAAAAATTGTTTGTCCAACTGATCGATATGCGTGAATACTAACATTATTTATTGACTTACATAACTGTTTGCATTTTACATTCCATAAAAAAAACAATAACCGTTGTAGTTTATAAATACCTAGGTACATAGTAAATTTAACGTGAACACGTGCACGTTTGAACAGTGGCACAAGCATTAAAAATTAAACAAAAAGTACTAACTTTAAAAAAAAAAAGTAAGTAGGTACCTTGGTTTAATTCTTCTTCTAAAATAGAGCAAATGGTTTTGAAGGTGGTTTTTAATTAATTAGAGATAATATTGATAGACATGCTTGCTTGTCTAGAAAGCCTATTCCTGAAGCACGTAATGCTTTGTCTACAAGTTAGATGATAAAAATTCTACATTATTCAACGTAGATCCCACTGAAGGTCTCACGTAGGTCCTAACGATATGTAACACGTATAAAATTATTCGTATTCAATGGTTGTACGTTTAATATCAAACAAAGATCGTTGACTTCAAAAGGATTCTGATTTTTCATGATATATTTATTACGTATTGAAAGAAGAATATAATATAGGCTGTTTTTACGCGTCAAGCGTATGCACGTGTTCGGAATTTTCTTCGTATTTTTTTTTTATTTGTACACAGAAAAACCGTGTGGCCTATGGGATTTCTGATCGGCAAAACTGACCTGACGGACTTCCACTTTCAACTTTCCTTTAAGACGATGTATTTTCACCGTTATAAAAGAATCTCTTGTGCAAAATTTCATGCTTTTTGACCCAGCGGTTTAGGCTGTGAGTTCCAGTCGGTGATTTTTTATTAAATACTTATATGAAAAAGTTTTTATCAATAGAATAAAATAATGACGTAAGCGAAGACTAGGCATAAAAGAAAAACATTATTTAAACATAAAAAAAAAAATATTAATTGTTCTAAATTCAAAACTACAAATTACTGCGAGATTACATTTTGGCATTTCGGAGGAGAGAATTATTGTCATACATTTTTCACATTCGCTACGACCTCTTTTCACGCATAACCTTCAATGAGTTTACATATTTGCGTTGCGGATACGTTCATTAGCGTTTTGTGTCAAAATATAAACATGACTTCATTATTAGGTACTGCGTTAACAGATAAGGTCGGAAGTTCACGAAGTCACGTAATAGTCGAGAAAAACAATGAAAATTAACACGAATACGTAACGCTTTTATGTAGATTTTCAGACGATTTTAGATGACGACATGACGATGACGTAATATTTATACTGCCTCGTTGACTATTAAACCAACACTTAATCTTATTTCAGTATAATGGATATTTAACTATGTCTATTAACTTTATTTGAAATGTTACCATTAAGTTTATTAACACACAGTTCGTTCAAGAGAGAGTGCAGTTTCTAGTGTGGACTTGCGACGCAAGATTCTAAACAGGTTTTACCATATGCATCACTATGTAAGCATTCGAAGCCCGAACTTTAAAAAAACAAAAACAAACGGGCACTTTTTAAATGACTACTACGTAACAATGCAAAACTCTACACGCGATTCTTATGGTGGCTAGAAAACCTTTGATCAAAATGAAAAAAATTATAATAAATTGCCTGCCCAAAAAAGAAAAGTCTGGTAACGCTATCGTGGAAAATTAAATTAATTAACTATGTATACAAGTACAATGTTAATTGCAAATATTTTTGCAAGAGTAGTGACGTTTATAGACCATTGTTTTGTCAGTAGTTTTTGTTTCGTGCCGTGTCTGTTGTTTTTTTTAGAACGTTTTGAAGTTCAAAGTCTAACGGTCTTATTCATAATAAGTTATAGAACATCTAAAGTCTTGCTAATGTCTCGTTGTCAAAAATTGTTATTCATAAACGCATTTTAGCCCTAAAACGTTCTATAAACCTACTATAAAGTTATGAAACCCAGAAGCCTACTATAACAGTACTATAAGGAAAAAAAAATGGCCGACTCTATACCAGCTGATAGAAAATGACGTTTGACCTACAAATGTAACATGTGCAGTTGTATTTAATTTATGTTGCACTTCTGTTTAACCAATTTAGTTAGTTATTATATAACTACAATGCAAAATAGAAGCGAGGAAAAATATAACGAAGGACATAATTCGTCACATCCACGGCAAACTTACGAATCTTCAGAAAATGCATTTTACAGGGAATGTTAAGTTTTTTTTAGTAACAGCTAAGTACCGTGGTACATTTGGTTTGGTTTGTTTGGTAAGATTTAATCTTAAAAAAGTAGTATTTTTAAAACCAAATGTACCACGGTACCTATATACCTAGGTGTAGGTACCTGTTACTAAAAAAAACTTATCATTCCCTGTAAAATGCATTTTCTGCAGATTCGTAAGTTTGTCTTGGATATGAGGAATAGCAACAAGAATTACTGTGGGACGCTGCTGTTTTGGGCTGTGGAAACAACGCTTTCAAAATGTCTTTTACATGCAACAACCATAGTGGCTAGAGCAGTCCTTTACAATATTGCAGTTGACCATGGAGACATTCAGTTAGAGGGTAGGTAGCAATATCAATGAATATCATACAGTCACCCCAAGAAGTTGCAAGGGGAAATGCAAATGCTAATTTACAAACTTTTCAGGAAACATTCCACCGAGGTAGCCTCACTTTACCAGGTTAGAGGTACATCTTCCCACTTGTGTCCGGAGACGGTTCAGGGACTTCCGTGTGGATCATGTAGGTTTACACCCTGCAGGGAGATGCTCCAGTAGGGAGTGGTTGTGAAGCTATGTCGCAAACCATGCTCCGCCTCCTATTCTACCCTATGTGTCCCAAAACATGCAGTCAGTGACCTCTGCGCTGCCACTGACAACATTGTGGAAGTGGCAAAGTTTTGGGCCAACAAGATCTAAAATACAGTCGTCCCCGCGACACAAAGAAGATAAAGAGGAAACATTTTAGCAAGTAGTGCATTAATAAAAAGCTTATACATATACAGATATCAGTTTAATTAATTTATTTTTAAAATACTCTAAACTTTAATTTGGCTTCTAGAACTTGTGCTAGCAGAACAACATTTTTAAAATGTTTCTTTTCATTTGCCATCTATGCCACCTCTTCTGTTTATTATTTGTAGTGAAGCACCATTCTTCCTATTGTCCTGAAATACAAAATTAATGTTATAATTCTTTCTCTTCATCAAACGAAGTTCTTGACATGCTTACTAAGGAACTTTGTAACTTATAAGTAAATTGGATAGGCACCTAATTCGTAAATCATGCCAGGCCGCCTTTTTCCCCTTTTTTGCGTTGGTGTCAGTCAGTATGTGTTTTTATTTTCTATCTTCTTATTGTGCCCAGAATTCAGCTAAGTACTTGTTTGGCGCCATCACCAGCGTCCACCTTCATTTTCTATTATGGAAACTCTCTCCCTGACCAATTCTTCCAAAGATCTGGAAAAGCAAAAGCAAGAATAAGTTTAAGAAATAAAGATTGTTTACAAAACAAAACTTACTTTGAACACATTTTAGTTGTAACAGTACAAACCTTATCGTCCTCCAACCAAAACGAGTATTCACTTCTTTGCCCTTTTTTGGAACTAGTCTCCGGTCTTAATTCCATTTCTTTTAAATACAAAAAAATATTCAAAGGTTTTCGCTCGCCTGACAATAAAATTACATTAACAAATTCACTGTCAAAAATGACGTTAACGCGGCAAAACTGTCGAAACCGTAGACAATAAATTAGTTTTCCGTACGTCATAATGTCTATGGTCACAATTATTTGGTGCGTAGACAGATATTCTCGTTTGATGACTCAATATGTTGACCAATTTGTTGGATGACTTCAATAAAATGGCAACATTTATATTTATATTGAAGTTAAAGCACGTTTTAGTTATCGAACGTTTATGAAGCGTTTATGAATACAAAATTTTATCGAACGTTTTAAAGGCTTAATGAGCATTTTAACTAATGTGTGCTTTAAACCTTCTATAAGCTTTTTTTATGAATAAGACCGTAAGTATCTAGAGGTAAAGTTGAGTAAGTCCTTATTAGTAAAATATGTCATAGGCATAGATAAAAATTTCACTTTCACTATAGACATGACTGCCAAGATTCGCCCAATAATTCTGCCATTACTACCAAGACATTTGCCTCATAATGGCATATTACCGTCAAATCAGTTGGCAATTCCACTTCATGACACCATAGCAAAGTTAATTGGACATTTAGCTTTCGGAAGCGTTTGGAGGGCTCCGTAATTATTATTTATTGCTTTTTTATGAAATGTGTGTTGTGGTATGTTTTGTTCATACAAGGTTGGCTGAGCTATCAATTACCTACGTTTTATGGATCAGTAGCACCAAAATCGCAGATAGTGTGACTTATGACCCTAGAATTAAATATTTTTTCGTATATAAAAATCTTGTCACGTTGACAGCTGCCATTAAACAAAGCGGTTCACTTTTAATTCTAAATAATAAAATTCAAGAAAAAATCCTCTTGGCACAATACTAATTTTGGTATATAAATTATTTCTAGATATTAACAACAAATGGAGCAAGTCCGACAGAGAACAAGTGACTGGTTGCCAGCTATCACTTTTCAAACGTTTAAGCCATTTCTCCTTAAATTCATTAAAGAGACTAAAATCTCACAAAATTTTCTTCAGTCTAATTTAGACTGTAGACCATTTTTCTCTACCTTTGAATCTTTGAGCCGAGTTTGGCACAATTTCAACGAGTTTCGATAGATTGCTTGCTATTTTAATAATGGTCTTGTCTATGAGTAGAGCAATGAACTTTTCTTCACTTGAAAAAAGTACTAATGACGATAAGAGACGGTTCAAACAAATTTATTCACTTTTATGTTCAATACTATTAATTTTGGTTGATTCATCCAAATAATATATAAGGCATACGTGAACCGTACAGGTAACAGTGATACGTTTAGCCGTTTACATAATTCATTCTCCTGCATATATAATAATATATCCCAATTCATTTGAGGTCAGCGCAACATGTCTTTTATCTTCCATGCTTCTATATTAGTCGTCATCTCGGTAGTCACCCCCGTTTCCAGCCACATCATCTTTCGCACAGTCCATTCATAAGTTTACATACTTATGTTTTTATTTTCGAATTTTCGTTTTTTTTATAAATGCATATAAACTGATATGCATAAACGGAAAATCCTTACGTCCCACTTCCACAAGATCATTATCTAAACAAGTACTATTAATTAACTGGTTTGCGACATCGTTATTGTTTGCAAAGTTTATGTTTATTGTGGGCTGTAACCTACTGAAACCGCTTCCTAGTTCCTAGGTATTACTAGTTTATGTACTAAGTGCATTATGTTCCTACGATCGAAGTCCTTCTACAATTTATTGTGTCGTTAATAAGGATAGAAACGTATTTAATTTCAGTTTTATGGCAGATTAAGTGTTTTAATTAAGTTTAGTTTAATTCCGGATTTATACAGGTTAACTGATTTTGTATTAAGAGTAGGAAAATCTGCTTTTGAAAACAGTGGATCGCAAAACTGGTGAAATTGTTTACGACAAATAAAATGCGATCACTTCCGATGCACAAAATTATTTTTAGCAGCCAGTACGTTGATCTCGAATAAAGCACAGCTTCCTTAAAAGTTTCATATGACGGCACGGAACATAAACATTTGCAAACGCTTTTAAACCGTGGCTAATTGAAAAGTAGGACAATCTCTTGTACAAAGATAGAAGTGTGAGACTTCTGAATTTGACCGGGTAACGCCTAATAAAGCTGAGTAGCTTGCAAATACTTAACTCTTTTACTAGTGACACAGTTTAGGGTAATGTTAAGGGGTTAACTATGTAATAATGGTTATAGTTTGTTGAAAAAGTTTTAATTAAAGAAATGTAGAAGAATTTTTTTGACAAATTCGGTTATCCTCAAAACTTAATCGATAATTTCAGCACTGTTGCTTATGTAACGAGCAATTCATTATTCAGTATTGGCACAATGGGGAAGTTTCTAGTAGGTATAATACAATTATTCCGGTTTGAAAAAATAGCGAAAAAAATCCTTTAATTTTTTATTCAATACGGAAATAATCCTGATTTGTGAATTAGAGCGTGTTTTGTTTCTGCTTGTCACAAATGGCACTGCCACTTCCGAATATATTATCTGTTGTCATTGCTACACCGATGATAAATGTCAAAAAATATAAACCAGTCGTCACACAATCCATTCATAAAATAATAAATGTTATTTCTGCTATAAATGTGGTGTTTACAAATAAAATATGAGCGCAGAGGAAAAAACACAAAATAATAATGTTACAATTACTTCAGAGTAATTTAATTGTAAACAGTAGTTATTGTCGAGTTATTTAATAAATTAATTGTTTATAAACAAGTGCTTCCACTTTCCACTTAATCACTGTTAATAACTGAAACATTCCACTAGAGAATAACAAAACATGCACCTACATTCACTGTCCATTCAACATTTTATAATAAAAAAATAAATAACTTCGAAACTTTTACGACACAAAAAAAAATACTGTTTACAAATTAATTAGGTATATCAAAACATTTGTAAACAAAAATCGTAAATTTACGTAATGTCATCTAACTTCCTCAAGCACGTCAAGGTTCATCACCCCAACTATGACAATCAGTTAGTTCAGCTGTTTCGACGATTCGGATTCGGCGTCACAAACGTGCAGGTATTGCATCAGAACCCTATTCGTGGCGAAACGGAAAAGTTTCAGGAAAATCTGGTGAAATTACTCGTGTCTACCTCATATATAAAATGTAATATTTATGTATGTTGATATACAAATGATCTAACTGCGCTCGTCACTAAGTGGCATTATAAAATATTTCTTATTTCTAACCTTGTCCTCATGCATAGCAGATATCTCTCATCTTTAATCTTTCTTAGAAATTTTATCTTTACGTATAAAATATTGGCACTCGAAATGATTTATGGTTCGCTATTTATAGACCAGTTGCTGTGAGAAAGTTGCGAATAACGGCTTACATTAATCTTAACAGTTTGTAGAGAAACAACAGGTGAACTGCACTGGAAATCTGGATTCAATCAGCTAACAAACGATTTTTTTGCATCACGTCTCCTTTAGAGGGGACTTCTAGCAATCATCACAACAGAGCACGACCGACATGCATGATCTAGTCAAAGAAATCTAAAAGGATGCTGCTAATACACGGGACTCTACTTCCCCATTCATTGAGCTAATAGTTCCGTATTATAATCAAATCGTTCTTCTCTAAAACGCAATGGATATGGTGCTATTAAAATATTACATTTCAAAATCATACAACGCAATGCTTGTCTCCGCTTGACGTTTGAAAGCGTTCAAAAACGTCACCTGTCTATTTTGAAGTTTGTGACGACCTTCATTCGTGTCAAACGATTACAAGCTTTTTAGTTTCGCTGTATTTTTTTTTCATAAATCCGGTGTTGATTTTATAGTCTGCTTCCTGGGATATTTAGTTTCATAGTGATGAAATTTTGGTATGAAAAAATGTAAATATGTATATAGCAAAAGCAATTTAGAAGGTACATTGGCTTGTCGACATTTCATTGTTTTGTAAAGGACGCGGTACGAGTAATATGGACAAAAGATTCGTACAAAGTAGTTCAAGATTTTATATTGCAATAATATAACATTCTTGGAACCACACGAGGTCTAAAGTCTAAAATTAGCCGGTAGTAGGTACTTAATGATTGTAGTTTGCAACCAGTAATGAACAAATACCTTTAACAGGTTCAGATTGTATCTTACATCGTCGGGGTTTCCCCGACCTTGTGCTTTTTTTTGGCAATATCGACCTTAAAACACAAATAAATTTTCATGTTTACGGAATTCTGGCAAATACGCATGCTTATTTACATCTCAACATTTATATTTATAAGTCTCGATGAAAACTAAATAGTTTAAAAGCAAATAATTGAAAGGCCACTGTAACGAGGAATAAAAATGTTACTGCCGGCTTGTAGTTTCAGAGAAAACATGACGATAAGGAAAAACAAATATCGATAGATGAAGCTGTAACTAATAGAAAAAATAATAATTAAAAATAAATTTCATTGCCGACATAAATTTCCTAAAATCTTAGGAAAATAAATCTTCATACTTCACTTGACATACATTTTCGCAAAGGTTTCTAAACGTTTGAAGTCTGGGAAGTTACATTGAGTGATCTTTAATATTCATATATGATTACAAGGATTTTATAGAGCTATAGTATAAACTTCCGGATCGAGTGATTACATTTGCAATGGTAGGAAAGTTCCTATTAAGTTAGAACGTTATTTCGGTTGCAGGACCGTTAGGTAATTATTTCCAAGTGTGTTTTTTGGACACTTCAGACTCGTTATTTGGACTGGTTCCGTCTTCGAACTTTCGTTTCCTGTCACGTTATTTAAAGATTCCATAAAAATACTTGATTTTATCTTGAATTTGTTTACGTCTATCATTTCTATATATTTCATCATTGCATAAATCTTCTTTAAGTCCTTTAATACTAGCCTTGCCTATTCTTATTACTTCAATATGCATCAGACCGTCAAATTAAATTGCGCTTGCTTCCAAAAATTTTGCAAATCTGATATAATAAACTTTACATTGGGTACGTTGTACCTATGCGTAATTGGCCTCGACACAATAAAGAGTTGAGTTGCCTTTTGTTGTTAAAATAGCAAAACGGTTTCACCTTTGTTATGGTCATACGCCATTAGGACCACCTTCCACTTCCCACATAACTCATACATTAGATTTATATCTATGGGAATGTTTAAGGTTTTTGAGTTAGCTTAATGTGTTTCGTGATCTTGTCTCTTTTATGGGCTTCGGTCATGCTTTCCTCTTTTTTCCACTCAACTCAATACAATTGAGTTGACTTTGATTGTACGTAATGTTCTAGCGTCAATCAAGATTTTTTCGCTTTCTGATTGCAGTAACATCTACAGTCATATCATCATCATCTACAGATAATATACGTAATACTTTTGTTTACTTCTTCGATAGAAAGAAGTTATTCATCATACTATTCTAGAGTAGTCTTAATCATCCTTGGTTACACAATCAGACCTTAATAAATGATGTATGCATTTTCCATATCGTATCCGCCTACAGAGAAAAATTACATGAATAATTGCATCTTTCAATTGATTTGTTTTTCAAATGTCTATTCTCTTGCATTCGAAGGCCATTGAGGAGACAATGTCAAGCTTTATGTAATCTGCAAGGGTAGTTAAACATGTATGTAAATACAGGAACAATCTGGACGATCGATAAATAAAGATAGGTCTACAAGGCTATGGAGATAGGGTTGCTAGGCACGCATTATAAGGTCATATGACTATTTCCAATCTGTTCTCTCAGTCAATCTCATTGCGAAATATGAACTTTGATCCTAATTATAACAATTAAGTAACAACCGAAGCAAATTGCGCATAAAAAAAAAATTATGAACGGAATGTTTTTAGAAGAATCAAAACCTATATACGTTTGGAAACCCCAACAAAACTGTGAGTGGTGTTATTCCACATGGCGATGTAAAAACAATTCCGAGACCCGAGATTTTTTGCCCCTTTACATTAGATATCTTTCAAAACTTGTGTGTTAATGTTAAAACAGATGAACATGTGTTAAATCGAGTCTCTAGTGAATCAGACCGCGACTGGTTTTACAATACTATCCTACCTAACGACGTTAAATCGAATAATAATGAGTTCGAATACGATTTTGAATCGATTCGGTTTACCGCTAATTCTAGGATATTAGACCTTCTTGGTTTTTACTCATTTATATATTTCTGAACTGGTAAACATGTTGTCCGAAGAAAATCCTTAGAATTAGGAAATGGATAAATGGCACGGATGGAATATTTCAATTGGATTTTCCATGTTTTTAAATAATTCCGACTAAAGAATCCATGTTTCATTAAGAACCAGTTACACTATAATTCAACCTGCTTTTTTAATGATTCAACAGATATTTTTAAGCACGTGGTTTTCACGTGATATCTAAATTCTAAAGTCGATAGAACTACTTCCCAAATGTTCGGGACTGACTAACTGTTTATGAGACCTTAGTCAATCTTTTCATGTGTTTGTTTGTTATTATTAAAGGCAACCTTCCCTTGAAGACTGTTGAAATATGGAGTGATATACCGTTGACGTTCCTTTGAGCAATACTCTTGATTGACTATTTTTATAATAAGTGCCTTCCTAGTTTACAGAGAGCCGAATCTTTTTTAAAACGATTTGTTTAGTAGTAACCTTAAGGCTAAAAAACATTTTTCTTATTAAATATTTACCTCATTGCAATGTTATGTATCAATATTTAGACGATCTATTTGCTCTATAACACCAAATAATTTTGTTAAATAAATTAAGTGCTCTGTAAACAGATATAATTTACGTAATATATTTAAACACTTCAAACAATAATAGATTGTGGTTCCAAGATTTACAATCTGGAGTAATTAAGTTAGTCTCTTTAGTTAATTACTGATGTACTTGGGAATTAATTTAACCAAATTATTTTAGTCAATGTCCCAAACTTGTCGCGATCTCTTGTCTAGACAAAGCCATCAAAACAGTGATATAACATTAGGTATAAACTAACAGAAATCTCTGTTTTCGTCTCAAACTACAAGCTGTATAACTAATTGAATATTTCGAGTCTACTTGTTATTCAAATTATAATTGTTATCTACTGTAGACGCATAATTAAAAATAGTTTTGAACTCTAAAAATATATCTAGGAAATATTCTAAGTTATCCGAATCTACTTGATTTAGGTACGTTCAAAGTTACTAAACTAGTGCCATTTATCATTTTTTTTTTATTAGGATATGTTTTATGTCTACAAACTCACTGCAAGCTATTAATTGTCTGACATTCACATTATTAGTACTAACAATAGTAATTTATAAGTTTGTTATCAAATAATTCGTGAACATTGTAACTCGGTCGGATTGCGCATTCGTTGCGGTGGTAGTCAGTTTACGAAAGTTCTTGCACTCTCAAAATGTTCAACATAATCTACCAACACATCTAATTCTTGCGACAGTTGAAATCACCAGGATTAATAAGACTTACGTAAGCCAAGGGGCTTGGTGTGCCGCCATTGCATGCTAATCAATATCTTTCCGCGGAATCGCTTTGTTTAACCGCTTCGTTGTTGCAATACGAGGTTCATGAACATTTTAGACAGAGCTCATGGGTTACTATTTTTGTTAACAATAATGTCGGATGACGTGGCAAACGCAATGCTTATAAACAATACCACCGACCTAATCGATTCCGAATGTTATCGTTCGAAGCGAACGTCAAATTAATTGCTGTTGAATTCGAATCCGTAAAATGTACGAAATATGGCCTTTCTGATGCAACCTTGGTGCACAGACGTTCAAACGTGAGAGGCCGCGTAAACATGACCCGACCGCTACAATATGTGGACGTTGTAACAAAGTATGCTAACGTAATTTTTTCATTGTTACAGGTTCGTCATCAATCTACTTGCGACGAATCTTTTGACGACCTCCCTGCTGGCGCCCGCGCTGTTTGGCGAGCACTCGGCGAGGGAGGACATTCGGTCGTGGGTGGAGGCCGGCGACGCGGCCGCGGCGGCCTGCAGCCTGTCCTCGCTGCTGTCTATCATGCTGATAGCACTGGACCAGCACCATGCCGTCACGGACCCGCTCCGCTGCCACACGCGGCTGTTGCAGCGCCGCCCTGCTACATTATGTGCTGCCACGTGGTTGGCCGCCGCAAGCGCAGCCGCCATCCGCACTGCCATCGCCGTAGTGCGCCACTACTACCCACACGAGCCCATTGTTCAAGGAGTCGAGCTGGTTTACTATATTGTGTACTTAATACTTGGAGTTATTACACCTATCGCCATCGTGTGCTTCATGTACGCGAGGATCTACCGTGCGGCGCGCTCCTCTGGACTCCGAGCGCGAGCCCACGGCGCCAGCGCACTGCAGCTACACGAACCTCCCACGATCCTACCCGATCTTGTTGAGGAAGGGGAGGGACTTACTCTTAAGATTGACGGGCCTGAGTGCTCCGTAACTGTGGAGAACGACAGGAAATTCGGGCCATTCCTACTACCGCCTGAACGACCAGTTCGTTGCCCATCGGTTGCCAGTTTACGCAATTCCCGTAAGGAAGGAAAGTCTAACGAGGATCTGAGGAAAGGACTGCCGGCTGTGAGCTCGGCACCGTCGCTAGCTGCACCACTGCTAGCTGTACAGCCGCGCACGCCGCTGCCTAGCCACAATGGATCCAGAATCACATCAATCAGATGCCGCATATCAAACGCGTCACTGTTTAGATATAGAGAAGAATCTCGCGCGGCCCGGGTGGGGCTGCTGACGGGCGCGTTAGTGATGCTGCACGTGCCGCACGCAGTGGCGGCCGTGGTGTCGGCGGCGGCGCCGGGGCTGGCGGACTGCGCCCGCACGCCGTCGTTGGCGCTGTTGTTGCTGGCGTCGGCGTTGTCACCGTTCCTATTCGCGCTGCGCTCGCGGCGCGTGCAGAGAGAAGCGCGCAGGCTTCTTCTACCAGAGAAGAGTGCGTGGGAGAGAGCGTCGGGGGTCGCATCTGCGGCAGCAGTGGACGGGCAGCGCGCGCGGGCTGCTCTTGAATTGTTGCGCACGCTGTCCCCGGGCAGCTCGGCGCCCGAGTCCTGCACGACGGCTGGCAGTGAAGTCTGCCGCAGCTCGTTCAGCTCAGGCGGCAGCACGCAGCTGTCCTCCGCGTCGGACGAGTGACCGCCACCTTGCGCGCCCGCGCACCTCTCCTCGCGGGTGCGCTTCGCCCCGCGTCCCACCGCTCTACTCATCTGTGATACTAGGCTAAGCCGCAACGCGCTCGGCGCGACCGTTAGACTGATTTAGTATTAAGTTAATTTATTAATGTGTCCGTATGTACCTTTCCGCTGAGCGGAGCCAATTTTTATTACCTGATAAATGTAAGAAAATAAAATCATATTGAAGTGAAAATAAATTGTCGTTTTGATTGCACATGACCCTAATAGTCGTCGCGGTTTAGTGGCGAACCGCAACGAGCAGACTTTACACACGAATGAAATAGAAATGTGAAGGTCTAGTGAGACGGTGACTCATTACATACTAGGTTACAAAACACAAGATTAATTTACACAATTCAAAACTCAGAAGAGTTAAAGATTGAACCTAACAGCATAATAAAAGGAACAAAGTATTACACAAACATAACAACAGATACTACACTAAGTAAATTAAAGGCACAAGACCTTCCATTACAAATTGGCTATTAACAGTGAAAGACGGTGGTAACAAAATTGTGTCGCACACAATTTGTTGCAGACTATACTGTAATTAACGACAAACTCATCACTAAATCGAACTGAAAACAACAGGATAACACACCAAATAGAACACACACACACACACACTTGGAACGAGACATAAGTACCACAAACGTTGCAGTTGCAGCTACAGACAACAATGGAAAAGAAGATAGTAAGTATGAAGTAAAATTTGTAAGTATAGATTAAGTATAATTTTACAAAATTGGCTGGTAACATCACTGATAACGGAAATGTAACACACAATTGCCAACTAGTCAGTAAAAAATGACAGGCTGTATCTACCGAATAGAAAGTAAAAAAACGGTGACTGAAATAACAGTTAAAAAACGACTTCCGACTTAGAACGAGATACACTACTAAATACATGCTGCTGATGACACCGACAACGTTGGATAAGTATGATGAAGAAATTGTAAAATTAAAGAGATAGGTAACAAAAAACTATGAGTGATAATTGTTGATAAAGAAAGAGACAAAAAACAAAGAAATAAATCCGAACACGCTATGAATATGCAAGAAGATTCGTGATCGAATCACGTTATCAACACATAAGTGCATGCTTATCTCTCTGATAGTAGTAATCCCTTAATACCCTCTTATGGCCCGTACATGTCAAAAGAGTGGCATATTAATGGCCGACAACATACAAGGTAAATCCCGTGGCATGGTTAATATAAAAAATATTTGCGGGTTTAGGAAAATTGTCAGATAAAATGACCTTGAAAGCAGAAATTAGCAACAGAATTAGATATCCACAGATGCAGTTATGCATGCAACATCGTGAGGGTTTAAACCGGCATATCCTAGAACCAAAAAATTCGAAGGCATGTGACATCTACCAACACGCACTAGGCCCGTGTGGTGGATTACGGCCTACGGTAGGCCGTATCTCACCACGCTTGGTGAGCCCATTTAGAGGAGGCCTGTGTCCCAACAGTGGGAACATTATAGGCTGATTATGTAGATTTTTGAAGAAACTGGCAAAACAACATATAGAAACACCCCGTTATCATATCACTAAGTGTAGGGGATTCCCTACATTTATTTTCGCCCTTCGAGCTGGATATGATAACGAGGGATTCTATTGGGATGATGAAATAAAACCGACCACGGTATTTTATTGAAATAAATTTTTATATTATTATTCGCAATAATAGGTACAAATCCTCCAGACCGTATTTCAACCATGGGGGCCAATCTCAACAGAGACCAGCATTCGGCGCTGCTGGGGTATAATAGTGCACGTGTGGGTGCGCAGACACAGGTGCACTCTTTTTCCCTCACTCTCATAGTCCGATCGGAAGGCAATCCGACACGAATAACGGAGAGAGATCAGGCGCAGGACCAACGCAACGGCTTGACGTGATTACCGAGGCACGGGGATATGCTGTGTGTGCAGAATGCACGGCACGTAAGTCGGTCAAGTACCTAATGTACGATTGCGTATGCCCAAATTTCGCCAGTCCCCAGGCCAGTTATGTAATAGAGGGCGAGCCTATTGCCATCAACCTGGCACAAATCCAGACTCCGGGCTGTTACTAAGAAATACCAGATGAAAAAACCCAATCAGACTTTGCCCGACCCGGGAATCAAACCCAGGCCCTCATGCTCAATAGTAGCGCTGGCGACCACTAGACCAACGATACAGTCCGTATACTATCAGACTATAGTTATCAGACAAAGTATGCAAGACCATTTTCCATATGACTAAGTTGTAATCCAATATGAGATTAATCCTCTCAAAGCTATATCAATAAAACTGCACTGCCCCAGAGAGCATTATTATTATTATGCACTTTAGTATTTAATATGGACATTATCCAGCTGTTAGATACCCACGTGAATTGCGAACGTGTAAAATGAGTACTATGTAAGTACCAGTACGTAACTACTTATACTACATTTGAAATAAGATTAAACATTTAAATAAACCTTTTTTACAGTCCGTTCCGTCTGTCTGTCACCAGGCTGTACCTATCTCAAGAACCGCGATAGCTAGACAGTTGAAATTTACACAAATTAGAAGTTGTTCATAATGATGAGTACAATATTACCTCTTAAGGTGCCACTAGTCGATATTTTTTTAATACAAATTTCGGGAGAGTATTACTCCACTGTTTGTCATTGAGCACCCAAAGTTAAGGATGTTATCGTTTTAACTTATTATTAATTGTGTCTGTACGGAAACAGAATAGTAAAATAAAAAACCATTAAAAAGTTATGAGCCCACAAAGATGCTATTTTTAACGTAACTTTGGGTGTAAATAAGTAATAAAAGAACTGTAAAATCTTAAAATCCAAGTCCGTACCGAAGATCAGTTATCGAAGAGTTCAATAAACTTTATTTATAATTGATTCATGCAGTGGGTTTTTCATAAAACTCGATTTTCCAAAGTACTTTTCGATTTTTTTTACGCGCCTATCAGTTCGGAACGGTGTTTCTGTGCGTGAGAACTAGACGTTGTGCCTTTAAATTAGCGCCTAACTGCTCATCACTGATACTAGCTCTGTCAGACATGAAGTCAGGTGAGACAGCGTGCTTTTTGGCCATGACCACCAGTGAGTTCGAGCTCGCGACTAGTGTACTCTTAAGAGGTTTTGCGCATTTAACGTTACCCGTTGTATACCCATCACGTCTCCGGAGTTTCGCTTGCTAAGTTAATTTGACCCTGTTTATATACATTTACATGATAATCTAAAAAAAAGGGGTAACCCGCAGTTACGGTCATCCTCTTTTTAGTGCACGTCTCATTGGTGTATCATTTTCTTGAGAGTATAAATTTAATTTTGGAACTATTCGATTTTTTTTACTATAAGAACATAAGTTAGGTAGTTAAGTAAAAGATAGAAAGAAGTCTTTGACTTCTCTGACATTTTTTGGACCCCACTTTTTCGTCCACACGTTCCAATCAGTAAAATCATTCATCTCAGGCACCTCTGAAAAATATTTTCCAAATTTCATATTGTAGGTATCTACACTGGTTTAGTCTGTACTATATCTGAAGGGAAATTCTCGTAGTTTTGAAGAACTTTCACAGTTTTAAGGCATCAATTCTCGTAATTAAAACATTCAAAATCTAGTCGCAATCTCATCTCAGCGACAATCAATGTCAAAAACTTGTCAAAAATGTAGGGAAATTAGACGTATTTTTGACAGATTGAGACTGAGAACAAACTGCGAACGTTCTTAAAATTAAATTAAGGAAACTTTTCTAATTTTTCTTTCCATAAAAACATTATATAACCTATAATCGCGCGCGGCACAAAGGCACCGCCCGTTACGCGACTTGCGATGCCTTTGTGACGCGCGCGATTTTATCGCGTGTCGCGCCGTTTGTCAACTCTGACTATTACAAAAATTGCAAAATCGGTTCAGCCGTTCTCAAGTGATATGCTTATCAACGAACAGCATTTCATTTTTATTTATATATGGATAGAAGATAGATGTTGTACCTAGGTCTCTTATAAAGTAGGTAACAATGCCGAGTCCCTAGGTCATTGACCGACCCTGAATACTTGTGATACCCAGGTACCTACTTAATGGATTTGATGATTTGCACGTTGTATTGTAAGATGGGACAATGGTGAAGCGGTCTTTACATAATGGATGAATGACTGAGTGATGTAAACGCATTTTGTCATTCTGAGGGGTTCACAATTTTGGCCTACACGAGGTGGGCCGATGACCAGGTGAACGGCGCCCGATGACTAGTCGTTTAGACGAAGCTTAGGGAGTTAGGGGAGGGCACTTTCATGTGGGAGGGTCTACATGCAAAGTCTTTACTTCATTACTGGTCTTAATTTTAATAAGATGAAGCAAAATATCAGCTCTGGTACCTACATAATCAGCCTATAATGTACAGACGCCAGCACATCAAGCTACTCAAAACTGTCAAATTTTCCCAATCAACTTTGAACCTTATGATTTAGCGATAAAGTTGAAAATCTATTGAAGCTTGATGTGTTGCGTCTGTACCTTGCTGAGACTCAGGCCTTCTAAAAGAGAGAAGGAGTGGTCCATAGTTGACCATGCAGGACCCGTGGGGTTTGGTAGGCTACTACAATCTGTCAAATTACTTTAATAGATTTTCAACTTTATCGCTAAAGCATGTGGTTCAAAGTTGATTGGGAAAATTAGTTTCGGGTGGCTTGATGTGCTGGCGTCTGAACATCGACGCGCAAACTGTACAGTCACGAGCACTAATATGTCGACACTTAGCAACTTTAAATTGCGATTTTTTCACGAAATAACGAATGCAACGTTGAAATACGACACTTTACATAAACCTATGAGCTCGAATATACTATGTTCCTAATAATATAAAATTTCGTTCAAAAATAAAGGAGAAAATCGCCTTTGAATGAAGCCAAGTGTATACAATATGCATACTTATGCTTGGGGAGTGATATGAAGATTCGAATGACGTTATTGCGACGCACGCTATTTCGAAAAAAATTAAGAGTGGTACGCCAGTTCGAAAACTCATAAAATCGAAAACCGCTATATCGAATGACGTTGTCGCGAACACGCTGATTCGAAAAACTGTTTGAATGGTACGCTAGTACGAAAGTCTTGGCATTGAAATCCACTGTTGCGAATAGCCTAATATTCCAATCTGAATTTGTCTGAGGATCGAACTCGCGACCCCGATAAAGCCTTAGCTATGTATTGGGTTTGGGAAACAAGAGCAATAAGAAGTACCTATTATTTTAAGTTAACTTTTGGTACCTAATGAGTATTATATACCACCTATAATTTTGATTTGTTGA
Source organism: Oligia strigilis (assembly GCA_951800025.1). Lineage (NCBI taxonomy): Eukaryota > Metazoa > Arthropoda > Insecta > Lepidoptera > Noctuidae > Oligia > Oligia strigilis. Next base: position 7,081,342 of record OX637560.1, on the reverse strand, counting down.
CTACTGTGTTGATTACTATACTTACTGGAAATTAAAAAGTTAACTTTTTAATTTCCAGTAAGTCGGGGGTCGCGAGTTCGATCCTCAGACAAATTCAGATTGGAATATTAGGCTATTCGCAACAGTGGATTTCAATGCCAAGACTTTCGTACTAGCGTACCATTGAAACAGTTTTTCGAATCAGCGTGTTCGCGACAACGTCATTCGATATAGCGGTTTTCGATTTTATGAGTTTTCGAACTGGCGTACCACTCTTAATTTTTTTCGAAATAGCGTGCGTCGCAATAACGTCATTCGAATCTTCATATCACTCCCTTATGCTTGTGACTGTACCCATACATTCAGCACATGAGTTTAGAAATCCTAAGCTTATTATACATTTTCAGTCGCTTATTTAAAAAAAAACAGCTGTTTTATAGAAATAGCAATAATTACCTACGCGGTCAAAATGTATGGAACACATTTTTTTTTAATAACTGACGATAAACTTTTACGCAGGCCAGGCGTTCAGAATCATATAGGGTGACTGGTAATTAGTGACCGGTACTTAAACACGTGATTTTACTCATCATTATGAACAACTTTTACTATGGGACCAAACCTGAAATCGTGAAAAAAAAACAGCTGTTCTCTACATTTTGACGAGTTAGACGAACATAAATGTAGAGAACAGCTGATTTTTTTTTTGCGATTTCAGGTTTGGTCCCATAGTAAAAGTTGCTATCGTTGTTGTTATTGTATCGGTCACTAATTACCAGTCACCCTATATACTCAACATCAGCAGGCAGGAACATCTGCGCGCAAATTGTACATCGATATGTACCTACAGTTTGCGCGCAGATGTTCCTGTCACTCTATCTATATAGGTACAGGCTGAAATTATGAAGAAACATCCTAGTAAGGCCAAGTTTAAATGAATACAAGATATCAGCTGAAACACAATTTTATTCCGCTTTCGTTTCGCGAGGATTATGTAAACTAAACAAACGGCTGGATTACAAACTTTAGAACAATGAGCATTGTCTGTCGTGTAGTGTCGGCTACTGGCGGTAATGACGGGCTCATTACACCTTTTTATACGAAAAATTATATACCAGTATTTATACATACATATCATCATCTCCCAGCCTTTTCCCAACTATGTTGAAGTCGGCTTCCAGTCTAACCGGATGCAGCTGAATACCAGTATTTTACAAGGAGCGACTGCCTATCTGACCTCCACAACCAGTTACTGGGTAATACGATACCCTTTGGTAAGAAACCCTGCATACATCTTGTGGCAACAAGTTTTTATGGATCTATTTTAAAAATAAAATTATTTTTTCACAAGTTTTGTCCCCTGCCTCTTGGTAACTGTCGTAATATTACTTAGTGAGCTGTCAATCACTGAAATCTAGTGATTGACAGCTCACTTCAAACTCACTTCACTCAAGTTTTCACGTTGAGATTTTTACAGAATAGGCCGATAGAACAAGGCTTTGTTTGACAACTTGTCACATTAAAATACGATTTATTTTAGAGCACATGACTTCGAAGTTATTTAGTACATCTCGACTGTATTTTCAGCTACTAATAGAATGCTAACTGCTTGCTGTATGTTGAAAGTAAAGTGCCTAAGTTATGAGACTACTAAACTACTATATTGACATAACTCTGGCAATGGAATGTGACTTCCCGTTTCGTCTGGACTTTGGTCTTAATTTAGAAGAGAGAGAGAGTATTGCCTGTTTGAAATAGTCCTTTTCATTTGTATGGAAGTGTTTCAGGTCGCGTCTGAAAGAAAGAGATGGAAGGTATGTATTTTCAGATCGCAGGATGATTTCAAGAAATGTATATCATTGTGCTGATGTTGCTAACTGCTACCTGGAAAGAAGACCTGAAAAACAAGAATGAAAGGCGTGAAGTTCTATTCCTTTATTCGATTTCCTGAAACTATTTTTTTTTTAAATCTTGTCCTATAGGTACACTGAATAAAAGAGATACCTAAGTATGCAAGATCGTCGGAAATAGTTGAAGTTTAGTAAGAAACCGATGGATGTTGTTGGAGCTGTGTGTGTTCTATTAATAAAATTAATTTTATTCGAGAACATCCTCGGTGTCTTGCTAAACTTCAACTATATTACTATAGCCAACGATCCCGCATACTTATCTCTTTTATTGACTATACATTTTGATCGCGTAGGTTGCACTTTTCTATGAAACAGTAGATTTTTGTTTTGATAACCGACTAAAACCTTCTACACTAGAATCATATGCTCAATAATCATGGTTTTTTGCGCGTCGATGTATGCCCATGGACTTAAAAACACCTTCATAAAGGTTACAGAATAATAAATGTTTCATATTGAATTGATAACAGAATTAAATATGTAACACTTTTATGTGTGGTGTTTAATGTGTTAACCCAAAACACTCACAAAAGTGTTACCGTAATATATCTGTAACAGATATGAAAGTGTTAACAGTGTTAATAAGTGTAACCGGTAAACGCGGCGTTGCCAAAATAGCCGCAATCTCGACTGGGTTGAGGGTTATTTTGCCATCGCCGTGCCTGTCTTTCCGCCGCGCGTTTTTGCGGTACCGTGCAATTATACCTACAAATGCTTATTTCTGTTACACATATTAAACACTTGTTAGTAAACTTAGGTGAAGTGAGTTTGTTTTTGCTAGGAATTGACACTATTGACAGCTCACTCCACGCTCACTTCACCTAAGTTTTCACGGTGAGATTTTTACAGAATAGCACCGCTGTAATCGCTTTATTGTGGTGTAGTAAGAAATTATTTTTTTCAGTGTAATATTAGGTACCTATGTTTTAGTGTTTGATTCGTCGATACAATAATTATGGCGACGATTCAAGTTGCCGAGTTTTAAAAGGTAGATAATAATCTTAGCTCCGAAATAAAGTGCTGTCAAAATCCTAAGTGCCACTCACGTAGCTGTCAAAATGAAATGTCAACTTAACTTCATACCTACACGTGTCAAATTAAGGTGCATTTAATTAATCAAACATAAGAGATGTCAATGGTAAATCTGTTTTGATTGGTTTATTAACTCAAGTAAAGCATAAACTGATTTAGGTAGGATTACATAATCTCCGTTTATAAATAAAATGTAAAAAACGAACAAGAATCAACAAAATAACATCTAATTAGGTATTGACGTATAAAAAAACTTTAAAGAAAGTTGTGACTATTCTAATAAAAAAATATTCCATAGAATATTATGAAGAATAACATGAGAAAGTGGTCCTCGTTATAAAAAAAAACATAAACGAACAAAATATTAAGATCGTTTATAGTGAATGACTGCTAAAGTTTTATGTGATCCTGGTACAAATATTTAAATGTTTTTTTTTACTGACTTGACCTAGAGGAAAGTTTATGTATGTGTATAAGTCATTTACAAATGTAAACGTTTCCTCAATTAATATTTTATGTCCTAGCCATTAATTGGCAGTTATGGTCACTGTTTCTAGTTTTTTCTATATTTACCCAATCTAATCCTATGCTGAAACCGTCTTTTACCAAATACACAACTTGTTTCTTTACTAATTTGGTGTATTTTTAATACTACTCTTTTCTCGTGCCCGGTTAATGGCAATAAAAGAAAGAAAAAGAATTTATTGGACAGGAATATCACAAAATAAACAGGCCGCCGATTACATCGGTACATAACTAGCGAAATGTGGGTGTACTATAGGTAAATAATACAAAAAAAAAACAAAAATTTTTCTTTTTTTTCCCTATGTGGGTAGGCTTGACATATATACGTAATTTTTGCTTTCCTGTTTAATATTTATTTAAAAATAGTTAATTATTTCTCTTTCACTATATTTATGTGCTAATTAACCAGTATACCCACCTTCGCTTGGAATTTCCTTTCACTTTTACTCTTCTACAACCACAACACTTGAGTTAATCCAACAAACCATGGACAGCAAACTTGTGCACAGTATGGAAGAACTGGAGAAGCTCTTTAGCTCTCGCATGTGCGAATATGAGGATAAGCTGCTGAGAGCTACTGCTGGAACGGACCCTGCACACTCGGACCTTGCTGCTCTTTCCCTGGACTTCTCTGAGTTTAAATCCTTCGTTTGCAAAACGCTTGCTCACTTCAAAACTCAGATAGAACTCCTATCTTTGAGCCTGGACAGACATGAGACTGCAATGCGAAGAAAGATCCTGCTATTTCACGGTATTCCTGAGAAGCCTAATGAAAAACTGTGTGATGCGGTTCTCCATATTATATCAAAACAGCTTTCGATTGATGACATTAAAGTGGAGCACTTAGAGGTATGCCACAGACTGGGAGCCGCCCAGGGCAAAACTAGACCTGTGTTGGTGCGTTTTAATGCCATGGAGCATCGTCGGTTAGTTTGGGACGGTAAAACTACACTCAAAGGCAGCGGCATCACCATTTCTGAGTTCCTGACCAAGACACGGCACCAGGTTTTTATTGCTGCCCGCAAGCATTTTAGCATCAATAGCTGCTGGTCTGCAGAGGGCAAGGTAATTGTCTTAACGCCGGACAAGACACGCCGGAAGATTGCATCCATGGGTGAGCTTGAAACTCTAATCGCGTTATTCCCCGTTCCGGCCAGTGCTGCCGCGCCCAATGTTCCCGTGCCGGCCGCTTCTACCTCGCCACCAGTCGCATCTACATCGACTGTAACCGCAACCCCCAAAAGTAAGGCTGTGAGGAAGGCTCGTCGCTGAATTGACCGTTTTAGACGTCCCTTTGCATGTTTTTCGATCACCATTATGTAATACTTTCGTATAGTGTCGGTACACTTTTAATTTATATTTTCTTTTTGCTAATCTACCCAAAGCATTTACTTTTAGTTAATGTCTTTTTCACTACGTTTAGCTCGCCGGTAGATGTTTTTCTTTTTCTGATGTCAGTGATGTAGTACAGTGACGTTTGTCAGTCATGTCAGTGTCAGTTGTCATTTGCTTTAGATTGACGTTACGTTTCGTTACACTGTGCGTCTGGTATAGGCTGTTTGCAAATGTTGTGGCCGACATTATCGTTAGTTTATTTTTAGTGTTTTTAATTAATTTTATTTGTATTTTTTTTCTTAATGCCCTCTGTTAACATAATTCATGCTTTAATTTTTCCTTTTTACACTTTTTACATACCCTGTTTTTAAATGTTGTGTTAAATCTCTACCAACACCAGCGAATAGGTGTTTATATTGTTTGAGAGTTTTAAATTATTATTATTATTGTGTTGTATGCACATTAAGTACCTAGTTTTATTATTGTTAGTATCTTATTATTTTTATTTTAGTTTTATTATTTATACATACATAATTATACATAAATTTTACAAACTATGATCGATGTCGACCTTAACGATGATTTTTTCTCTTGTTCGTCCTCTTCAAGTAGTTTCCTTAGTGCGGCAAGTGGTTCTTCCTCTCCTCTTACTCTCAGCGATCAGATTTCCTCTCTGTTTTCCCACCTCCCCAACAATCTCAACATAGCCCACATCAATTCCCAGAGTGTTCCTGCTCATTACTCAGATCTTCTGGCTTCCTTTAACAGTGCACATATGGATGCTTTGCTCATCTCCGAGTCATTTCTTAAACCCTCTCTCTTATCTGTTAATTATGCCCTTCCTGGCTTTGTCCTTATCCGTAATGATAGAACTGGGAAGGGGGGTGGTGGCGTTGCCATTTATTTGCGTACTGACATTCCCTACAAGATTATCAGCACATCACCATCTTCCTACTCGGGGTCAGCGGAGCATCTTTTTCTCGAAATTTCCTTGCATCACGCTAAAATGCTTCTCGGAGTCGTCTACAGTCCTAACCTCACTATTGATTACTTTGAGTCTTTTGATTCGCTTTTAGACGTTTTCTGTCCCTCTTATGACCACGTAGTCTTGATGGGCGATTTTAATACTTGCCTTCTTAAAAACGACCGTCGTACTCACAAACTTCAATCTCTCTTATCTTCTTATAACCTTAGTATTCTGCCTCTTTCTGCTACCCATCATTCTCCTAATTGCACCCCTTCTCTGTTGGACCTGATGATTGTCTCTAACTCTAATAATGTATCTGTCCACGGTCAACTAACTGCTTGTTTTTCTTACCACGACCTCATCTTTATGTCCTACAGGATTCGCCCTCCTAAGCGTAAGCCGCAATATATGTTCCTTCGGAACTACAAAGGCATATGCCTGGAGGCATTGCTGCGTGATGCTGGTAGCATCGATTGGACGGACGTCTTGGAGAGCTCGTGTATCAATGATATGGTTCTCATTTTTAACAGCAAGCTACTTAGTTTATTTGACCGGCATGCCCCTATCCGTCGAGTCAAAGTAAAATATGTTCCGGCTCCTTGGCTTACTCCTACCATTAAGGATGCGATGGCAAGTAGGGACAGAGCCAAAAGAAGGTTGAAACGCTGTCCTTCCGAGCGCAACTTGAATGCATATAAGGTGCTGCGTAATCGCTGCAGGCGTATGTGTAGAGATGCAAAGAGACGCTACTTCCATAATTCTCTCGACAATCGTAACTCTTCTCAAGTCTGGAAGTTTCTTAAAACTGTAGGCATTGGCAAGTCTCCAGTCGTTTCTAGTAATGGTATTGACGTGTGTGCTCTTAACAAACATTTCTCACATCCCCCTGTTAATATTGATCCGCACGTCAGATCAGCAACGTTAAATAAACTTTCTGGTTTACCAATGCCGCAGTGTTCTTTTGAATTGAGTCCAGTGAGTGAAAGTGAGGTCAAAAAATCTTTTTGTGCTATCTCCTCTACTGCAGTTGGTAATGATAATATTTGTTCAAGAATGATTTCTCCTATCCTCCCTACACTACTTCCCGTTTTGACCCACATTTTTAATTTCTCCTTATTTTCTAGTACTGTTCCTGAGGTCTGGAAACAAGCTCATATCATCCCCTTACCCAAAATTCCTAAGCCGGTCTCACCTACCGATTTTCGTCCCATTTCTATCCTCCCTTTTCTCTCTAAAGTTCTTGAGCATATTGTTCACCAACAACTTTCTGCCTTTTTATCTGCGAATGACCTCCTTAGTCCATTTCAGTCTGGTTTTCGAGCTGGTCACAGTACAGTGACGGCCCTGTTGAAGGTTACTGATGACATTCGCTGGGCAATGGACCACAAATCTCTTACTCTACTTGTACTTCTCGACTTTAGCAGTGCCTTTAACTCTGTTGATTTCGATATCCTCCTAGGGATCCTTAGATCTTTGAATTTCTCCTCTTCTACTATTGCTTGGTTTAACTCCTATCTTAAAGGCCGCTCGCAGCGGGTCTGTCTCGACGAGTCATCTTCTGATTGGTGCTCTCTTACCGCAGGTGTGCCTCAGGGTGGCGTTCTCTCTCCTCTTCTCTTCTCTATTTTTATTAACTTTATCACCCGAGTCATCTCTTCCTACTTCCATCTCTATGCCGACGACCTGCAGCTTTACATTCATTTCTTAAGGGAAAATGCGGAAGCCGCTGTGTCTGCCATGAACAGTGACCTGGATTTGATTAGCGAGTGGTCGCGGTCATTTGGACTGCAAATCAACCCTAGGAAATCCCAGGCCATAATTATCGGCAGCAGGTATATGCGGAATAGGCTCGATGTTGCGTCGCTGTCTCCACTCTGTCTGAATGGAGTTCAGATTGAATACGCGCATACGGTTAAAAACCTGGGGGTGACCATGGACTCTTACTTGTCGTGGACTGCTCATGTTGCACAAGTCAGTCGCAAAGTGCACTACACGTTCCATTCGTTGAAATGTCTGCAGGGCTTCTTGCCCTTGAACACCAAAATCTCTCTTGCTCAAACCCTCATTCAGCCCATTATTGATTATGCTGATGCCTGTTATTTGGATGCCACCGAGGAGCTTTTGAATAAACTTGAGCGTTTGCAAAATATCTGTATTCGTTTTGTTTTTAACCTTAAAAAGTATGATCACGTCTCCAACTTTCGCAAGATACTCAAGTGGCTCCCCATTCGACTTCGCAGGAACTCTCGGATATTGTGTCTATTATTCAATCTCCTTCACAATCCTAAAACACCATCCTATCTGCGGGAGCGTTTTTCCTACGCCCGTCCTTCAGATGCGCCTTGCAGGTCGCATCTTAAGAACCTTCTTAAGTCCCCTCCCCACTCCACTGACTTCTACTCCTACTCCTTCACAGTGCACGCGGTGCGGCTGTGGAATTCACTACCGCCTGAAATTAGGGACTGCCAATCTGTTGCAGTTTTTAAGAGAAGAGTAAAAGAACACTATCTTTCCACTTTATCATAGTTGTGTTTGTATTTATTATTGGATTACGTTATATTTATTAAAATTATAGTGATATTTATTTTAGAAATATGTATGTTTGTTTGTATGTATGTAAGTATATTCTCATTGTTTTAGATTTCATGTATTATTTTTGTCTCCTTCACTATTTCACACGCTGTCTACATCTCTCTATTAATTGTCCTATTGCAGGTATGCTGGAAGAGATTTCTTATGAAATAAGCATCACCTTTGTACCTATTTTTCTGTTCTGTTTTACTTGTCTGTTTATATGTGTGTACATAAATGGTTAAATAAATAAATAAAATAAAATAAATAAAAATGTTTATTTCTTGACATTTTGTTGGTGAATGGCGCCTCCTTTTAAGCAGATACTGTGTGTGTTAGAAGTCGCCGCTTTCTCTTAGGTAGGCTAAATAAAGGTGATGAAAAAACTACTGACATTTTACAAAAGATACTTATAGTATAGTAGGTACCTATGTGTGTTCGCATATGAAGTAGGAGGGATGTAAGTGTGAGAGTGGTGTGATGTGATGTGATGTGATGTGAAAGTGTAATCAACCTATAATGTTCCCACTGCTGGGACACAGTCCTCCTCTCGGTGAGAGGGAGTGGGCCGTAATCCATGCGGGCCCAGTGTGGGTTGGTAGATGTCACATGTCTTCGAATTTTTGGTGGTAGGACATGCCGGTTTCCTTACGATGATTTCCTTTACCGTTTTGAGTGCAGTTGTGTTGAAATAATTTACTCAAAGTAAAGCGCCTGTCTGGGTTCGAACCTACGACCTACAACTCGTAAGTCGCGGCCGTTACCCAGTGGTAACGCGGTTGTTGTTGTTGTTGTGTTGCACTATAGTCTAATTATGCTATGCTCTATCTTCCGGACGCTTTTGCTCATTCTCTGCTGACCCTATATCTTGGTTTAAGACAAAGCTACGGTACCTAGTATAAAATAGGTACCGTCAGTTTTGAATAAAAGAGAAAAATAACCAAGTCTACAAAGAAAGAAGAATTTATTTGCAGTAAACATGACACAGGGAAAGAACACAAATACAAAAAGAAATACCTGGGACCAACCTATCCTTCTAGAATATGGATCTGAAGTGATTCACGGGTCTCAGTGACACAAGACCCTAAACGTGTTTACACCCAATAACTAAGCCAATAAAAGGTATAATTTAGAATAATAAAAATCGTAAATTATCCCCAATAATTTAATGTTTATTGCGCAGACCTTGAATTCAAATAAATACCTAACTCTAAAATAAGTTATTTTAGAACCATTCATTATTATGTTTTAGGTATATCGAGTTTTAACATGTCTATAAAGTTTTTGTTTTGACTTTAATTACCAAACTATGGAACTATAAATTATACGCATACCTTACTGCACATTTGTACCTACATAGCATATTTTATTTTGTTAATCAAACTCAAAGCATTTATTTCAATTAAACCATTAACAGGCACTTTTCAATTGTCAAGAAGTCGGTCAGTCAGAAAATATGAAGATAGTTGCCGATTCCAAAGCGTAGGTACCTATGGAGAAGAACGGGCAAGAAACTCCATGGACACTCTTTTTATTTAAATTATATTTTACAAAAATATTAGTTACATCATTACTTTTGAATTTAAAATTATATAATGTGAGAACGATGTACAAAAATAAATAAAAAGACGTACGCGTTTAAAGCGTCCAGAGTACAAATAGTACTTAACAAAACAACAATCCAAAAATAAAATAATTAAAAATAAGCCGAGGCAGCTAAGTGATGACCAGCCCCAACTGACGGCGCCCGTTCACGAACATGACGCATAGATCAGCACCATTCCGCTCAAGCATTTTGAAGGGAGCTAAATGATCCAACACACGCGCCACCGTCAGCGAGACATTTGGGTGAGCATGACATACTCCTGCATCTGCAGCCGCCAGGGCACATTCAAGTCAATGAAAGACATATTATAGACCATATATCTATAGCTACCATTCTACAGTTCCACACCATATTTACCTACTAGCAAAAGGTAAAAAATACAGTAGCGCTTTCTATAATACCGGCCTATTATTGATCCACTGCAGGGCAAAGGCTTCTTCTCATACGAAGAAGGTGTATTGACCACCACGCTTGCTCTTGACGGCGATTGCAGGCAGAGTCCGAATTTCTTCACGATGCCCTTTTTTGATCACTGGATAATATAAACTGAGTTTTCCATGTAAATTAAAAAGATAATTAAAAGTAGTGACGTTTGCTAGTCAATAAATATTTATTTAAGAGCGTATACGCCGTATGGCATTTCATAAGTACAAACTTTCAAGCTCTTATTTTTCGAAATGAATTTTAATGACACTTCATACGCATAAGCAGGATACAAAAGTCTTAAAAGTTAGTAGAGAACATTTTCGATAATTATGTCTTATTTAAGAAAAGATGGAAATATGTTTCTATGGAAAATTTAAAATCGGCCTACTTTGGCTGTAACACAATTTCTAATTTTCTAAAGTTTTCTAAAATGTTCTCTACTAACTTTGTATTCTTTGTACCTTGTACCCCCGACCCACCCCGTCGCATCGCATCGCCCATCCGCGCTGTTACTTCGTTCTCGCCTAGCGTTCTCTCTTTTTTGCTCGGCTCCTAAGGGACCGAGCGTAATGTTAAGTAGCCTATAGCCTTCCTTAAGAATTTGACTATCAAATGCAAAAATTTTTTTTTCATATTTGACCGATAGTTCCGAGCCTATTGCCATCAACCGGGCACAAATCTAGACGAGGTTGCTACTGAGAATTTCAGATGGAAAAACCCGTTATCCTTTTCCCGATCCGGGATTCGAACCGAAGACGTGAGGTCTTCGGTTCGAATCCCGGATCGGGAAAAGCGATTGCGACCATTAGACCAAAGAGGCTGGATATAACTAAATGATTTGAAAAACTTAGCTTAGATCATTTACAGATACTTACAAATATGGACTCTTACACCATCAATAATTATTAATGAATGACAAACAGAATCCTTTCATACATTAAAAATCAATAAAAAATGGGTTTCTTCCTCTAATTAACCAGAGGGTTCTCATAATAGAACATTTAAGTAGTAGATAATAATTTTACTGAGAATAGCCTGTATGTAAACAAGACACCATAATATTGAGTCATGTTTAATTATTTTAAGAATGTTCTAGAAATAATAAATAAGCGGTATTAGGTATAGGGGGTATTTTTGCGGTGTAAACACTATAAAAATGTATGATTTACTTATAATAACACCAATCTAAAATATCTTTGCCTTTAATTTGAGGAAACTAAATCTGATAGGTACCTGATTTTACCCGTAGGTAAGTACATGTTTTCACAACTCAACTTGTCTGTGTGTTTTATATTGCTTGCGTCAGGAAGTGTGGGGTAGTTGTGTAACATACTAAAAGTAGCAATGGCTTTCATTTTGACAGTTCAACAACATTCATTGCGTTATTTACGTTGTTGAGCAGACAAATTTTTCGAACATACGAAGCAATATCCTTCAAAATTATTCAGATTTTGATTGATAATGTGTTACGCAATTGGGTGCTGTTTACTATGTTGAGCAGTGGTGGCCAAGTAGTATCGGCCCCGACTTACGAGTTGTAGGTCGTAGGTTCGAACCCAGACAGGCGCTTTACTTTGTGTAAATTATTTCATCACCACTGCTCTCAAAACGGTGAAGGAAAACATCGTGAGGAAATCGGCATGTCCTAGAACCAAAAATTCGAAGACATGTGACATCTGCCAACCCGCACTGGGCCCGTGTAGTGGATTACGGCCCACTCCCTCTCACCGAGAGGAGGCCTGTGTCCCAGCAGTGGGAACATTATAGGCTGATTATGTTATTATGTTGGGGTCGGCTTCCAGTCTAACCGGATGCAGCTGAATACCAGTATTTAACATGAAGCGACTGCCTGTTTCACCTCCACAACCCAGTTACTGGGTAATACGATACCCCTTGGTAAGACTGGTTGTCAAACATTCGGACTTCTCACTACCCGTAACGACTGTCAAAGATCCAGGAATGACAGCCGGGACCAACGGCTTAACGTGCTTTCCGAGGCACGGAGGGGTCACGGTATGTAAAGATCACCCATCCACAGACCAACCGCTGCAAGCGTAGCTTAACCTGATCAATCGACCTGTACGGCTGTTATTATTAGCCACGGGCCCCTCTTACACCATCAATAATGATTAATGAATGACAAACAGAATCCTTTCATACATTAAAAATCAATAAAAAATGGGTTTCTTCCTCTAATTAACCAGAGGGTTCTCCATAGATATCCGGGGTTCTCAATAGAACATTTATTAGATAATTTTACTGAGAATAGCCTGTATGTAAACAAGACACCATAATATTGAGTCATGTTTAATTATTTTAAGAATGTTCTAGAAATAATAAATAAGCGGTATTAGGTATAGGGGTTATTTTTGCGGTGTAAACACTATAAAAATGTATGATTTATTTATAATAACACCAATCTAAAATATCTTTGCCTTTAATTTGAGGAAACTAAATCTGATAGGTACCTGATTTTACCCGTAGGTAAGTACATGTTTTCACAACTCAACTTGTCTGTGTGTTTTATATTGCTTGCGTCAGGACGTGTGGGGTAGTTGTATAACATACTAAAAGTAGCAATGGCTTTCATTTTGACAGTTCAGCAACATTCATTGCGTTATTTACGTTGTTGAGCTGACAATTTTTTCGAACATACGAAGTAATGGATTAGCAATATCCTCCAAAATTATTCAGATTTTGATTCATAGTGTGTTACACAATTGGGTGAATATTGAATCTCGACGCATAATGTTACCAGAATATTTTAACTAAGTAGGTACTTACAAATAAATGCCAAACAATCGAAAAGGAAAGGCTGTACAGTCACGAGCAAAAGTATGTATACACTTGGCTTTATTCAAAGACGATTTTCTCCTTATGTTTTGAATGAAATTTTATGTTATTACGAACAAAGTATTTTCGAACCCATAGGTCTGTGTAAAGTGATTTTTTGGTCTGTGTAACGTTGCATTTGTTATTTCACTGAAAAAATCGCAATTGTAAGTTGCCAAGTGTTGACATAATTAGTGCTCGTGACTGTACGGGAAAGGTATACCACTATTTTAAAAATCTTGAGAGTTAAAGTTTTAACGTTATCTACAACTAGCTGACATGGCGAACTTCGTGCCGCCTCAGAATCAATAAGAACGAACGTATGATGAGAAAATAAATAACCTTCTTTATTTTTTTTTTGTGATTTTTTCTATTTATTGTTTAATTCTTCTGCTATTACAGCAAATATAGACAAATCCAGCAGATCAAAGATAAAAAAAAATGGCCCAGCCCTTCTTGAGTTAAAAATGGTGTAACTAACCCGACTTTGTTTTATTTATCATCTGCCTAGCCTTTTCCCAACTATGTTGGGGTCGGCTTCCAGTCTAACCGGATGCAGATGAATACCAGTATTTTACATGGAGCGACTGAATATCTGACCTCCACAACCCAGTTACTGGGTAATACGATATCCCTTGGTAAGACTGGTTGTCAGACTTTCGGGCTTCTGTCAAAGATCCACGAATGACAGCCGGGACCAAGAGGCACGGAGGGGTCTTGGTATGTATAGATGGTCACTCATTCACAGACCAACCGCGGCAAGCGTAGCTTAACCTGATCGATCGACCTATTTATACAGGGTCAAATTAAATTAACTAGCGAAACTCCGCATATATGATGGCATCGTTAACTAAACACAATAAAATAAAAAATAAATTGATTTGATGATTTTTTTTTGTAGGGTCATCGACCGCACTTAGTACCTATATTAGTTTCTTTTTTGTGTAAACTTCACAGACGTGTTTAGTATCGATTTCTAAACACGATAAAACATATTATTTTCTCAACTCGTACTTCAAGTAACAAAAATACTAATAGTCGTTGACCCATCATTTTTTTTATTGTTTTGATATCGATACTCATCACGTCTGCAGTTTCGTTGGCTTATTTAATTTGACCTTGTAGGTATAGATAACCTAAACATTATTTAAAACACAATAAATCATTAAAAATAATCAATGATCAAACCTCAACTTCCACTCGACACTCATCCGTCAGTTAGTATCAAACGCGCCATCACTAGCGCGCACTCCATATTTGTATGACTGACACGCTGGTGTCATGAAGTGTCAAACATCAGCTGCATGATACAGACAGAGGTAAAATAGTGGAGGAGTGATGTAATACTATTAATAGTTGATAATAATATTATTAAAATTATAACCATATTATTAATATTATTATCATAAAAGCGAAGGAATCTCTGTTTGTAGTTGTAAATGCGAAATTGTTTATGATTGGTGCTGCTTGGCAAATTTTAATGTGCTATAAAATAGCTTGAAACCTGCGGAAGGACCTAATTATCATTCGACCGAGACGCGGCCATTGCTGGACACTGGATCCCCCCCCCCCCCCAAAAAAAACGTGTGCGGTCGTAGGACCAACGACTTCGTCAGGAACAAAGTTCTTTACACGATACTCGCACGGACACACACTCGTATAAGATAGAAAGAGACAGAGCGAAAGAAAGTGTGAAATTAAATCGCGTTTTTAAAGAATAAAGAAGACTTGGAACAGTTGTCGCCAACTTGGATTTTCATTTTGACCTCGCTATCGGCTTCACCACCCTCAAAAACCATGAAAACGACAACCATAATGAAAAATCTGAAAATGTTCGCAACCGCCATCTTGGAATTTTTTTACCAGTTTGCTCCTACCGCAAGCTCCAAAAAGAGGAAGGACAAGGAAGTTATTAAAAAAAAAACATATAGGTGAAATAGGATGTCCAAGATTGTATGGGAAATTAAAAAATCAGCGCAGAAGAAGTCGCGGGAAAAAGGTAGTTAAAGTAAATAAGACACGCTTTGATAAGGCAAGGACTAATGATGTTAGATTGTGTTTAGACCGTTAGTAATTTTTAATATTATCATAAAATTATGTAATTTATGAAACAAAATAAACCTTCCCAAGTAAAATAATGGGCTTGTATTAATTAAGCCTCCAGTAACTAACACATAACAACAAGAAATATAATTAAAAAAATACACTGCTGAACATACACCTCATTAAAAAAAATTAATTTAATTACAGACCTCTTTTTAAAATCGGAATATTCATTGCAATTCAAAAACTTGAAAACCCGTACCACTGTATTTCTAAGAAACCTTGAATTCTAGAGTAAAATTAAGTAAAGTTTAGATCATTTTTTAACTCAACTTTTTGTGGTGCCCTGAATTTATGGTTTCGTTCTGGAGTATATAGGACTAGTCTTCTTTATTTATTTAATGCACAATGTATACAACCATAGTTAAACGTGAGTAGGTAGGACCCTGTCGGGGCGCAGCAAGATAACCTAAAACTAATAATATTGTAATGAGTATCTCATCATCTTCCTGCCCTTATCCCATGTTACTTGGGGTCGGCGCAACACGTTTTCTTCTTCCATTCTCCCCTGTCAACCGTCACGCTATCATTCACTCCCTTCTCTTTCATATCATTCCTCACACAATCCATCCATCTTTTCTTCGGCCTTCCCCTCCCTCTCCATCCATCAACATGTATATTCATCACTCTTTTAGTCACATGCGTTTCGTCCCTTCTCATCACATGCCCATACCAAGATAAACGATTTCCTTCCAACTTTTCTGTCACTGGCGCCACTTTCAAACTCCCTCTTATATACTATCTTCCACTTATATAGTATTTATTATCTAATATCACGTAGATTAGGAACTTTCACAGTTAAAATATTGTATTAATTTATAAGACAATTTATTGGAACAATCCAACGCAATAATTACCTACTACTACTACCTAAACAAATACCTATACATAAGCATTATGTATCAACACGTCATCAAGGTGTAAAGATCACAAGTACATTGTACCAGCTGATCTGTCTGACGTCAGCATCGCCAATCCATTCAACTGTATAGCAAGTATAACGTGTTTACGATAACTAATGTTTACGCTGACTTAGAAATTATGTCGGTTAAGACAACCTGTCATAAATGTGGGTGTCATGACGAGAGGGTGTATCCTTTGGGTGCTGGGTTCCAGGGTAAGCAGAAATGGGAGAAGCGACACTATCTGACTGAACAACTTGGGAAGAACGCCAAAGAAAAGCAGATTCGAGGCTTTGCCAGGATTTTAGGCTTCTTACTTCATCAACGCTCATTCTATCTGCATATTATTACTATTAGTGGTCGCATAAACGCTTTGTCATGACGGTTTATACTATAGCGTCAGTTCACACCGCGACGCGACGCGACGCGCAGTTGTTTTGCTATCTTGAAACTGCGCGTCGCGGTGTGAACTGACCCTTTTTTTTTTTTGGGTGGGAGATCATTAAATGACCCCTCCCGCTCTGGGTGGAGCGGAAGGGAGTATCAGACTCTTACTGACTAAAACCCACCCGTAAGGCTTCCTTCCTTAGCCCTTTATGTTCCGGGCCAGCGGTAACCCTTTCGGATAATCCCGCTGAGTATAAACTGACTCTTATGAGAACATCTGGTTCAATAGTTTAATGCGCTCCATACCTCTATGAGCCACGGAGTGTCGCAATTTGCGTAAAGAATGGTCGATTTTACGACGATTTCTCTCTTACACATTTAAAGCAAAATTTTCTTAGTTATTTAGTTAAGATCTAACGTTGGCTTGCTAACTAAATCTAAACTGAATTAAACACTAACCTACACAACTTCATAGATTTCAATACAAAATCAACCAACTGCAACAATTTATCAAGGCATGATGTCATACAAATTGACGCATAGCTTATTTATAAGCTGTCAAATCCGATATTCACTGAACTTAATATATGGTGGAAATTACTATAGTAAATGGCTTACTGTTATAGCGGAATAAACCTAGGAGCTTCATGAGTTAGTTACGTTTTGTACATTACTTTACTCATCTCGGAGATTTCCATGCTGATTATTGATTGGCGATACCAGGAATGCAGCAGACATGGAGTACATGCGTGATGGAATATACAAATTGACCGATAGCAACGGTAAGTACGAGATGCAATATATAGGTTGAGCTTCCGGCAGTCTGGAGTGGAATTTCTGCCGAAAATCTATTTTTTTAGGCAAGATTTTGAAAAAATACCAAGCTGCCAGAAAAATGAAGGAGTTAACGAAGTGCAGATAGCTATGGAAATTGCTACATAAATGGCTTTTCAAAATAAAGTATAGTTCATCTCGAGGATGCGCTTCTAAAATACCAAGCTGCCAGAGAAATGAAGGAGTTAACCAAGTGCAGATAGATATGGAAATTGCTACATAAAAGGCCTTTAAAAATAAAGTATAGTTAATCTCGAGGTTGCGCTGCTCTGGGTGCAAGAAAATTTCTAGTTATTAGTCAGATTTGAGCCTCAACTAAATCAATAACCTGCTTACATGGTGTCCATGCCCTAGCTAGGAGCAGGATGCGACACTCATTGGTTAGATTTTGAGCCATTCTAAAGCAATGACCTGCTGCTTTTATGTCTACATAATTATTTTCAGGCCATGGTAAAAGTCGGAGGGCAGGTTGCTAGCCAGAAAATAAACGTAGGTATCCATTTTCCGTAGCGCAACAGATACCGTAATTAACAGGTGTGAGTCTATCTGGCGGGCCCCAACGAGATTTATCAACAGTTGATAACTTTATCAAAGACAAATGCGTTAGTCAATTACTATGTTCAATCAGACATAAACCACAAACTATATATTAATAAACAATAATAAATAATCAAATATATCGAAACACAGGTTATGATAAGGATTCTAATCAGCATCCATTAATAAAACAAGAGACAACTATAAACAATCTATTGTAGAAATGTGTAGTAAACAAGCAGTCTTATTTATAGTGGAACTACCTGACCCGGCAAACGTTGTTTTGCCATATGAATTATTTCTAGCTGCCCGGCGCTACTTTGTTTGCGTGGTGTCCTACCCCTTACCCCTACCCTACTCCTACTCCTACACTACACTACTCCTACCCTACTCCTACACTTCTCCTACCCTACTCCTACCCTACTCCTACCCTACTCCTACACTTCTCCTACCCTACTCCTACCCTACTCCTACCCTACTTCTACCCTACTCCTACCCTACTCCTACACTACTCCTACCCTACTCCAACCCCACTTCTAACCTACTCCTACCCTACTCCTAACCTACTCCTACACTACTCCTACACTACTCCTACCCTACACCTACCCTACTCCTACCCTACTCCTACCCTACTCCTACCCTACTCCTACCCTACTCCTACCCTACTCCTACCCTACTCCTACCCTACTCCTACCCTACTCCTACTCCCCTACTCCTACCCTACTCCTACCCTACTCCTACCCTACTCCTACTCCCCTACTCCTACCCTACTACATCTACCCTACTCCCATAGTATAATTTTTCTTTGCGTAAGAACCATCCTCGTACTTGAAGGAATGTTCTAAAAAAAGAATTAGCGAAATCGGTTCAGATGTTCTCGAGATTTGCGCTTAGCAACACATTCATCGATTCATTTTTATATTAGGTACATATAAACCAAGATTTACTACATAGTGTCTTTGTTGAATGATTGTTTGTTGGCCATTATTGCCTTTATTACATACTAGCACCGCCCCGCGGATTCATCCGCATAGGTGTTTGGCGAGACTGGCAGCGCGGGCGCGGCCGCGGCGTGGCGAGCTCAAACATAATCAACTTCCTTTGAGTGTCCATAGTGGGCATGCGGGCGCGGGCGGCCCGCTCCAGTGCGGACAGGCAGCCCGCGCCCCAATCTGCCCAATATATGAAGATGGCCACCCATCCACGGACCAACCGCGGCAAGCGACCAACCAGTGCGGCTGTTATTACTTAGCCACAAGCCCCTCACCCGATCGCCCTCTATTACATGGGACTTAAATATAACTAGCGAAATGTGGGTGTACCATAAGTAGGTACAGCATTTTTTATCTATGGGGGTAACTAACACACTAACAGTAGCAATGGCTGTCATTTTGACAGTTCAACAACATTCATTGCGTTATTTACGTTGTTGAGCGGACAAATGGTTCAAACATACGAAGCAATGGATTTGCAATATCCTTCAAAATGATTCAGATTATGATTGATAATGTGCTGAAAATAATTCGGAAAAAACTTGTAGCAAAAGCTGACTGTCAGTTATTACCTACTCTACAGCAGGTATACGAAACCCGTTGGGTACCAATACCAACCATTTTCTGACCATTGTCTATCCCGTTGTAGGTACCGTATGCACCATATTATGCGGCGTCACACCGATGTATGCTCGTGGCTAATATAACAGCCGCCGTCTATCTTATGCTCCCAAACTCAAACTCAAAGCATTTATTGCAATAAAAGTATTCAGGTACTTACTTTTCTAAAAGGTTCGGTCATTTACAGTGCGGCCGACGAGAGAATACGTTCTTGAAACCTGTCAGTTTCATACAAACAAATATCTTTTATCTTTATTAGTTACTAGAACTGTCGCTATGACAAGTGCCAGGAACGCACCACTAGTCGATATTTTTTCCATACAAATTTCGGGAGAGTATTACTCCACTGTTTGACACTGTGCATCCAAAGTTAAACAATATCGTTTTGATTTATTACTAATTTCGTCTGAACGGAATCAGAATAGTAAAATAAAAAGCCTTTAAAAAGTTACGACCCAACAAAGAATCGTTTTTCTTGCTATTTTTAACGTAACTTTGGGTGTAGATATGTAATAAAAGAACTGTAAAATCTTCAAAACCAAGTCCGTACCGACAAAGCTCAGTAATCGAAGAGTTCAATAAACTTATTTGTAATTGATTTATGCAGTGGTTTTTTCATAAAACTCGATTTTCCGAAGCACTTTTCGATTCTTTTTCGCGCCTGTCAGTTCGGAACGGTGTTTCTGTGCGTGAGAACTAGACGTTGTTCGTGTAGACTGGCGTTTAACTGCTCATCACTGACACTAGCTCTGTCGCACACGAAGCCAGGTGAGACATTGTGCTTTTTGGCCATGACCACCAGTGAGTTCGAGCTCGCGGCTAGTTTACTGTACTCAAAAGTTTCCACTACAAGCTCGTTCTAAAACGCAGTTTTCTATGGAGAATGACTGGCAAGAAATTCCATGGTCACTCTTTTAAATACAGTCAAATAAGAGTAGAATCAAAACACACAAAACATAGTTTATATGATGTTTATGTTTTCAACTTGACAACACATAACATGCGCAATATTATAGTTCCACACAGTAAACGTGTTTACAGATGTTGTTATGATGCTCAACTTTATAAGTGACAGCTCATACATACATGCACGTGAGTTTTCAGAGGATTTAAATAAAAGAGATTGTGCTTCATTCTAAAAAAAAGAAATTGTATCTAATTGTAAAAGGAGTACTTATTTAAAGATCGTAACAGGTGGCGTTCTGTAGTTTCTTATGTTTATGTGTACCTAAGAAAAGCTCATAATATTCCCCTATTGCATAATATTAATAAGTAATAATAAGTTTAATTTCATAATCAACAGGTTTTAACAAATAAGTTGTAGATGCCTTACTTGTGGCTAATTAATAACAGCCGCACGGGTCCGTGGATGGGTGTCCATCTTTACATACCAAGACCTCTACGTGACTCGGAAAGGGTTTAGTCTCATAACGTTCAAGTTGCAAAATAACATATGGTAGCAAAAAGTTCAAATCTCATAAGACCCAAGTCTCGAAACCTCCAAGTTGCAAAATATCTACATCTCAAAACGTTCAAGTTGCAAAATAGTCAAGTCTCCAAACATCCATGTCTCATAATATACATTTTTTATTTAAGTGGATTTGTAAGTGGTGTTTTATATTTTTGACATCGACCTTGAATTTCAAAAACAACCACCGCACACCGCACCGCACGCGAAAGAAAATAATCTATACTTTTAAGAACAATGGAACGAATTATTTTAATTTTTACATTAAACTCCATTATTATGTGTAATAATGTGTGATAATAAGAAAATAAAATAAAATATCGAACATTTGATTTGGATTAAAATGTCAGTCATTTTTGTTTTTTGTTTACAATTATGTACCTACAAAATGCCTTTTAGGTTCTGATTTATTTGCGTGTGTATTATTAATGTTTTGTTTCATAAAACAATCTTTTATTATTTAATTGTTTTTTTATTTTTTTTTTTTATTAAACTTTGACCTTGGTAAGGTGCTTTTCCTTGCCTGAGTTCATTGCGCACAAACTTTTTCATTATTTATATTAAAAACACATCTTAACAAGCGTTAGAGTTTCCACCAATTTTTTTTTTAATTTCAAGGTCGATGTCAAAAAAATATAAAAAACAAACAAATTCACTTAAATAAAAAATGTATATTATGAGACATGGATGTTTGGAGACTTGACTATTTTGCAACTTGAACGTTTTGAGATGTAGATATTTTGCAACTTGGAGGTTTCGAGACTTGGGTCTTATGAGATTTGAACATTTTGCTACCATATGTTATTTTGCAACTTGAACGTTATGAGACCAAAGGTCGGAAAGCACGTGAAGCCGTTGGTACCGGCTGTCATTCGTGGATCTTTGACAGTCGCTACGGGTCGTCAGAAGCCCGAAAGTCTGACAACCAGTCTTACCAAGGGGTTTCGTATTACCCAGTAACTGGGTTGTGGAGGTCACATAGGCAGTCGCTCCATGTAAAATATTGGTACTCAGCTGCTTCCGGTTAGACTGGAGACCGACCCCAAAGTAGTTGGGAAAATGCTAGGCACGTCATGAGGCCTTATTTAAAGTACCTAAGGAGATACCTGTAACAGAAGACTCTCCTCTTTTACATGGCGAAATGCGGGTGTCATGGGTACACCTCTGTCTAACCCTTCAGAAAATACAGGCGTGTTATAATCTAATCTGCATTCGCGACTTATTTGCCACAAGTGTAAACAAATATGACTTTATGGAAAAGTAACCTTAATTCCTACACAATAAAGTGCAGTTTACGCCTAACATTTTTATAACTTTTTCAATAGTGCTAGTCACTCTGAAATCAACATATTAACCATTACAAGTACTTGAAGTAACATCAATTTGAAACATAGAATTTAAGTATAGCTTTGTGCACCTAAGAAATAAATAGAGGATGATTAAATTTTTGATACAAGCACAATTTTTTATCATTATGTGAAAAAATTACGATTGTTAACCTATTATGACAGTTGGAAATAACTATTACTGCAAGTTTCATCATCATCATCATCATCATTTCAGCCAAAAGACGTCCACTGCTGGACATAGGCCTCCCCCAAGCACTTCCACTTCGACCGGTTCTGTGCTTCTCGCATCCAACGGGTTCCTGCGGCCTTCACAAGGTCGTCGGTCCACCTTGTGGGAGGCCTTCCAACGCTACGTCTTCCGGTACGTGGTCGCCACTCCAGAACCTTTCGGCCCCATCGGCCATCTGTTCTGCGAGCAATGTGCCCTGCCCACTGCCACTTAAGTTTGGCAATTCTGCAAGTTTATCTATGAGTTTTGACCCGTAGATAAAGTTTCCTCTACTTCTAAACTCTTAGGAATTTCCCCCTATACAGTTGGTTTGATAGACAAACATACAAAAACAAAATCCAAACTCGCCCATTTATCTAGACCTCTTGTTTTCCGCCACGGCCAGAGATCGTGCTCATGCAGAGATATAGAGGTATGAGGAACAGGGTGTAAAGCTCACTCATACTCTATAGAAAAGGGAGGATCCTCCGACCAGACGGTTGTTGTGTCTGGCGGGCAACTGCCCAATGATTCATGTCGGGCCGTTGTATCTATGCTAATTGCGCGGTAAACTCTGCTTGCGCGATGTAGGATTTGCGTGACGTAGTATGACGCGTTGTCCTCATGTGGCGTTGAAGATACCGCTACAGAGATAATAATAATAATAAACCATTTATTTTCAGGTAACAAAGACCCATAGATTAACTTTAACCTAAGTACCTATACATAACTAGCTTTCGCCCGCGAATAAAAAAATAAAATTAAAAAACGCGTAAAATTTCACCCTGCCCCCAGTCACCCTCTTAGGGGTGGAATTTCGAAAAACCCTTTCTTAGTGGATACCTACTCTTCACAAAGAACACACCCTCCAAATTTCATGTCTCTAGGACCAGCGGTTTAGGCTGTGCGTTGATATATCAGTCAGTCAGTCAGGACTTTGTAAACTTCCACCGAAAATTGGTTTGAACGAGATCTAGTAAGTAGCTCGCCGGTTAAAATTTAAAAACATGATGGTACGGAACCGTCGGCGCGCGAGTCCGACTCGCTCTTGCCCGGTTTTTTAAATTCCTCGCAGGCCCCGTCCCCGCTTAATTCATTGTGTGCTGCATCTTACTTAGTACAATAAATTATTATTATAGTAAGTAAATTATAGTGTGGCGACGGGATCTGACCTTAACCTCTGCCTTTTACAAACTTGCATAAATCTTCCGCTCGCAACTCCTCCGTTATTATTTCAATGTTGTTTCCTAATTTAGTGTCAGTTCCCATTTGTTAACCCACTAAGATAACCCTGCGACCCCTGTCGGTCGGTCCCAGGCACTGGAGAGCTTGCGCTTCACATAAATAGACCAGTGACGTATGAGTATAATTGTGATTTATTTATTACGTACATAATAATTATGTGTACATGGGATGTGGGTGGTGTAGGTGTACTTTAGGTACACCTCAACCCTTAGGGCATTATAGGCGTAGGTAATCTTTTTCCACATAATTACGTGTGGGCCACAGATATAGATACACATAGATAAGGCAAGTATTGTATGAAAACCAAGCGTGCCCTTTTTTGACTACCTACCATGACATCACAAGCACTTTTTACCATAACCATAACCTTAATCAGCCTATAATGTTCCCACTGCTGGGACACAGGCCTCCTCTCAATGAGAGGCAGTGGGCCGTCATCCACCACGCGGGCCCAGTGCGGATTGGTGGATGTCACATGTCTTCGAATTTTTGGTTCTAGGACATGCCGGTTTCCTCACGATGTTTTCCTTCACCGTTACCCCGCACTATTAGACTATCACACACTACACTACACACACACTCACACCCCTCCCCTACCCCTTCCCTCTCCCCCTCCCCTCCTTACTCTCTCTCTCTCTTCTCACTATTTAGTTATGGGAAAATCAGATCGATTCAAAGACACCGCGTGCGGCACCTGTCTCGCCCACCCCCGGGGGCCTAGCGCCAGCACTCACGCGCACCCAGCCAGCAGTAGCAGATTTTTTACGTAAGCTGGTGCGATTTTTGGCACGCGAAGTAGTTGCTCTTGCGTTATATAGGTGTATCTATTATTTATCTGTGGTGTGGAGAGACAGTAGCAGAAATAACTGAATACGTACTGTTACGATTCTTACACACCTTTTATTCACAAGGGAAAGGGAAAGGAAAATAAGTAAGGGGGGGGGAGGGGGGGGTTTAGGGTTCCGTACCCAAACCAACGGGACACTAGTACTAAGCTTCCCCTATCCGTTCGTCGGAATGTCTTTCAGCGGGCTGTATCTCATGAACCGTAATAGGTATTATTAGTACACACGCTGTGAAGGAAATTTTCCCAGTGTGTATTTCTATTGCCGCTATAAAAAAACAAAGGGAGTCCTCTTTTCATACAAGAAACGTGTTTTGTTCGACTTTTTTTGCCTTGTGGTACGGAACGCTTCGTGTGCGAGTCCGACTCGAATTTGGCAGCTATTTTGACATACTACGTCAATTTGCCGTGTTTCAGCCATTACTGTCAAGGAACGACAGTTGTGATTTGAATAAACGGGCCATTTCAAGTTGTCAGTCAATTTGATAAAAGCGTAGACAGAGTAAACTATTAGACTGCTGCATATCTTCTTTTTCATTCGCACAAGAAAAAGAGAAATATATTAACGTCACTAGCAAAGAAAAGAGAGTAAGAATATTTCTGTCCCTTACTGCGTGTCGGCTAAGCACATCAATGTGCACAACAAGTTTGACGGTGGTGTAGTTAAATAATAATAAAAACTACACCGCGACTAAACGGAAAATAAGATCTTTTTCGTGCATAATTCATTAATAGTCCATTTGAAAATGGTAAGGGTGCAGTGTGATAAGCTATAAAAATGATAGTATGATGAAGATTGCCGGGACTTTTTGTCCCTTTCGGTGACACGGATACCATGAGTCTATAGATTACTCTATCTACGGATAAAATAATAATCTCCCTGACTTTACATCTGACCATTCACGGGTACCCTTGTAGATAACTGACCTTTTTAAAGGTCTTTAGCGATAAGATTGGTGTAGGTATGCTCTTTTAGGACGTCCCGGACGTTTCCAAAGACATCCTCACCAAAAAATCCTGTTTGTGATAGCCAATATTATGCATATTGGCGCCGATTCCCTTGTTCACAAACTAAACTAAATTTAAGTTCAGTGCATCTTTTTCTTTCTATTTCATTATGAAAAGGACAGCAGATCAATATTAGTTTAGTCCTGTCAAATTAAGATACTCCATAGACAATTTAGACGAGATTAAAATATTGGCTATTAAAAATACGTCAATTTACGTCAGGCGCCGAATAATTTGACAGGACTAAACTAATATTTATGTTCTGTCCTTTTTTTAGTGAAATAGAAAGAAAAAGACGCACTGAACTTAAATTTAGTTTAGTTTGTGAATAACAGAATCGGCACCATTGTGTTTTATTGAGCACTAGCGACCCACTCTTGCGTCGCAAGGTTTTACAACTTGACAAAACATCGAGATTTGTTTATACCTACAACGTAACGTGTCACTAATTTAACGAAAGGCCCGAAAAGGGGTCGTTGTACTCATAATTATGAATAAATATATAAATTAAATAAATAAAAAACAGCTGTTCAATACATTTTGACAAATTGTATGAAACAGCTGAATTTTTTCTCGCTATTTCAAGGTTTGTCCCATAGTAGAGGTATAATGATGAGTACAACGACCCCTATTCGGGTCTTGCGTTAATTCAATGACGCCTAGTATAAGTTAAATAGTAATCCAGCAAACAGAAGCCTTTCCATTGCGTAGTTTAAAAGTACAACGCGGACGCACAAACAAATACAAAAATCGACTTTAATAAATAATATGGATTGATTTGGAAGTATGGGGACACATGAGATAGTGTTTGATTTATATTGAAAAGGGGTGTCAAGTATCAATGAGAAAGAGATAACGCTATAAAGTTTTGTTTCCTTCCCTTGAGTTATAACAACAACATTGCAATTTGTGTAACTTGGCGCCTCAGTGATAATGTTTGAACTTTGAACTAAAAAGAGGCGTTCAATGTTGTCAGAAGGAGATAGCATGCCCAGTTGTCCCTGTCTATATGAGGGGGTTAAGGTTGATTGCCTCTTTGGCGGTTGCTATCGCTACTGCAGATCATGAGGTCCTAGGTTCGATTCCCAGGTCGGGAAAAGTGCTCTTGGATTTTTCTGTCAGGAATTTCTCAGCAGCTACTCGGTGTCTAGATTTATGCTCGGCTGATAGCAAAAGGTGTGGGTGTACGTGTACCTCTAGACACGTCTGCTTAAGGGTCAATATCAACAAAGTGATTTTTTGTTCAATTTTGGTGGCGAATTTTTTTCTTCAGTTTTCGTGAAAAATAATGACCTGGTATAATAATAGAAAGTCCAAGCTGGAAGGATCTTCAAGAGGTCTGAGAATATCTCGATAACTTTTTGAGATATTTTAGTTCAAAGTCTAATGTGGCCACCAAAATTGAAAATCGCCCACCAAAATCGAAAGTGCCCACCAAAATTGAAAATCAGTGGCACCAAAATTGGATTAGAAGGTGAATCTGAAACAATGTGTAAGATGGATATCTCGGGAAATATTATTTCAGCCTGTTCGGGATTGCTCTTTATTCTTGCTTTTCTTCTTGACCCCTGTAACACAGGTTTTGCCTAGCACGGGGGTCATTGGTTATTTATTTTGGACCAGGATATTCGCATACTTAAATTGTCACTCTGTATTTGTGTACTTACCTTTTTATGTCAAATAAAATGTATTATTTCCTTTATTCATTTACATAATCTTATTTTATTGTATTTTTAAATATTTCTAAAATATAAAATAAGTATAAAAAACATTTAAAAATATAAAAAAATAGCGATCTGCCGGTGTCGGGAGCAGGGTCCAAGCTACCGGTGGTTAGGGCTCCAGAGACAGGAACCTCCTCACAATGCGAGCCGTATCGAGGAGTACTGCCTTCTGAATCAGGCCCTTGACCCAACCGCCTAACAAGAGCCTCGATAGATGTTAATCGAGGCTTTCGGCCATCAGTCCATTGGCCGATACGACAATCGGCACAATGATAGCCGAGCTCACATTCCACATGTCAACAACCTCGTGTGCTAAGTCGGTAGTGTACGGACTCTTCTATCCAGGGCGTCGAGTTTGGTCTGAGTCCATTTGAGTATGCCGAAAGAGTACAGCAGTATAGCTTTCGGATGAGGAGAGGGATCTGAGGCTTATGGAATCGGAGAGTTGAATTCCCTCGGATTCCATAATCTCCCCTCGCTTTACATGCATGACTGCATTATTATTATTGTTATTATTTACTATTATTCTTCTTTCTGCCATTCTCTTTTTAAGCAGCCTCTCTTCGGTGGTCTGTTTTGGCATTCTAAAAATATGAAGCTAGGTCCTTATAATAATAGACCACTTAGGTACTGCCAAGTAGGTACATAATATTTATTTATTTGCTAATCAAACTGACTTGCAACTTAAAAACTGGCTTTATAGGTACAAACAATACTTACAGTATATACTTAAAACTTGGTGGCTAGTTTTCAATTTTGGTGTCGTGAAAACGCCACCAAAACCACCAAAATTGAGCCACCAACATTGAAACCAGATATAAAAAAAATCTTTAAAAATAGGGATTTTAAGTTACAATTTATTTAATATCACTGATTTATGCGTAACCCAAATCACTACCTATAATGTGTACCTTAATATTAAAACACTTTAAAATTAACAGCAAATCGATCCACCAAAAATTGAACAATTCTTGTCCCCCGTGCCACCCAAGATGATACTTACGTTTTTGGCGGAAAATCAGAGCACTAATCACACACCTGTTACACGCAAGTGCCGGTGCATGACTGAGAGATGTGAAATAATAAAACGCGATTGATCGCACACGCACGAAACTTCATTTTATAGTATGTTGAATATGTGCCACCAAAATTTTGATTTTTGCTTGGACAAACTTTGATCGAGTATCCTGTGCTTTTAAATTAGATTTTCTAATACAGTTAATTGTTTTTAGATAATGTGTCATAAGCACACACTAACGAACTTGTTTATTTTTTATTGTATAGCAAATTGTTACTTTGGTGAATGCAATTATATCAAAAAATGGAACTGGGACAAGCCACCTAACTTGAATTACAAGGCGATTTTTTTTTCCCTGATTATTTAAATACACAATTGTAAAAAAAAAAATGTGGCCCTAATTGAACCAAGTTACGTAGTTCACTATAAAAAAAAATAAGAAACATCCTATCATTTAACACATCGATTCTCAACGGGGACACGTAAAATTTGCTGTGGGGATATTCACCCTTAAGGGGCTTACAGGACCTAAACGCAAAAAACGCAAGTTTTAGAAGCAATAAAAGTATATGATCGACTACAGTAAACAAAATCAGAAAAATACATGATATTGTTCTGGTTATATGCTGTGTTGAAAACATAATACAACTACCTAATTTGATAGGTACGATAGAAAAAAATTATGAAGATACCTCTAAAAACTTTCTTTTTAAGTAATAAGAACCATACTAATAGGTATACATACAATCATAATGAGTTTTTGTCAGATTATTCCACAAGCAACATAATATACTACATTTTGACGAGTTGTACGAACTTAAATGTAGGGAACATCTGATTTTTTTCGCGATAATGGCCCACTCCCTCTCACCGAGAGGAGGCCTGTGTCCCAGCAGTGGGAACATTATAGGTTGATTATGTACAGACGCCAGCACATCAAGCTACCCGAAACAGTCAAATTTTTCCAATCAAGTTTGAAACTTATTCGTTAGCGATAAAGTTGAAAATCCATTAAAGAAATTTGACAGATTGTAGTAGCTTGATGTGCTGGCGTCTGTACCGTAAAATGGGGTGACATTTGAATAGCGGGGTGTCTTTGATGATTACTGATGGAGTGTTTTAATTCAAAAACTAATGAGTGAACAATTTTTTTAATTTTTGTTTCTATTTCCTGTTAGGGGAAAGATAGGCAGTCGCTCCATGTAAAATACTGGTATTCAGCTGCATCCGGTTAGACTGGAAGCCGACCCCAACATGGTTGGGAAAAGGCTAGGCAGATGATGATGATTTCCTGTTAGGGGCTACTTTCTTATTACATACAAAAAACGGGGGCAATCAAAGCGACCCCATATCAAGTTTATAGATGATAAGCCACTTAATGTTTTTTTTCTCGGAACCTACAGGGCGTAAAAATTAAATAAATAATTTTATCAATAAAAAACCATGAGTCGCCATTACAGTATTTTTTTTGTATTTTTTTATAAATAACTGAAGAAGTTACAGTCAGTTTTATTTCAAAATTAATCAATGTAACCCCATTTTACCGGTACTTGAATGATAAGAGTTACATAATTATCTATAATAGGTACCTATCTACTACCATGTGTGAATTACTACCTAACCTCGTATTTTTAACAGTCCTGGGTCAATACAACAGTATCAGTTCAAAAATAACATCACCAGACTAAAGTAATCTACAAATGTAAATAACGCCACTATTTACGTACAAATACTACGACATTATAATTATCATTGGTTTCTTTCCTCTACTGATAAACACATAATCAGAGTAATATTCATATGCATTGCATCAGAATTTACTGGTGAATCCAACTAAAGAATGGACTACGATCACTCCAGCCGAGATTGTCATGAAAATGCTGGCAAATGCTGCTGCTGAAGGCTTGGCATTGAATCAATCAACTTAGCCTGCTGGATATAAACCTCTCCCAGACTACGCCACAATACCCTTTCCACCTGCTGCATCTGCTGTTCCCTACATTTATGTTCGTATAACTCGTCAAAATGTAGGGAACAGCTGATTTTTTTTCGCGATTTCAGGTATGGTCACATAGTAAAAGTTGTTCATAATGATGAGGACAATGACCTCTTAAGAGGTTGCTGGTGTTTTACCAATAACCCTGTATAAGAGAATTCTGCTTACCTGACTTTTGGTAGAAAATCCTACATGATTTACATTTTCATAACATTCCGATGACGAATTCTCCTCAACTACAAAAACAAAATTTCACACTTAGATAATAAATAAAAGCGTTAATATACCGTGTCATATATGTGTCATATACACACGAGTGTATGCCTACTCGTGATAAGCTGGGGGCTTGGCCTTACGTCACGCCATTCATGAGATAACTGAGTACCTACCTACGTACTTACGTACGTAGTAAGATACGAAGTGTTAAGGTGCTGCCACCCTGCTGTTATAAAATGTCTACAAACATTTTTTTACATTGTGATCTAATAATACATTTAATCAAAAAGCATTTCAGAAATCAGAAGGGTTTTCATGTTAGGTAATGTTAGTAAACATTTTTAAACAGCAGTGTGGCAGCACCTTTAACATGCTCAGTTTAAGTGTTCTGTTGCTAAGTTTACGTTTTATGCTGGAGATAGGATCATGTGCAGTATTGTGCCTAGGTATGTCCAGTAAGAAGAGCAAAAGGAGTATGTAGGGATCGTAGCAGATGGCGTTCTTTAGTTTCTCCCCAAGGGAAGAAGGCGTGAGATTATGTAATCTGCTAACGATTTATTTGCCAAAAATGTAAACAAATATGAGTTTATGGAAAAATTACTTTAATTCCTACACAGTAAAGTTAAGGTTACGCTACAACTTCAAATATTTTTATAACTTTTTCAATAGTTCTTAGTCACTCTGAAATCAATTTAATTACCATTAAAATAATGTTGATATTTGTTTAACTTGAAATAATATCAATTTGAAACATAGAATATACTTTAGTAGGTATGTCCTGTTGTGCGCTTAGAAAAACAGGTTGAAAAGCATGATGTAATTTAATGAAATTAATATTTATTACACCACAAGGGTCACAAGGTGGACCGACGACTATGTGAAGGCCGCAGGAACTCGTTGGATGCGAGAAGCACAGAACCGGTCGAAGTGGAGGTGCTTGGAGGAGGCCTATGTCCAGCAGTGGACGTCTTTCGGCTGAAATGATGATAATCAGCCTCAACTTTCCTTTTTTCACTCAGTTCGATCATGATCATTCATATATCTATGGGTCATCGTATAGACCCGGCATAGTACAGACGAGACGCCAGCACTTTAAGCTACTACAATCTGTCAAATTTCTTTAATAGATTTTCAACTTTGTCACTAGAGCATAAGGTTCAAAGTTGATTGGGAAAATTTTACAGTTTCGGGTAGCTTGATGTGCTGGCGTAATTGTAATTGTACATACAGCACAACAGCGTTTAGAAGGGGTTTAGATAAGGTAATCCAATACACATAAGTAGATTGATTATATGGGAAGGGTTGGGATACAATGAGGACGATCTCGTCCTAAATGTATCCTGATCTTAGTATTTTCAAATCAGTAAAAACTGTAAGCGACCTTGATGAACATGCTTTATTTACTCTTTGAGAGAAGAAATTGACAGCCAGAGAGATTGATTATTTAGGGTCTGCGACAAAAGATAATTAAACAAAACACATGGCATATAAATAACGGCCAACATAAGCTGGCACATAGCCGTAATTAAAAACGTTCAAATTCTATTCGCAATCCCATCTCAGCGACGATCAAAGTCAAAAACTTGTTAATGTGTAGGAAAATTTGAGGTATTTTTGACAGATCGAGATTGAAGAATGCTTTCTTAAAATACGAAAATTTAGTATGTAGGTACTTTGGATTTTTTTTTTTTTTTTTTCGGATGGGAAATCATCAAATGACCCCTCCCGCTCTGGGTGGACCGGAAGGGAGTGTCAGACTCTTACTGACTAAAACCCACCCGTGTTCCTTCCTTAGCCCTTTATGTTCCGGGCCAGCGGTAACCCTTTCGGACAATCCCGCTGACCCGGCAGGCTTCGGCCCTATGGGGCCCCTCCTCGATGCTGACATCTCTTTGAGGCGCGCGTGGAACACGTACGCGCCGTCCGGCACGGGCCTGGTCCTGATCGGACGGTGAGCTACCCATTACTCTCCGCCCGCAGGCCCGCGCCTACGGTGGCCGGGAGACGTCACACGGCTCCCGACGCCCGGAGCGTCTCCCGCGGCGGCTGGGGCGGGAAGCTCTTTCCCTCAGCCATCCCGCCACCTCCTTCGCTAGCATGACTGCTTCGCAGAAGGAGGTGACTGCCTCCAGGTACTTTGGATTAGAGGCTAATTTGATGTGTACGGACTGAATGTAAGTTAGAAAATAGTATCTACTAGTGCAGTGATGCCTTTGATAAAGGTCAAATGAGCAAATAGGAAGTTGCAGTAGAAAATACCTAATGAAATAGTTATGTGGGTACGTACCTAGTGTAGTTACCCATCACGAGTACTTACATTTAAGTAGGTTAGTGCTTGTTAGTGAAATATAAAAACAATTAATACATACATTCCGTACAGTTATTTTAACAGCAGCAACCTAATAACAACTTTATCGTAACGAGAATAGGGATCAATATGATTTTGACAGACTAGTCAGTGGCAAGAACCCAAAAGCAACATTAATGTAACGAGAATAAAGATCACTTTGTTTTTGACAATGATGCAAATTCAGAGGTAACGTAAAATAAATGTGAATGGACTGTACTTTGCAGTTTTTTGGGTTTTTCTATTTTACAATAAAAACAAAACATTGTAGGTATGACTCAATGTTTTTACATCGTTGCAGTTTTGGCTACACGCAGCAATTAACTAATTATCTTTGGCAAAGAGCTACTCGACACTGCCATTTTAATCGAAATTTCTGGAAAATGGCTGCCGGAACGTAGTGAGAGATATGATCAAATTAACAACATGACGTTTGAATATTAAAACAGGTGTATCACTGCGGACATCTTAATTAATTAAACCTATGCATGTAAACAATTTATCAAAGTCAGTAGTTATTTACACTAAACAACATTAACAGAAGACCATTGATGTATATAATCAATGATCCTAACCGAATATTCCCGATCAAGTAACACCTTGTCGTCAACACTGTAATGACGATCAGGAAAAAAAAAAGTTTCGTTTGTTTACAGCGTGGTCGAGCGGGACTTTTTTTTTTGGTTATTTTCGATTATTCCCGATCAGTAATACACGTGTTGACGAACGGAACTTTTGTACTGTTACTGACCGGGAATATTCGATCCTAACCAATGCAATGCAATGTCAAAGGTTTTTGTACCAGTAAAGATTTCTATTTTGCAGTGTGCATCTTCTGTTCAGCATAAGCAAGCTCAATGGCAATGGGCCGGCCATATTAGCCGTACAACCAATAACCGTTGGGGTAGAGGTGTTCTTGAGTGGAGACCGGGAATCGGATAATGTAAGGTCGTTGTCGCCTTCAGGCTAGGTAGAGCGTCGATCTTCGTAGGGGGCGAGCGAAAGTGGCGAGAATCGAGCTGAATGGCGTGCAATTCGATTCCCGCACGGAACAAATATCTGTATGACCTATAAGTAGTTGTTCCGCGTCTGGCTGTTTGTGTATGTGAGATTAAATGTTTGTAAACGCACCCACAATACAGGAGAAATTCCTAGTGTGGAGCAACGTTTTTTGCAAAAAAAATAAAAAAACATTGAAGAGGCCTATGAACAGCAGTGGACTGGTGTAGGCTGATGATGATGATGGCCTTCTGTTCAGTGTCCAAATTCTCAATTCCAAACCAATTCAATTCCAATCCAATTCCAAACCAATTCCAATCCAATCCAATTTTTTCCATTCCTATTTTTAATTTTTTCTCCATGTCACAGT
This sequence comes from Oligia strigilis, assembly GCA_951800025.1. Classification (NCBI taxonomy): domain Eukaryota; kingdom Metazoa; phylum Arthropoda; class Insecta; order Lepidoptera; family Noctuidae; genus Oligia; species Oligia strigilis. Next base: position 7,046,991 of record OX637560.1, on the reverse strand, counting down.
CCTCTGTAAATTTATTGAATAATAATAAAGCAAAGTCAAAATCACATCATTTATTTCACAGGCACATAGAACGCACATTTGAACGTCAAAGTTGGTCATTAATTGGTAATCGAAATTCGTTCCAGAACCAATCTTCGAATGATTTCAGTCTGTTTTCGCTAGTAACAAAGCGAAGTAGACCTTTGTTTAAAGATTGCATTTAATGTAAATAGGTAGCGCAATAGGGGAAACTTGGCTCTCACACATTGTTATTATCTGAAAATAATAATTATGCAAGTCAGAAATCTTGGATTTAATTTATTTGATGTGCTTAATTGGATGACTAACGATTAAGACAGGTAAAAAAAATGATTGTCATAAAGAAGTCTCCGATTTCCGTCTCTGTTCTTTAAACTTTAGGTAAATATACTCAGCCTATTCCGATCAGTGATAATTAGGTAGAAATGAAGGAGCAGAGCTGTTCTTCATCCTTACCAAAATTGTATCTACATAGATACAATTTTTTTCTGGCTCTTGTGATACAGGACCTCCTAGTACCTACAGTCAGCAACAAAAGTCGATTAACACTTCAGTTTTTTTAATCTCAGTTATTGAGCCAAATATTAACACTTCAGTTTTTTGTTGCTGACCGTACAAGAGCCAGGTCTACACTGATGTTTGTCTTGAAGTTAAAATAAATAAATTATAAATTATAGATAACACTTGCACATATTTACAGTAGCCTCTAAATATCGTAGGTACCGCAAGGCGGACTAAATGCCATTTAGTTCATGCAAAGGTTGTCTGGTAGATATCACTATCAACGATAAAACCGCCATTGAACTCATACAATTTTAGCAATATGGTTAAGAATATAATATAATGCCGGCCACTCACGATCAAGTTCACCGTCAAGTTTGCAGCGGACTTGAAGCCGCGTCCAGTAAACTTGAACGTGTATGGCTATGGGTAAGTAGCCATACACCGTCAAGTTTTCTGGACGCGGCTTCAAGTCCGCTGCAAACTTGACAAGTGAACTTGATCGTGAGTGGCCCGCATTAAAGCCGCGTCCAGTAAACTTGAACGTGTATGGCTATAGGTAAGTAGCCATACACCGTCAAGTTTACTGGACGCGGCTTCAAGTCCGCTGCAAACTTGACAAGTGAACTTGATCGTGAGTGGCCCGCATTAAATCCGCGTCCAGTAAACTTGAACGTGTATGGCTATAGGTAAGTAGCCATACACCGTCAAGTTTACTGGACGCGGCTTCAAGTCCGCTGCAAACTTGACAAGTGAACTCGATCGTTAGAGCGGGCATTATAGAGCTGTGGAACAATTTTTGTAGTCATCACCATAGTTATAGTCAGCCTATAATGTTCCCACTGCTGGGACACAGGCCTCTCTGTGAGAGGGAGTGGGCCGTAATCCACCACGAGGGCCCAGTGAGGGTTAGCATGCAATAAATTTTATTGAACCTATGTTCTTTCTCTATTTATGACATTCTCTGAAAGTTTACCAGTCTGTCTATTCTGTAAAAATCAAACCATGAAAACTTAGGTCAAGTGAGCTTCAAGTGAGCTGTCAATAGTGTCAATCCCTGCATCAAATGGAGTGGCAGTTGACATTAAGCTCCGTTCACCTAAGTTTTCACGTTCTGGTTTTTTTCTTCATATTACTTATGAATTACCATCGTACCATAAGGACACACACAACTCCTATAAATAAAGAATCTTCAAGAAAATTATACAGGCTGGCAAAAGGGCATCGACACACGACCTGTCCTTGGATTCAGTACCTAAATGATTCTGGTCGTCGATCATTTTAAAAAACCGCGGTTTCCTACAAAAGAGCAATAAGTACCTAAGTATGTGGTCGAAATTTATGAAACAGCAATTTGTTTTTTCAATAACAATTTCAACACAAGGGGTCCAAAATTATGTACTGAATCTATGGAAATACCCTGTATAATAATAATAATAAATTTATTTCATAAAAAAGGGTGATTGTAGTACATGAGGCATACATAAGGTTATACATATAAGTTTGTACCATGTCAAACACAATCTGGTGGGTGAAGTTCTGCTTTCCTAGCTAGGTTATAGAATAACCTGTATTATAAATATGTATAGTAACTTTACCTTTCCTAAAACATGAGCGGAAACTGTATTAGCAATACAAAGTCCAGGAAACCATTCAGCATGCTATAACATCATCAATTCATCACACTACTAATATTAATTGGTCTTGATATTCCCCGAAACACAATGACCGATGAGTCAAAAGTATCAAGATTAACTTGTCAACATGAGGTCACATACTCGTGTAAACGGTATTAATTTTACGATGCAATACTGACGCTAAATCTTCCACTAACGAGTTAATTATAAGTGTATTCAATAGCTATTTATATCTTCCAAGTTGAATAGGAATCCAGGAAAACCCAAAGGTACAGTCAACAAAAGACATAAGTATGCAGGATCGTCGGATATAGTTGAAGTTTAGTAAGAAACCGATGGATGTTCTTACTCGAAAACAAGCAGCTCATTTATCAAATTCAATTTCAGTCGACAACATCCATCAGTTTCTTACTAAACTTCAACTATAATCCGACGATCCTGGATACCTATCTCTTTAGTTGACTGTACTTCGGTACACATGACGACATATCATACGCACATAATATCAAGCTATACATTTCCAGTATAAGCTGACTTCTAGACTTCTAATTGTCTGAAAAGCCTTTAGAATGCGAGGTCAGCTAAAATTGGATATTATAGTTTGATATGTTGCCGTGAGTACTATGTGTCAATACGGTTCATTATCCTTTAGAAGTTTATTAAGGGCCTATTAATATAGACCCTTATTAAACTTCTAAAGGCTAAGCTACTTGAGGTCCGCCGGTATGTCATGTTATGTTATAGAAAAAAATTACAAAGTTACCTCCAAACCGAACAATAAACCGCTAGTAATAAAAATACTCCAAATTAGATCATGAAACTTTGCATAACAACTGAACTAAATATAAAGCAGGTAGGTACCTACTACGTTTCTTATTTTCACTGTAAAAAGCAAATACCTAAACTATTGGCGCTGCCTGCCGCCCAGCACCGCACTCTGTCTCGTTCTCACTCAGTCCACGAGCAGTATCATGCGAGCGAGATAGGTAAAGAGTGAATTTTAGCTAAGGTAGTGAACACAATTAGTCGTTTTCCTAGTTATTCTTATTTGATTTTGTGAACAGGAAGATGACTCGACAAATTTTGACCTTGAGTAACTTTACGTCTAAAAGTAGCACTACCATTCCTTATCTCTAGAGAATATCATCATCATCATTATCAAGCTCAAATGGGACTCGTTTGGCGCATGTCAGATGCATTGTGGGCTAAGTCCTTTTATACACGTGACGTTTTCTTTACGATACGGCGTATAAACCGCAAAAGCCAAAGAAAACCGTGTCCGTCAACAAGCTTCCACAGTAGTCCATTAACAAGCTTCCACAGTAGTCCGTCAACAGGCTTCCACAGTAGTCCGATACAACACTGACGACCGTGCCTACACACGGCGAATAAACCGCAGTTTTTCAAAGTAAGAAAAACGTGTGTGTTTAAAGTGCCTTAGTAGACCACAACTGGGTTCCTGAAAACGTCCAACAGCATCGCGAAAGACTCAGGCGTAGATGGTGGGACGAACCTGACGCTTATAGAAGGGATTGGTCCATATTGGCTCAGGATCGAACTGAGTGGGAAAAAGGAAAGTTGAGGCCTTTGCCCTGCAGTGGGACTACAGGCTGATTATCATCATCATCATCATCATTTCAGCCGAAAGACGTCCACTGCTGGACATAGGCCTCCCCCAAGCACCTCCACTTTGACCGGTTCTGTGCTTCTCGCATCCAATGGGTTCCTGCGGCCTTCACAAGGTCGTCGGTCCACCTTGGGCCTTCCAACGCTACGTCTTCGGATACGCGGGCTGATTATACAAGATCAAATTAAATTAACTACCGAAACTCCGCAGACGTAATAGATATCGATATTAAAAAAGATATTAATTTTATGACTTACTAGCTGCGCCCCGCCGTTTCGCCCGGATAAGTTTTGATCCCGTTTGAATATCGGGATAAAAGTAGCCTATATGTGTCAGCTACCTCCATACCAAATTTTACCAAAATTGGTCCAGCCATTTGAGCGTAAAGAAGTAACAAACACCCACACAAACTTTCGCCTTTATAATATTAATGTGATTTGTAGGTCATTGACCGCAGTTAGGTTAGGTTTAAACAGATTTTGTAAATATAATTTTAAATCAGTGTAAACTTCACACAGGTGATTAGGAACATAATATATTTTTAAACACGATAAAACTAAAGAAAACAAGTCAACTCATACTTCAAGTAACAACACTACCAGCGGTCAGTGACCCCCCAAAAAAACTTTTTTTTTATTGGATGTGGTGGATTACGGCCCACTCCCTCTCATCGAGAGGAGGCCTGTGTCCCAGCAGTGGGAACATTATAGGCTGATTATGTATGTATTTATTTTTATGTAATCGTGTTTAGATGTCGATACCCATCACGTCTGCAAAGTTTTGCTAGCTAATTTAATTTGACCCTGTATATTTCTTATTATAGAAAGTTAAATCGATGACTTGCTTCCGCCCGCGGCTTCACCCGCGAGGTACGTCGATAAAAACTATCCTATGTCCTTCCCCGGGATGCAATCTATCTCTCTGCCAAATTTTATCGAAATCCGTTCAGTGGTTTAGGCGTGAAAAGGTCAGCCAGAAGGAGTTACTTTCTTATTCATAATATTATTATGGATTATGGATATTATGGATTATAATTGTAGCGAATCACTGCAAATCACAAAAACTTAAGAAAATTTGCGTTCCCTGGCGATTTCGCAATGTATCGTTATTCAGCAAAAAAATAGGATGTTGCTTCACCTGACTCCTTTGACGAACAGCGGCCAAAAGTCTACCAAGAAACTTACACCACAATTAAATAACTTGATGTTATAATTTATGAATAGTCATCTTAACGCAGCAAGAAAATGGAGGATACTCAGTCTTTATGTAAATATTAATAAGTGATCATTATTTTAGTATTTTATTAGTGTTTACTCGCGTGAGCAATGTGCTACATAATAAGTTACCTTCTTGTTTATATGGATTTGCATGTTTATTAAACGTACCTATGTAAATCCATGAAGACTTCCTCTGAGTTGAAGGAAATAGGTCTATATGTCATGTATAGCCCTCCGGCGTGGAGGTCGAAAATATAAATTACTAGCTTCCGCCCGCGGCTTCGCCCGCGGGGTATGTCGATAAAAATTATCTTATGTCCTTCCCCAGGGTGCAATCTATCTCTCTGCCAAATTGTATCGAAATCCGTTTAGTGGTTTAGGCGTGAAAAGGACAGACAGAGTTACTTACAAATTTATAATATTAGTATGGACTAGCTCGCGGTTTCACCCGCGTAAATATCGATCCCGTGGGAATATCGGGATAAAAAGTAGCTTACATGTTAATCCAGGGTCTCAGCTACCTCCATACAAAATTTTATCAAAATTGGTCCCGCCGTTTGAGCGTGAAGACGTAACAAACATATAAACATACACACTCACAAACTTTCGCCCTTATAATATTAGTGTGAAAACAGGAACGTATTACCGTCATGGTCTTTCCGTGTGCCAAATTTTATCCAATTCCTCGAAGCATTTACCCAGCGGGACTAATTGCGTAACACACTATCAGTAACAATGGCTTTCATTTTGACAGTTCAACAACATTCACTGCGTTAATTGCGCTGCTGAGAAGACAAATATTTCGAAAATATGAAGCAATGGATTAGTAATATCCTTCAAAATGATGTATCGCGTGTTACGTAATTAGGGTACTTATTCGCTACTTATAAGGGTTCAGCTCGTCCGTTACAGTTAGGTAAAATAACTATTATCACAGAGTTAAAGTAATAATGTTACTCTTCATTTTGTATCAAAAAGGCTGTAGATCAGTGGTTCCTAACCTTTCAATATTGTTACCCCTGGACGTATTAGGAAAACTGATTTTACCCCAACTTTAAAATGTTATCAATAAACAATGAATTATATAAAAATTTCATCTTAATTCGTGTTCCACATTAGAGACGGTTTCTGGCCTTTGTTTTCAGTGTAACCAAAGTTGAAACACCACTCTCACATCAATAGGTGGTGGCAAAGGGTATTTTTAAAGCTCTGTTAGCTATAACAGGATAAAACAGACATGGCGAGGCAATCGTGACGACAGCTAGAAAGAGATGCCACGTGCGGTTCTTACTGCGCGCGCGGCGATCCATTGTTTTTTTTCTTTTTTGCTAGGTATTTTATTAGATTAGGTCTTAATTAATAGGTTCTTTGTTACCCCCACAGAATAGCTGATTTACCCCCGCGGGGGTAATTACCCCCAGGTTCGGAACCACTGATGTAGATAGATATTGACATCAAAACTAAATTAACAAAAAAAAGTTGTCATTTTTAAACACATTTTTTTTATCTGTATGGGGCTCCTTATAAATACATCATCACTATTCGACTAAACAAAATCGAGAATGTGCGCAAATGATAAATTAATGATAGTTTATTTCTCTTTTAAACGGCTTCAAAAAACAATATTTTTAAACAAGATGATGTCAGTACCTTACTGTCCGAAAACTCTAAGAAAAAATACCATAACGAACTCATAGGTCAAAGTCTCTTTTAAAGTTCATATCATGATAATTATGTACTTTAAATGAGACTGTGAGTGACCTCTGACCGTAGTCCAAAGATTACCTTGGTCAGAAGGTCAGATCATAATATGGGCCAATAACAATCAGTCTGCCTTTTGTCAACTATGTTGGGGTCGGCTTCCACTCTAACCAGATGCAGCTGACTCATACCAGTACTTTACATGGAGCGACTGCTTATCTGACGGTCACAACCCAATTACTAAGTAACACGATACTCCTTGGTAAGACAATCTAAGAATGACAGTCGGGACTAACGGCTTAACGTGCTTTCCGAGGCACGGAGGGGTCTCAATATATATGGGCACGCATCTGACGCGGGCGCATCACCACAGAACACATATACTCCTATCGGATTGATTTGTGATTGATTGTATTATCAAATGTCAATCTCAAATTGTCAATGTCAAGTAATAAAATAATGTGTGTTGTCTTTGGTCCCTGGCCCGGACATCCGGACATCAAGCAATAGACAAAATTGTCAACATTTTTTTTAAGCTTGAGTACGAGGCTTTTGACTACGTCGTGTGTGTATATTTATCTTTTTTTTTTTATATGCAATGTGCATTTTGTTTGTGCAGAATAAACAGTTTTTCTTTCTTTCTTTTTCTTTCATCTAAGAACCAACCGCGGCTAGCATAGCTTAACCTGAAAACCAGCGCTGGGGCTCTGTATTGCATAAGGTCGCAGCATAATGCTGAGCGATAGCCGTTTTGCGTGGATGTGACGCATGTTTCCCCCAACCCTTTCTTATTTTTTTTGTGTTTATGTTCTTTATTGCGTCATGTTTACCGCAAATAAACTAATTTTATTTTTATTTCTTTCTTTAACCTTCGATACCGCCGACCCGCGCAGCTGTTATGATTTTTAGCCACAAGTCAAAAGGAGTTAATAGCAAAAGTTCTATAGCACTAACAAATTCAATGGAAGACCCCAGAACAAAACGATATACCCATACCAATGATGATAACCAAGTTACCGCTATTAAAATCATCATTACAGTGCAGTGAGATTGTTCAAGTCATTGATTACGCAATCACCATCAGTAGGTAGCAATGATTATCATTTTAATTATAGATATTAACTGTTATAACAATGAACACGTGAGTTATAATTAGGGTTGGCATATTTTACATTAAAAACTTACTTGCAAGCTTTTCTTCTCTGATTTTGGCATTCAGTGTTTGTGTAAGAAAACCGGCATGTCCTAGAACCCATAGAGTAAGTAAACATGTATATACATATATAAGAGACGGAACTCCCATAGAAAAAGTTGAAACACGTCGCTTGTATGAAACGTGCGCTAAATTTGTCATATTTTATCTATGATTAGCGCACGTTTCATAGTTTATTTTTTTATTAGACAGTTGCGATAGTTTCTTTTTTTATTAGAGAGTTGCGTCACACTGCTAGAACCATAAATTCAAAAACATGTGTGACATCCACCAACCCGCGCTGGGCCCACGGGGTAGAAGGCCCACTCCCTCTCACAGAGAGGAGGTCTGTGTCCCAGCAGTGGGAACATTATAGGCTGATTATGGTTCGGAATTTTCGGAATACGCAGAGAAATAGATACTAATTGCGGAATAGTTATTTGTGCAACAAGAGAGCAAAGTCGTTTTTTGCTGTGAGTGCTGATTTTGAATCCTGAGTGTGGCGAGGGATTCAAAGGCACGAGATGCAAAAAACTTTGCTCTCGTGTAACACATAACTTTTCACTTCAGCAGCGAGAACACTTTTTAGGGCGTGTTCGGAAATAGCACCCATGATATTTTATTATTCAAAATATATTACGTAACATTATTGAAACTAGAAATAAATATTTACAGGTTAAATATCAGTTTTATTTGCAGTACCTAAATACTTATTTTCGGTTAAATACAACAATAAGTTAAAAATTCAATAAATTACTTACATTAAAAGACATAATTATCTTTTTGCAAAAATTTCTTTAGTTAAGTAGTACGAAATTCCGAACGTGTTTGTCTTTGAGGTCGAATTCAAAATCAGAACTTCGAAAGGGCTGATCTTTGTCTCTCTCTCTTTCTAATGGCGGGAAAGAGATAGAGTGTGAATGTTTCGAATTGTATGATTAACCCAAGGCTGAATAAGATATTCGCGGCTTTCAGAAAAAAATAATTAAAAAGTTACTTTGTCTCACTCAGTGAGCAAAATCGCATTTTGCTCACTGATTTCAGGCAGCAAAACCTACATGTTTGAGCTACTGAAGTGAAAAAATGTTCGTACCTAATATAAAAAAAAACTTTGAATATAAAGATGTAAAAAAAAAACAAATAAATACCTGGGTACCTACATACTTTTTTTAAATAAAGTCAAATTCAAACGTTCTCTAAAGTTTATTTATAAACGTTTCTTAAAGTTAAGTAATGATTGGAGACTGTTTTATCATACATTTATGACATTTACACGTCTCGTTAACTTTAGGCAACGTATATATATTAATATTTAAATTACTTATTAGCTAATAGGCTAGATTTTAATGTAAATAAAGTATTACCAACTGTGCTACTTCATAAAGGGGGAAAAAAATAACGGGGTTAGTGATACGGGGAAGCAACCATTATTTACAGAGTCGTAATTAAAGTTTGAAGTGTTTCTTCTTATTACAATTATTATGATTATAGCCCTAACACGCTCATCTTAACCAATTAAATGCTTATACAATGAGACCTTTAAATAACATACCTACTACTCGTAGCACTCATCCTTAGCCCAGGCATTATACCTACAAATATCATTCGCTTAGCAGGAGGGTTGAAATTGACAAGCTCACCCCAGCAACATTATAAATATTGATGTTAAGCTACACTTGCCGCGGTAGGTCTGTGGATGGGTGACCATCTTTGACCCCTCCGTGCTTCGGAAAGCACGTTAAGCCGTTGGTCCTTGCTGTCATTCGTGGATCTTTGACAGTAGTTACGGGTAGTCAGAAGCCCGAAAGTCTGACAACTAGTCTTGTGGGTATCGTATTACCCAGTAATTGGGTTGTGGAGGTCAGATAGGCAGTCGCTCCATCTAAGAGACTGGTATTCAGCTGCATCCTGTTAGACTGGAAGTCAACCCCAACATAGTTGGGAAAAGGCTAGGCAGATGATGATGATCTAATTAAAATAATGGGTGGTAGAGATGATTCGTGTTGTTGGGCGCCAAAACTAGGAGCTTTCTCCGTCAACGAAGATAGGGACCCGTCTGTGTAGTTCGATACTTCGCAATGAACCCTATTCCCGATTTATTTACTTTTTTGGACGGGTAAAAACACATCGGAAGTAAGCACAAGTTCTGTCAAATGGTGCTGTCATTTAGTCTCAGTTCGGCCCTCGAAATAATTTTATGTTCGAAGGTGATACGGAGTAGCAAGCGCCCGTAACTTCAGCTAGAACTACGGACTGCATGCTTGCTTAGACACTCTGAGGTTCACTTGATATACGATTTTGGGCTATGTTATAAATAAAACACCACACACGTTGCATACTAACTATTTACTCCAGGGTAAATAACTACAATAACAAAATCACTTCACGACACACACTGCACTTTCGACTTCGCCCTACTCAACAGCTGGTGACGCCTCCTCCACTGTGGTTACCGTCGCTTTTTCGCCTGGTTGCTGGCGAAACTCCCTGATGGCAGCCATAGCCACTTCCCGAGGTATCATCTTAGCCATAGCAATATGTGCTTCCTTAAGGGTGATCTTCCTATGACGACGAGCCACCAACTCGCAAGCCATCTTGATCATCCTGCGATAGGTCTTGTAAATCAGATGAACAGAATCATGCGTGTTAGCTCGCCTCTTCAGTACCTTCTTCAACAATTTATTTATGTAGGCTCTGGAGTATTGTATCTCCCCTTTTGGTTTCCTTATTTTTGCTATCGGGTTATCACCGGGTTTCTTTATTGATTTCACGCGCCTCTTCGGCTCAATAGGTGCCATTTTTTGATGCACTTCAGTCCTTTTTGGTTGTTGAAATTGGATTTTAGGCAAATTAATCAGAACAAGATGTCGATGATAATATTTTTCTCCGTCGTGTGATTCATCGAAAACACAATTTCGATGTTTTACGCATGCGCGATTCGTCATCCCTTTCACCCCTATAACTCTACCCCTATTCCGCGTTGCGTTCCATTTTGCCCAAACTGATATTATTTTATTGACGAATTTATGTGTTACTAAAACATTTAATAAAGGATTTAGTTATATAAACTTATTTGAATAATAATATCATTTTTTTATTTAAATAAAGAATGTATATCGAGTCTTTGATGAAATAAGAAAACCTAAGAATGTAAATGCCGGTGTTTTTGACAACTAGGTACTTGTTGACTGTTTTCCCTTTACGCGCAGCGCCTCTATGAACCAGCGAGTAATACTGGACGCGTCGAAAGTACTAGGCGTGCATAAATGCGAGAAAGTGACAAATATAGAAGTTTCCCCCTCATACAATCAGCGCCTCTATGAAATGGCGAGAAATACTGCACGCGCTGTCGGTACCAGGATCGCATAGATGTGAGAAATTACCGCAAAGGCAAGTTTCCCATACCATCAGCGCCTCTATGAACTGGCGAGGAATACTGAACGTGCTGTAGCTACTAGGCGGGCATAGATGCAAGGAAGTTTAAATTTAGTATGGACTGCGTTGAGTCTTCAAGAAATGGTGGGCAATAGTTTAGGAATTTCACGATGAGAGCATTCAGAGATTACTGCTAATAGAAATATTATGAAAAAAATGTCTGACCCCAAATAATTTGGTATGGGCTGGAGTCTGGACGATTATGATGATGAATTATGACACTTTTATAGTGTCATTCATCATAATGGTTTAATGAAACGTTACAGTGTCCTTCTGAGGCATCTTCATGTATAAATTGTTATAAGTACAACAATTAAATTTCGCGGTGGTAATTGAATAGGTACTTACGTGATTTTTACCGCAATTACTTACAAGAGTTCAATTACAAAAAAAAAAACATTGTCTTGATGATTACCTACTATTAAGTTTGTAACCTTGGACATCCGGTTTCAATTGCTTAGGAAGATCTACAAAAATATTGTACAACATTTTAAAAGAGTTAGGTTCTGTGGAGTTTAGTTTTTGTTTAGAAACTACCTTTTGCAAGGGCAACTAGAATCAATTTTACTTATTTTCTTGTACATTTTGACGTTCGAAAGTGCCTTTTATCACAATAAATGATTTGACTTTGACCTAGTTCGTGATTTTGATAAAGTACTTAACAACATAATTATTTAACCACTCACGGTGGATAAGTAGCTTCAAGAAAGTTTATGATATTACTGCTTAATTTGAGCTTAAAACGTCCACTGCTGTACTGATTTTACCATACCCCAGCTGAATTATGGCTCAAAAAACCAAATTCTGATCTCTCCCAAACTGGTCGGTCGGTTTTCTTTACGTCCTGTAGTAAGTATGTAAGTAGGTTATTAGTTCCTATCTTAAAAAAAAAACCAATCAACACCCAAGAAAGGGTATCACTAAAAAGGCCGTTTCAAATAAACAAATGACAGTTTTCCATCTTTACATTTATCTTAATTAGGACCATATATCGACATGTTGACAATTAATTTGTCAATACCATTTGTATTCACGTCAATCACTTATGTAGCTCATATCATTCCACCTGTCACCACATATAAGGGCTATTTTGCTTAAGAAACATTGCTAATTAACTTACATATTCAGTTAATTTGCACACAATCATCCCTCTACTTCCCGTGGCATAATACAACTTGAGCTAGAGATGTATGGTTGGCAAAGAAATTTGCTAAATACGTACAAAACTGTACTCATTTGAGTAGTTTTTCCTTTACTAAGGACATAAATAATTTAACAAAAAACACATGTACCGATAGGTATGTTTTTTTTTAAATTACTCAAAATGTCAGCTTAGTACTTAATAAGATTCTGCAACCTATCTGGAATTCTGGATCGTGCTTTTATTGGTATTAATGTACAGCTGGATAAAAACCGAGTTTAAAACAAACGAAGTTTACGAATGTCAAACTGGAGATTTTTTTTAAAGAAACTCTTTTTTGAATTTTAGAGTGATTAAAGGATTGAGACCATCTCAATCCTTTAATCACTCAAAGGCGCTGATTAATTTGACAGGACTAAAATAAAATTTATCTCCTGTCCTTTTCTTAATGAAATAGAAAGAAAAAGACGCACTGAACTTAAATTTAGTTTAGTTTGTGAACAAGGGAATCGGCACCAGTGACAGCAATATAGTTTCAAATACAATAAATGCTTTAACATTTCTAACAATTTATTGTATAAATTCATTAATAAAACAAAAAAAAAGAAACATAGAAGGTGGCTGGGACATCGACGAACAACGTATTACCATGAATTCAGTACATGATCCCCATCATGAAAACACACTGCACTAAATTACACTACATTGCACTATTCTACGAAATTGCAGTTGTTTTTTTTAGAATCATTTATGCTGAACTCAAACATTCAGTTTGCCCGATGATGTCCCTGCCTGTCAACACTTTGCCAAACACACGACGAGACACAATTCACTTTTATCCTAGAAGGTACAGTATCCTAGAAGGTACAGTATCCTAGAAGGTACCTCTAATAAAGAATCCTACGTTTAGATTTCATCCACTTATCTTGCTGACGGTATACAGTCCCTATACAAGGTCGCCTCCGAGGTTGACGACCGTTGTCCACGATGACGACAAATGAGGGTTTTACGATAGCGTAGCATAAACAAATGATTTCGTCATTGGAGAATTCTGGAAAATTTGCTTCGGTATTTTCGTGTAGTATAATTGCTGAGTTCCGGTATGGGTGTGTTCCGGCTGTGAATACCGGTGAAATTACAGGTAAATGAGTTATTCGAAGATTCATTGAAAGGTTTCGGTTTCAGATTCCGGAGGGTTGTGGTGACTGAAAGCTGATTGGCGCATAGATTTAATTTTTAGACCTCTGGCCTCTTTGCTAACCATGGCAGCCAATAAAAAAAGCCATCAGCCAAACTAATCCTTGCAAGTGATACAAGCGCCAAAATGTAACTAGCACTTCTTTGAAAGATGATAGTTGTACGTAATTAGTTGAATTGATTTTTAATGCAAATTAAACTTGTCAACATAACTTATAACCTGAATATACTTTGTTATTGTGATATACATATATACACACTGTTACATTTTGATATACATACACTGTTACGTTTTGATCGTATTAATCCTCAGGGGAGAGATCAGGCGTATATGCGAATATAAAGGGTTATTGATAAAACATTAACAACCTCTTAAGAGGTCATTGTACTCATCATTGTGAACAACTTTTACTATGGGACCAGCCCTGAAATCGGGAAAAAAAAAACAGTTGATCCAAACATTTACGTTAGCATAACTCGACATAATGTAGTATGGATCAACAGATTTTTTTTTCACGATTTCAGGGTTGGTCCCATAGTAAAAGTTGTTCTTAATGATGAGTACGATTACCCCTTTTATAGATTAAAACGATCAAAATGTAAGGGTGTATGTCGGAGTAATTCGTTTGAATATTCGGGACGCCAGCGCAGCGCCAGGCGGCGCTCGAGAGAGTCTAGCCGGAGTTCGTGGGGGTCGACGAGAGCGCTGGAGCAGGATGGCGCAGCTCTCTTGACCATAGGAGGATAGGACATCGTACTGACTACATGTGCTCAGAAACTGTCTCGCGTTCCTTATCGTTGAGTTGTGTACCTACAGCGTGTGATTCGTTAGTGTGATTAACTCATTCGTTAAATTATAATCTGATTTGAACTGCAAACGGTTTTTCTATTGCGCAATAACCAACACTACACATAGTACGGTTGGCAACAAAACTCCATCAACATTGTCATTTTTACATGTTATTAATTGACTACATTTTTTTCAATAAACTGCTTTTTATGTTTTCACATAATAGCAAACTAAGAGTGTTTGTATATTCTAAAAATGAACGTACTTCTGCTGCAGTTTTGAACAAATATTTTGCTCAATAACTAAGATTAAAAAAACTAAAGTGTTAATCGACTTTGGTTGCTGACTGTATGTCCACATTAGTTAAAATATGACTGATGATAAAGAGAGAGACGCACCTTCTCCGTCATATGGATGACTTATTTAAACTTAATAACTAATATTATCGCATGATTGTTTACCTCTTTGGTCAACTGGCTGGACCCACTCGAACTGGACCCGCGAGTCCAGTTGACCATATCATTTATTTTCTGTATTTTTTTGGTTAACTGGACCCACATTCGAACTTAGAAGAACATATTCTATTGTTTAAAGCTACCCGTGGATACAGTCGAGACAAAAAGACACATATGTATACAAGGGCACGAATCTGTTAAAGTTAATAAAGGTTTATCTACTTATATACGAACAAATCGAACTAAATCATGCTGCTAATGACAAATCCTTTGCTTAGAAATCTCGTCGTTAACTTGGAAGGGTGACCTTTAACGTCACAAGAAACCGGTATTTAGACCACACTTGCGAAATCCAAACAAAGCCGAATCAACAACGCAGTTTTAAAAGAAATATTAAAAAATAAACAAACCGGAAATTTCTCCAAACCGATTTATGGAAGGGGGAACTTTATTGTACCAAAACAACGCGTGAGTCATATAAATAACTTGCAGTTATGTAAATTATAGGAGAAAGCCGTTTAGTTTATAATAATAGGTGATTTGTATTCCCACGGATATAATTAATGTTGTTGTGGAAATTAAAAATCAAGGTTTTATAACTTGGTATTCTATTTCTGGGTTCTCATACGACTTACAGAATGCAGCACGTAAGATACTCTTTTATCGACAGGACATTCCTGTAGAAAAAAGAGTACCTATCTGACGTGGGCGTTTCTTTTTTAGGGTTCCGTACCTTAAAAGGAAACAACGGAACCCTTATAGGATCACTCGTGTCTGTCTGTCCGTCCGTCTGTCACAGCCGATTTGCTCCGAATCTAATGGACCGATTAAGTTGAAATTTGGTACACATATGAATCTCTGTGACCCAAATACAGACATGTAACGTAAATAAATAAATTTTTAATATGGGGGTCATTTTTGGGAGGCAAATAGAAATTTAAAAAAAAAAAGTTTCGCAATCTATACCGTGTGATACTTACCTATATCAAATGAAAGGACTTACTGTGAACCTCAAATATATTTTTTTAATAATTTTATAGTAAATTGTATTAAAATTATTTAAAGAAATTGACTAAAATTTACCATTCCCTTATCTCCGAAACTGAGCCTAAAATTTTGAAAAAAAAATACAGAAAATAGTTCTATACCTATAGATTACAGGAAAACTTAAGTATAAGAAGTCTGTGGTCTTAAAACAACATGGTAAATCTCTCAATAATGTGCGTACAAACTTACATTTTCAGTTGGAATGTATGGGAGAACACGTTTTTCTATAACAAGGATAAGTTTTTTTTTAACTGCAAACTTTTAGCCTAAAATAACATACAAACTTTAAATGAGAAAAAAAAAGGTAAGGCGTGCTCAATCTTTGTCCATTTTTAAAATTATGGTTAAAAAGCACTTCCTCTCTCCTTAAACATCATCATTATATTTTCTTTGCTCCTGTTTCATGTTTATTATTATATGTATATATTTATTTAGATTAGTATAATAGGGTAAAACCAGGAGAGATGGACCAGCGGGTGAGACGGACCATCGTAATTTCTACCAAACTATTACATTTATTTAAGATGACAACACTTACGAGCACTTGTCAACCTGTTAGCTTCGTGTAGAAAGCGAGACTGTTAGATTTTTGTTTGTAAATTTAATAAAATACTAATTAAAAGGTTTCGGAAGCGTGATTTTTTTTATGTAGGTTTTTTAAAAACGAATGTATGTAAAAGATATTGTGTTTGTAGATTATGAATTGATGTTTCTGTGTTGGTATGTTCATGAAACGATAAAAAACCCTCAAAATTTTTGTTTATTTATTGTGCTTTTAATATGAGAAAGTGATCCGTCTCTCAACTCAATTTAGGAGAGATGGACCATGTTCTGTATAGGTGAATGGGATGACAGAATGGGATGACAACGAATATGCAGGGTGTGGTGAAAGCTATGAGGATACCCTGAATCAAGATGAATGGCTGCTGTGCATCATTTGTGAACGTTGGTCCAATGAAGGCTGCACCAGTTACCTATCCCAATATGTGCGACCGATGCGGAAATACGATGACAAATTGAAGGTTTTCCTTTAATTTAATTGTTTATCTTACTTGTTAATTTCATTTTGAATGTTTATTTTTTTGTTTAAGAAGTGTTAATGATTATTTTTGTTAGGACCATCTGTCCTTACTGGGTGGTCCGACTCACCCGTATAGTATGGGTGAGATGGACCGAGGGTACTTTTTTTTTATAATATTTCAATTATTTCCTTAAAGAAGCTCTGATCGTGCCATATTAAATGTTGAGTATTGATGGTTAGTTACAATAATACTAAATTGTTATTAGTTATTAAGCAATAAAAAAATATATTAAAGTTGGAAAAAAAGTGGTCCATCTCTCCTGGTTTTACCCTATACTTTATGTATGTATTTATTGTATTGTATTATGTAAATGGTACACCACAGACTACCTACAATATTTGTCTGTCCTTCCCCTTTTTTAATCCATCCAAAGGTTGTCTTTAAAAGATCGCTTTTAGCGATAAGACCGCCTATTGTGTCACCCTTTGTATTGTTTCTATTTTTATGTCTGTAATTTATATGGTGTACATAATAAAGAGTATTACTATTCTATTCTATTCTACGTCTAAGACATGTATGGCACAAAATGCTCTAAATGGTGTCAACTATCACCCCTTATGGCTTGTCTAGCACCAAACACCCTATAATCTACAACTGGATACCCATCATGACAGTTTATAATCTAATTTCTATAATATTTTCTAGCATGCTCAAAACACTTTGAAATTCGATTGTCTTTGCATTGCTGGTTCGGAATTCTGCAAAACATTTTCAGAGACCGTCGCATTGATGTTGACACTGGCCATTCGATTGTCTCTGTCTATTAGAACTGATAACATAGCCATAGGCTCTATGTTATGTTATATGAAACAACTAGTTAGCTAGTTAGATGATACATAAATGATTTTATTGGCGCCGATTCTGTTTGTTCACAAACTAAACTAAATTTAAGTTCATGCATCTTTTTATTTCTATTTCATTAAGAAAAGGACAGAAGATAAATATTAGTATAGTCCTGTCACATTAAGATACTCCATAGACAAGTTTAGACAAGATTAAAAAATGTGCTATTAAAAATACGTCAATTTACGTCAGGCGCTGACTAATTTGACAGGACTACATAATCAGCCTATAATGTTCCCACTACTGGGACACAGGCCTCCTCTCTGTGAGAGGGAGTGGGCCGTAATCCACCACGCGGGCCCAGTGCGGGTTGGTAGATGTCACATGTCTTCGAATTTTTGGTTCTAGGACATGCCGGTTTCCTCACGATGTTTTCCTTCACCGTTTTGAGAGCAGTGGTGATAATATAATTTACACAAAGTAAAGTGACAGGACTAAACAATGATATTATAAGTAAAAAGGTGCACTTATAATATCATTGGGACTAAACTAATATTTATCTTCTCAAAGTCAAAGTCAAATCATTTATTACATTAAGGCACTTTTGAACGTCAAAAACAAACTAAATAGAAATGATTCTAGATTGTGTGAAGACCATGTAGATTGGTGTCTGAAATAGTCTTTTGAGGAAAGAACCACATAGATTGAGCGGACCTGTACACGCATTTGTCAAAAATCGTACAGCTCAACTCAGAACTTGAGGAGCTCAACGATTTTCAAGGGTACGGTTGTCAAGGGTTACTAGGATACTAGGCTCTCGAGAAGTGCCAGAGGCGTGCATGATGCGTTTCATTAGGATCGAACCCATAGATTTTTGAAAAGCTACTTGGGTTTGGATTAAATTTGGTTGGAATCTGTTATACCATCGATTTACGACCACTGATTAAAATATGGCTGCCATTTGACTGTCCCGAAGAACAAAAATTACCATAGCACATAGAAAATTGCAGCAGGATTGCAGCTCACTGGTATGAGAGGAGGGTAATGCTGCTCGTAATATGATGTCCCACAGTCCGGCCGTAGAGAGAATGCGTTCGTGACGTCAGTACGACAATATTGTAGTAGCTAATAATGGTCTAATTCGCAAAACACGTATTATTTTTAGGTAACTGGACAGGTGACAAGGACGCATTCTCTCGTTCGGCCGCACTGTAGTCGCCATTTTAGACAGTAAAGCTGCCTACATATTTACTCGATTTTTGACTACAGAAACATGTGAGAAAAAATCAAGTAAAGTGTGTAAGCAACAGACGATCGACATCGAATTTTTTAAGGAAATCTGTTAGAATCTGTCAGATATTATTGATCGTCGTCAATCAACTCAGCCTATCGCAGTCCACTGCTGGACATAGGCCTCTCTCATGCTGCATCTCACACCCTGTCCTCCGCCTTCCGCATCCAAACTGTCTCAGCCACCTTCCTAAGGTCATCGGTCCATCTAGCTGGCGTCTCACACTACGCTTGCCGATACGTGGTCTCCACTCTAGGACTTGTCTGTTCCACCGGCCATTGGTCCTTCGACAAACATGGCCAGCCTACTGCCACTTCAGCTTGCTTACTCCGCAAGCTATGTCGGTAACTCGGGTTCTTTTCCGAATTTCGCTTCTGATTTTATCTTTCAAAGAAACTTTGAGCATAGCCTGCACAACACAGTATATAACGCAGCAATAACAATCGTCAAAAATTGGTAAAAATGTTTATGCATAAAAAGGGCAGGGCAGGAGAGTTAGCTATTGTCTATCGGAGACGAAACTAATTATAATATTACCGATATTACTAACAACCTATTAATACAAATTAATTATCATCTTGGAACACGTCCATCGTCAGCGAAAGTGTCAAACACATTGACATCACTGACGTCAGAGCTATTCATAAACATCCAAATATAAACATGATTGTCATCGAAATAGTAATTCGCAGTGTCAGACAGACAGACAGAAAGTTAATACATCATCGTATCACCTACTTCTGACACTTCTGAGGTCGTTGACCCAACAGGTGACTCAATGGGTGTGGGCGGGGCCAGTCTGCAGTTTTGTGAAGAATGACTGCCTGACGGTGGTTTGTGCCTAAAAGAGAATGTCCAAAAGTCGTACCAAAAAGTCTCATTCATCAAGATCAAAATATTGTAGTAATTATTTTCATATTTTTTTAAGACAAGTACGCGTCGGGGATTTAATTTTTGAACAAGGAATTTAATTTAAAGGAAAAAAAGTGGGAGCCTGCCGTTTTGCCGAAAAGATTTTGCCAAAATTTCACTACCCAAACAAATTTTCGCAACCTTTTATTATACCAATGCAATGTTTGGAATAATTTTAGTATGCACATTTTCATTTGGTCGAATTTTTACTTGGCAGAATATTATTAAGGATAATGTCATTTAGGCATTTGGTCTTTAATCAAATGATTTATTACGGCAAACAATCTTTAGACAATAAACGTTTGGTCAAACGATTTGTTATAACAAAAAATATAAAGGCATAAATAAGATTTTTTGAGAATTTTTTTTTTTTGGTAATTAAATAATTAAAAAATGCAATTTTATTTTAAAATAATCATTTATTTAATACAAAATATTTGTAACTTACTATTTAAATTTTTTGCAATGGACATTATCGAGAACCGAATTAGTTACGAGGTTAATTATAAAAAAAAAATGCTTAGGTTAGGTTAGGTTAAAACTGTGACCTCCTACGCACGAGCCGAGCGAGCGAAGCGAGCGGTGCCGCGGCAGCGGCCGGCGAGTGCCAGAAACGACTAAATTATATAGAAAAAAATATGGAAAAAAGAGATTATTTTTAACAGGCTATCGAGAACCGAATTAGTTAGACGAGGTTAATTATTTAAAAAAAATGCTTAGGTTAGGTTAGGTTAAAACTGTCACAGTTTATTAATTAAAAAATGCAATTTTATTTTAAAATAATCATTTATTTAATACAAAATATTTGTAACTTACTATTTTATTTTTTTGCAATGGACATTATCGAGAACCGAATTAGTTACGAGGTTAATTATAAAAAAAAATGCTTAGGTTAGGTTAGGTTAAAACTGTGACCTCCTACGCACGAGCCGAGCGAGCGAAGCGAGCGGTGCCGCGGCAGCGGCCGGCGAGTGCCAGAAACGACTAGATTATATAGGAAAAAAAATATGGAAAAAAGAGATTATTTTTAGCAGGCTATCGAGAACCGAATAAGTTAGACGAGGTTAATTATTAAAAAAAAATGCTTAGGTTAGGTTAGGTTAAAACTGTGACCTCCTACGCACGAGCCGAGCGAGCGAAGCGAGCGGTGCCGCGGCAGCGGCCGGCGAGTGCCAGAAACGACTAGATTATATAGAAAAAAAAAAATTGAAAAAAAATCTACCCGAAACTGAACTAGTTAGACGAGATTAATTATTTCAAAAAATACTACCAGAATACTTAATATTATTACTACCTGTTTAGAATTTGTCCCAAGTGGAAAAAACACCCTTGTAATAAAACGTCTTCAAAGTTAGATCTTATGCTTGAAATGGCTGCCTTAAAACTGCGAAAACTGACGATAATAAATATTTGGCAAATGTAATTTTGCGTAAAATGAGTTATTCCAACTGAAATATTTGACTAAATAAAAATTGGTAAAAGTACTAGTTGGTAAACAAGTTATTGTTTAAACGTTCACTTGCCAAACATTAGGTTTGGGTTACAATTATTTGTGAAGAGATTTTTTGCTAAGTAATAATTTGGCAAATGAAATTATGCGGAAAATTGTTTGGGAAGTGATAATTTGGCAAAATCTTTTCGGCAAAACAAGGGAGACCCAAAAAAAGTGTTGTTTTATTCCCTTTACATGACGTTCCGTTTCAAATGATATGAATTTTGAAAGTGCTATGATATCTTTCAAAAAACGTACAAAATTATTCTAATAACTAGAATAGAATAGGCTGTTTTTAGAGCAATAATGGCCTTTCGTGTCAAACAAAATAAAGTCCTTAGTGTTTAGGTTATTTCGATTTTTTTTTAAATCTCCGTAACCCGGGTTTTGTCTACAAAAAGAACTTTTGTAGGAGTTTAAGTATATTATGCTAAGTGTAATCTATAAAAACAAAGTTTGACTTTGATGCAGCATGGTACGGGATTCCATACATTAATGAGCATTGTCCTTTGGGGTTTTGCGGTTTAGGTATTTTTATCCGATATTCTGTTACCTGCGTTTATATTTTTTATTGGTAAGTATCCTTAAAGCAGCCTATTTATAACTAAAAAGGTTTGCGGTTTTGCTCTTAAAATAACCCTTCCAGAAACAGGTAGATTACAGCAATCTGCTGGACATTGGGTTTTCCAGTCTCCCATAATGGGAAAAAACCAAATATTTTGCATGTTATAAATGCTATCAAAAACAAGTACCGTGTGCAGCCAGTTAATATCTTTATATTTCTAAGTTCACAATTTAACTGACTAACTCTTCATTTGACTATAAATTCACTAAGCAACAAATATCAGACAACCTTGTACACAACAAACAAGAGTGACTGAAACAGTCAAAGAAAAAAAGAAAATGTATTTATTAAATGTATGCACAGGAAAAGTATGAAATAAAAAAAAAAACAGGAAAATAAAGTCGTGTACAAGACCTAAGACTTGTCTCCTCTGCGATTGTAACAGTGAAAGCTCTTAGTCTTTGCGCTCCGTGATTTGTCTGCAGCCTACCTGCGCCTGACCTTGGAAGGTGCAGCGCACGCGAAAGAAACGCGGCTCTGTGATTGGCTGCTTCTTAGCAGACTGAGAACGCCTTTTTATTGCGTTACATCTTTCTGGTGACTTTCGGGGGTAAAATTGTCATATTTAGGAGTTGTTATGGCTTTGTTTGCGTGCGTTTTATCAGAACGGTGATCCTTGGGCAGTCAGATTCGCTGTCAAACTGTCTGACTCACTAATCTTAACGGCATTTGAGAAGAAGTACGTGTTCGTCATACTAATTCTTATTGCCGTTCACTCTTCAATATTATGGCTCTTCCCCAAAAAGCTGACGTTGCCCTTAGTCACCATAGTCGGTAGTCAGGTTGGTGACCGCGCATCTCACTCTGAGAAAAAGGCTACTGTTTAAAACCGGAATAAGTAATTGAATCTTACACCTCTTCTTGTTTTCTGAGTCACAAACTTAAAAGCCTGTTGCAGGGATGTTTGTTGCATTGCTTTTTCTTCCTAAAATGGGAAGAAAGCTTCAAAGGAACATCAAACACGTTTTACCGTGGCTCGGCTTGGCCTGACCTAAGTATATACTACTAATAATAAAGCTAAAGAGCTTGTTAGTTTGAACGCGCTAATCTCTGGAACTATTAATTGGATTTAAAAAAATCTTTTTGCATTTGATAGCCCAATTCTTGAGGAAGGCTATAGGCTACTTAGCATCAGGCTAGGACTCTTAGGAGCCGAGCAAAAAGAAAAAAAAGGCAGAAAGAACGGTGATGAGATGCGATGTGCCGGGGTGGGTGCGGGGAACAAGAAATTTTACGTGGGCGAAGTTGCGGGCAGAAGGTAGTCTTATATAAAAGTTCAATCGTTTAAAAGTTCTACATAAGTTGTATAATAGCATTTTTTAAAGGTGCCCACCGATTTGCCCAATTTTCGACAACGACATGTGTGATCAAACAAAATCGAGTAAATGATAAGCAATAAAGGCGATCGACATCGTATTTTTAGTAATTAAATCTTTATGAAGCTGACAGATCTTATTGTAAGTCTGTAAGAGGCCACGGCGCGGTTCGTTCAATGCGACACATTCAGACAATGGATGCAGTGATGGCACCGAGCGTCTGGCTCCCTGTTTATGTGACACAGGTACTTGCTGAAGCAGCCATGCCCCGAGAGCACCTGGGTCGCCCGAAACGACAGGGAGCCGTACCTCCTCGCGAGCCATTCGTCGAGCACAGGTCGCATCGCCCCGACGCGACGGTAGCGGTGCGCCAGGAGCGGAGCTGAGACCGTCGCGGCTTGATCTCTCGCCGCATCGGTCCACCGCTGCACCGCCGCCCAGCGTCCGCACCTCCTCGCGCCACCGCCCGGTACAGTGAGGCGAGGTAGTCGTGAAGTCCTACCTCAACTTACAAGGGAAAAGGTGAGGCAGCTGATGATGATGATTTTAAAAATAACCAGTTGCGCTTACGCACGTTTTAGACGGCTTCGAATCAATGAACTTCGACCAATTATTATTGTTCTACAATGATTGCGTCACTATGATTTTGTTGTTTTTACTAGGAAATTATAATTACAGCATTGAATTGAATGACTTGGAACTTTCGTGAAATCCGTATGTCGTGAAAAGATAACAGACAGGCAGAGTTGCTTTTGCATTTAAAATGTTAATTAATTAGTAATATAAAGCCTAAATATCTCGACTTAGCACACGCGGTTGTTGACATGTGGAATGTGAGCTCAGCTGTCATTGTGCCCATTGCCGTATCGGCCAATGGCCTTGATGGCCAAACAAAAGCCTCGATCAACATCTATCGAGGCTTTCGTTACGCGGTTGGATCAAGGGCCAGATTCAGAAGGCCCTGCATACGGCTCGCATTGTAAGGAGGTTCATGTCTGTGGAGCCCTAACCACCGGTAGCTTAGACCCTGCTCCCGACACTGGCGGACCACTATTTTGTATATTTTAAAGGTTTTTTTAGATAATTATTTTATCTATTTTAAGAAATATTTAAAAATGTTTATGATAAGGAATTAAATAAATAAACGAAATAATATAATATAAAGTATAGATTTCAAGAGACAAAAAGAAGAAAAAATTACAAAGAAACAGAAAAAAAAAATCTTTACCTACGTTATTTTGCATCTTAATTTTCAGGGAATATTTGCTTTGTGACCTTTCCTTGATGATGATGATTCAAGCTTTTCATTCTGAAATGGATTCTGGTGCTGAGACGACAATATATAGATCAGGTAAAATATTAATAATATTTTTAGTTGAAACGGATATACCTAAGTATTGTTGCAGAATATTTCTGGCTCTTTCCTCCTAGGCTGAATGCCAAAAGGCCTGGATCTATTGTAATTATTTTTAGGGTTCCGTACCAAAATGGTGAAAACGGAACCCTTATGGTGAGACTAAGTCTGTCTGTCACAGCTGATATCTGAAGAACTACTAATGCTATCAACTTGAAATTTGGAACAGTTTTATATGACGTTTGCCCAACTATTTTGCAAATAAGAAAGAAATATAAATATATGTATATTTTTTGCAACGGGGACTGAAAGGGGGTCTGAAAAATTCGAAGTACTAGGGCATGTGGGATATCATATGAAAGAGCGCAGTTTGCACAGTCTCAAACATTTTTTTTCTTTTTTTTAGGCCACATAGTTTTCGACTTTTGATGAAAAATGTAAAAAAAAATACCGTTACCCCACCCTTATCTCCGAAGTTTGCTAAGAGAAAAATCTGAAATTATTGTATGTGATAGAAGTTTATGTAGAAATTACAGGAAAAATAAAACGAAGTCTCTAAACAGCACACTTTTTCAGAAATCATTAACAAAATTTACATCAGTTCAGTGGAATTAATGTAAATTCAAGAGATCAAGAGATGGCGCTGACATAAATCTGCAATATTCTACACCGCAGTGCACAGTGTAAAAATTCTCTGATGAATTTATGCCTCGCCGATGAAAATTTAAAGACAATCATGATGGTACGGAACCCTCGGTGCGCGAGTCCGACTCGCTCTTGCCCGGTTATTTTGACAAGTTGTTGACGGACCGTTTACGAAATTTTTAAAAATAGGAGTATGTTGTTTGTCCTCTTGATTTTCACACATTAGCGTACCGGGTGGCCATTGGCCAATAGTGTAGCCCTCCCTCTGTTAACATTATGGTAATAGTGGGAATCTTAAAAAAATACCTACGTAAATGCACGTCAGGAGAATACGCAGGAAATAGGATCGCACGGTAAGACTACGATCACTAGCGGTCATTGGAACTATCACACTAATCTTGACCGTCTGCCGGTGATCCGTTCGCTTTAACCGTTGGAAAGCCCATGAACGGTGATATGTAGAATTAACATAATCAGCCTATAATACCTATTCCCACTACTGGACGCAGGCCTCCTCTCTTCGAGAACTGTAATCTACCACGCAGGCCCAGTGCGGGTTGGTAGATGTCACATGTCTAACAATTTTTGGTTCGTTGATGAACAAGTGGTGGTGGTTCCATCACCACTGGTCTCAGAACACTGGTGATGGAATTATTTACACAAAGTAAAACGTCTGCCTGGGTCGAACCCACGACCGACATCTCCTAAGTCGGGGCCGTTACCTCTGGGCCACCACTTCTCTTATTGCGAACACCGCGTGTCCTCTGTAGAATTATAGAATTATGGTCTGTTAATATACGTTCACTATCCGAATCCATTCATTCATTTATTCTTCAGCTCGTGTTAATCCGCTACTGGGTATACAGCCTCCACTTTCTTGTTCCAATCGTTTTCAGATCTATACGGCAGTCGCATCCATGAAGAGCCTGCGATATATTTTTGTCTGACAAACAGACATTCTTGCCTCAGTTTTCAGTTCGTCAGAATTCTAATCCACCTAACAAAATAAAGAGTAAAGGTATGAAATTATACTAACCTACGTAGGTTAGTATAATTTTAGTATGCAGACGTTTATACAGTAAAATATTCATGCTCGTTGAGACGTCATCCATACCCGATTAGTGATAGTTGATCAATGGGTGTTGAATAACTGACGTAGAAATAAAAAAATGTAGATATAATCATTCGAGAATACGTCATGAGCTTGTATATTTTTGAATAGTAACATGTAAATCATGGATTTGTATCCGTCCATAAATTGACGAATGATAAACATTGTGGATACATAAATTCTATACAATGTAGTATATTGAAATATATTTGCGATATCGATAAAAATAGGTTCATGGCTTGCGTAACCACGCAAACCATGAATTAGCTATATTATATTTTTACGCACACCTCTTTCACGCGAGAATCGGAACTACGCTTCGCGATAGATCTGCGAAAAGTTTGCCAAAATAATTACGTGGTTAAAAAATTAATGGTAGATAGTGTTATTATGTACCGACACCTATGACAAGCGTAGTGTTTACAGCTGTCTTGACGCTCTTGTAATGGAGAAATGAAAAAATGGGAACTTAGTGAGGTCAGTCCCAACTATCATACAGACAGATGGGCATATAGATACAGCCACTTAAAAAACTAAGTTTTAAGGGTGAGCAATGTTTAGGTGGGTACTCCACCACAACATTATAATAGCATTGTTCCTTCCATGACTTCAGATAAACACTTAAAATTCTACCTTCGCGTGATCCTTTCTTTAAGAGTCATCGGAGAGACTATTAAAATTTTTCTCGGAAGCTGCTGAACTGATTTGGATGCCGCTTTTTGCTGATGTTACCCGAATTTCAATCAGGTTTTGAAACTTACACTTGGGAAGGTTATGTCGTCATCCTTTAATTTTACTTGGAACTCTAGTCTAACGGGGAAATGGCTTAACAAACTTATAATGGCAATGCTATTAATTTTAACACACAGGATCCATTTTTCGAACATATGTAACGGCGGATTAAGAATTTTATTCAAAATCCTTAAAATTGTGATTGTAAGTATGTTAAGCAATGGGGGTATAGCTTTATGATCAAGAATGAAATATTACTGCAAAACATCACACTGATAAGAAATTCAATAAATTTTGGAAGTCAACAAATAAATTAAACCCAGGGTCGAGCCTTCCGGTGAGTGTAGGTGATGCTCATGAACCATGCGACATTGCTAGCCTTTTCCAGCGCCATTTCAAAGTGGAGTCGCCGCTTGGGCCGGCGGCGCAGGTGCTTGGTGCTGAGTGTCAGCATGGAGACGTTAGTATCAGATTTACAGCCAAGGATGTAGCTGTCATTATTAAAAAGATGGTGAGAGGTAAGTCTCCAGGTCATGATGACCTTAGCATCGAGCACTTGAAGCACGCTGGTGTGCATCTCCCGAGGGTACTGGCAATGCTGTTTAGTCTGTGCATCAGCCATAATTACTTACCTGATGATCTCATGTACACGGTGGTAGTTCCGGTCGTAAAAAACAAAACGGGTGATGTGTCGGATGTATCTAACTATAGGCCTATCTCGCTCGCTACTGTCATAGCCAAGGTGCTGGACAGGCTGCTTGACAGACAGCTGGAGAAGCATCTTCATATACATGACGCGCAGTTTGGCTTCACGCCTGGTTTGTCGACTGAGAGTGCTATCCTCTGTCTCAAGCAGACTGTACAGTACTACACGGCTAGAAATACTCCTGTGTACGCTTGTTACCTAGACCTCTCGAAAGCGTTCGACTTGGTAAATTATGACATGCTGTGGCACAAGCTGCACAGTGAGACACAGGTGCCGGGTGAGATAGTGTCAATATTTAGGTATTGGTACAGTCACCAGCGGAACAGTGTGAAATGGGCGGGAGTATATTCCGACGTGTACGGGTTGGATTGCGGTGTGAGGCAGGGGGGGATAACCTCGCCCCGCTTGTTCTACCTGTACATGAACCAGCTGATCGGCGAGCTCAGCAGTGCTAATGCGGGTTGCTCAATAGGCGGAGTGCCTATTAATAACATCAGCTACGCGGATGATATGGTGCTGCTGAGCCCGTCGGTTGGGGGGTTGCGGAAACTCCTGCGCATTTGTGAGACATATGCTGGAGCTCATGGGCTCAGGTACAACCCTAAAAAGAGTGAGTACATGATTTTCAAAGCTGGTACCAAATGTTTCTCTGTTATACCTCCGATCACTCTTTGTGGTGCTAGTCTGAACAGGGTTAACCATTTTAAGTACCTGGGCCACTGGGTTACCGATAACTTGTCTGACAATGAGGACATCGAGCGGGAACGTAGGGCGCTGTCGGTTCGCTGCAACATGTTGGCACGTAGGTTTGCACGATGTACTGAACAAGTAAAGGTGACCTTATTTAAAGCCTATTGTCAGTCTTTTTATACGTGCAGCCTATGGGCCAACTATGTGCAGCGAGTATACAGTGCCATGCGCGTACAGTATAACAATGCGTTTAGGGTACTGCTGGGGCTGCCTCGGTTTTGCAGCGCTTCTTCGATGTTCGCGCAGGCGCAAACCGATGACTTTTTTGCTATCATTAGGAAGCGGAGCGCCTCGCTACTAAGTCGCTTCAGACGCAGCACTAACAGTATCCTGAGCGTATTGTCCGAGCGGTGGGACTCTGTGATGTTGGAGAGGTGGATGCACTGCATGCCAGTTCGTCACCATTTATTAAATGATTAGTGTTTTCTGTGCATTTTCTTGTAATTGTTTATTTATTATTATTATTTTTTCTATGTATAAGGAATATTAATGAATTTTTTGTTTTTAATTGATATAAATTTAATAGGTAATGTAAATGTTTAATGTATATGATGTAAATATGTTTTGCTATTTAATTCATTCAATTTTTCAATTTAGTTTTATTTATTTAATTTATTTAGCTTTAAGAATATTATTGTGACATTTATTTTATTCCTTTGTTACTAACATATTTTTAAGTGTACTTACTAACATAAATATGGATCTCTGTGTCTGAGCTAAATAAATTATTATTATTATTATTATTATTACGATGTGAAGGATTAAATTTATTGATTGAATGAATGAATGACTGATTGATTCAACCTTGACTTAGAGACCAAGTGCTGTTGACCGATATTCGCACGCGATCTTGAATGGTGAATACAATAGATAGACTGGAGTGAAGGTCCTAGCAACAGTTTGGATTAACTAGGTAACCTTGTAGGATGAATAGATACAGATAATATATCTTACATTTTTTGGTTTGAAAATTGCTACCTTGCTATCTTGACAAACTTTTACCAAAACGAGTCTTTTTTTCTCAGAAATATGAAAAGGTTTTAGTGCAAGAATATTGAAAATTATTTGTCGGTGCAATAGCGGTAATTTACAAAAATATGTGAATTGTAGAATATGCAACCTTCCTTCCCGTTCGTTTTTGCCGAATTGCACCTACCACACAACATTTTTTAAGCTTGAGTACGAGGCTTTTGACTACGCTGTGTGTGCATATTTGTCTTTTTTTTTATATGCAATGTGCGTTTTGTTTCTGCAGAATAAACAGTTTTTCTTTCTTTCTTTCTTTTCTTTCACACAGGCTATCTCTGAGGACATAAACCGCGTTGCTTATAACAACAACATTGTCTCCCATTCCCGTACAACTGGAAATATCCTATCAAACGGACACTATCAATATAGTCATTGTTATCGCAACAATGGGCAGTTTCCACATATACACTCGTTCAATTGTTTCTTTATCCGCCATGTCAAATCCAGAAATATTCCATACCCTATCGGTTTGATAGCAAAACGACTTTGATAGCTCTTTTATTGCTTGCTGTATGGCCTAGATATAGTGATGTAGTAACGTTATGTAAGCTAGGATTAGAGAAATGATGGATATGTTTTATATATAGAATTGGAAAGCTGGTTGTGTTGCTGTGGTGATAGTAGAAACGGCGATGCTTTTTCTAACCTTCTATAAATAGACTGTTCGTGATAAGGCACTGCGGTGTGTGGGTCATCGGTGACCTGCTGAAGCTCGCAGGAGTCCGCTGGAAGCGAGAAGCATAGAACCGATCGCAGTGACGGTGCTTGGGGGAGGCCTATGTCCAGCAGTGGACGTCTATCGGCAGAGATGATGATAATATAAGGCATATTCTTTGTCCACATGTACCAAATATCCAGGAGTACAATTTTGAGGAGTAATTAGTCGACAAGGCCTTGGCGATTTTGTATTCCTTTGTCAAAATCTTTGGTTTTATGTTGTTGGTATGTCTGCTCTTCCCGTCTTCTTCTATAATTATAGGAAAGAGTTAAAGACAAGACTTGTAGTTAAGCCAGCAGAAGTGATATTCTTAGACTTGTCGACATTAAACACTTACTGCTCTAATGTTTTTTCGATATATGACTATACTTTTGACACTGACTGTCAAATAACTACTAAAAAAAATGTCAGGGAAAATCCCTTGAGACTTATTTTGGGTTTTGGTTTGTGTTTGGAAATGGCTACCGTCTTCAGTAAAATGTGATTATACCTAGATGATGTGTTTCCATGGCATATCGCTTTAGTTTCTTAGATCAATGATACCAACGGTTTGGGAGTAAGTAGTAACGTACCTACTGTAATAATAATGCACCGTTTCTTTAAGTGTCACTGTAATATTATTGGTGTCTTTATCAGAATAGGCTATTTGACTGGTTTCTGATAAACATCTCAGATTATTTAATGGTGTCTAACGAGCCCACAAAAACCTATTACTTCAAATTGCATAATGTATTTCTTTTAGAAAATAGTAAATAAAAATGTACTGTTTAAATAAGCCGCCAAAACGCTATCTTTAACAATATGGCGTCGTGACGTCAAAATACACGTAAACAAACGTTGAAACGTTCGAGATACTAGACAAAAGTCATCTGTTCTGTCAACGATAGACAGAAATTGACTATATCATGACGTCATCATAAGTTCAGCCAATCCAGACCGTTTTCGATTACGTGGCGCCAGATTTAAAAAGATGAAGTTTTTTCCGATTTTTTTTAATAAATAATACATTGTTTTGTATTAAAATTAATGCAAATCGATTTTAAAAGCGATAATCTATACGAGTGTCAATAATTATGACCTTATTTTTTACATTGTCAAATTTTATAGCCTATTATGTCAGCCGGAAGACTACTGTGGACCGTTAAAGTTATGTCATTTCATTTTCATAATGCTGACTCTTATTGTTTTAAAGTAGTTAGATAGTAGTGTATTGATTTGACAAAGAAAATGAGGTAAGTTATATCTTTTATCGGTAGAAAAAATATGAATTTGATATTTATTAAAAACTAGATAAAAATTATCTGGCACTTAAAAACTCGGCCCTTCATCATCATCATCAGTCAGCCAATCCCAACAGGCACAGGTATTTTCTCAAACAGGGTAAAAATAAGTCAAGGGACTTGTGGCCAAGTAATAACAGCTGCACGGATCTTGTCGCGGTTGGTCCGTGGACGGGTGACCATCTTCGGAAAGCATGTTAAACCGTTGGTCCCGGCTGTCATTCGTGGATCTTTGACGGGTTGTCAGAAACCCAAAAGTCTGACAACCAGTTGTCAGATACTCATTAGGTGGTCTATTTGTGTAAGTGTTGAACATCATTACCTCCCTCATCATCCTATCTTTATTAACTGCCTCCTTGTTCTAGTGGTAGCAAGCGCTACTGCTGAGCATGAGGTCTTGGATATGATTCCCGGATCAAGCAGTGTTATTGGGGTTTACCATTTGAAAGAATGATGGGCATTTTTGTATGGAGCCTGGCCTGATGACCAATAGAGTTCTAATGCATGTTGACATAATGCTTATAACCGCAATTACTTGGTATGTAAAAATGGTCACCCATCCAGGGACCAACCGCGGCAAGCACAGCTTAACCTGATCGATCGACCCGTGTGGCTGTTAATACTTAGCCATAAGCCTTCTCAATGTTATGAGTCAATAACTAATATTATTGAGAACTGCAGTGAACATTATAGCGTCATAAGCTAATACGTTTACAATAGTTTACATGGTACTATTGCAGGTCTGATATCTCTTTAACCCGGTATTTCACAGCCTTCTGCTCATAATGAAAATTGATTCTTATGATATAAACTTTCATTTCATGTATATTTTGTTTTTATTGGACATACCGGCTAAAACGCCCATCATTCTTTGTTAGTAGCAGCCAGAAGTCTGGATTTATGTCCGGTTAATGGCAATAAGCATCCCGCAACGAAACTTAACCATAAAATTGAATGATTACATTGATTGTCACTGATTAGGTCAAATGACTAATTGTTTAACTTCCATTTCGAGCCAAATGGATTTGTGCGTGACGATCACATTCAAGAGTCATCGCCACCGCCGCCATGACCCTCACAAAGTCACAACCCCATTCGGTGTTACCCGCTCTAAATTAAAAATACCACTAAAGAAATAAATTTAAATTGTACGCCAGAAAATACATAGTAAAAATTCAATTAGCACTACAAAACATACAATGAGCGGCCTGCTTTCTGCGATCTCTATGCGATGTTGCGAATGCTGAGCGATGGCCGTTTTGCGTGGATGTGACGCATGTTTCCCTCAACCTTTTCTTATTTTTTTTTGTGTTTATGTTCTTTTTTGCGTCATGTTTACCGCATATAAACGTATTTTCTTTCTTTCTTCTTTCATTGGCTTCAGTGAGCACTGACCATCACGTGGGGCGGTCCACATGCTTGTTTTCAATACAATACCATAACAAAATATTCTGATTATTATTTTAATTAACTACTTAAGTATACCCAATTAGGCCTGTTATTGCTACTAGTTCTGCACATAAATTAAAGATAAATCAATTAAACTGGTCTTAAGGGTCCAAACAGGAAGCAATAGAGCGACCGGTCCCGATAACTTATCAGTTGAAGAGCTGCCCTAAAAGATGATATAGCGAAAAAGCAAAAAATGAGAAACAGAAGTTCTAGTCTTCATTATATTCTTTTATAACAACATTACACCGCTGAACAAGAGGTAGAGAGAGGAGCTCGGGCCTATGTAATAACAGCCGCTTGATTCGACCGATCAGGTTAAAAGCTACGCTTGCCGAGGTCCGTGGATAGGCGTCCATCTTTACAATACGACCGACGTAACTAGGCGGGCCTGAACTTCGCGCAGAAGGCTGCGCACGAACGTTTTTTAGGAACCAAATGGTGGCATGAGGCGAGTGTGAGTGAGAGAACATGCGCGAAAGTTCGCAAAGGCTATACTCAGGCCCGTTAAGTTACGTCGATCGTATTGTACCGAGACTCCTCCGCGCCTCGGAAACCACGTAAAGCCGTTGGTCTCGGTTGTTATTCGTAGATCTTTGACATTCATTACGGGTCGTCAGAAGCCCGAAAAGTCTGACAACCAGTCATACCAAGGAGTATCGTATTACCCAGTAACTGGGTTATGGAGGTCAGATAGGCAGTCGCTCCATGTAAAATACTGGTATTCAACTCTGCATCCAGTTAGACTGGAAGCTAACCCCAACATAGTTGGTAAAAGGCTAGGCAGATTGATTGACACTGCTGAACAAGAATGAGGTTTAAAATACACTACAAAATATGTAGGTCGATATTGAATTGAGTCCATTAAAAATTAATGCTCATCCATACTTCTAAACCAATATTATAAATGCGAAAGTAACTCATCTTCACCATCAGTTAGTCTGTGTGTCAGTCTATCTGTCTTTTACCATTTCACGCCTTTCTGGCTGAACAGATTTGGATTAAATTTGGCACCATAACCTGAGTTCGAACCACGGTTCGAACATAGGATAGCTTTTGTCCCGGTAGTACGTTCCCAGGGAATCATTTCCAACAACAACACGGGTCAAAGCTAGTTATTATTACATAAAATGGCCTACTTGGCCAAAGTGGCCTACTTTGAAAGACAGACAGACTGAAGAGAGACTTTAAATAATTTTCTTGTTGATCTAATAAATAATGTTCTTTTAATAGTTCTATAAATCTCGATAGTCCCACATTTCTGAATATCTAAATCCTCTGAAAAACACTATCTCTCTCGATAAAAAAATTTGTTCTTTGCACCGTTTTGATGATTATTATTGTATACTTTTATAGATAATGTTTTATGTAGGTATATGTATTTATTGTATAATATATGTTAATGGTATACCACAGACTACCTTCAGTATTGAATCTCCTTCTCCCTTAATCCATCGAAAGGTTGTCTTTAAAAGATCGCTTTTAGCGATAAAACCACCCATTGTGTCACACACAAAAATATTAATAAGAGAAGATGGGCACTCGCACAGACCAGGCAAACATGACACAAAAGGAAGTTCTGTACTTAGCAGTCGGTCGAATAACGCTGCCAATGATAATGATGACTCAATATATTTTGTTTTCATGTTCTGCAATAGTCCTGCACCAAGGGGGGGTTGTCCTTGGGTGCACTTGCGTAGTGATAATCGTCGGTTGGTGCCTCCTCATCATTTAAAATTATATATGGGGCCTCTGCGAGTTGGCTCCGGCCCCTGGTACGCCTTCCAAAGGTCCGGGATCCCAGGGTCCCGAAATATGACAAGAACAAAAAATAATAATGATTACTGAAATAATAAAAACCTCTCGCGCACTAATTCGTTTTCATAAGCGGACTGGTCCTTCGGCACATTCATATTAAGTGTTATTACTAATTTCATTTGCACACGTAATTATTCTACAAGCTTTTTAAAAATCATTCATATTTGTGTGTTTGCCAGAAAATATTTTAAAGTTTGAAACTCGATCGTGAAGTGCCAGAATTGTCTTTTGGCAATCAATCTTTTTTTACTAGACAGATGATTTTACACCTTATTGCGTGAACATACAACTCATCGTATACTTGAATGAAGACACGGAAATGAACTCATAAGTTGCTTTATTTTGTTTTTTCATTTATTTTTCCCCGCGACCGAAAAATGTTCCTTTTAGGTGAATAGTGAATTCTATTCTTAAATAGTATTGTCTCATGTCATTTCTCCCACCTGCTGTGATTTATCCCGGCTAATACCAGAGTGGCATCTGGCTCTTTAAATTACTAATGAGGCTTATTAATAACAATAGAAATATAAGAACAGCAGACGCTCCAAAAACTAGCTATATAAGGAACACAATAAGATCGTGTGCAGAATACTGACGGTATAATTATATTAGGAGCCAAACTCAGATAAGCTAAAAATATATTTAACTAGCTTATGCCCGCGACTTCGTCCGCGTGAAATTTCTTGTTCCTCCAACCCACCCCGTTGCATCTCATCGCCTGCCCGCGCTATTACTTCGTTTTTGCTTAGCGTTCTTTCTGACTTTCTTTCTTTTTGGCCGGTTCCTAAGGGTCATAGCGTGATGTTAAATAGCCTATAGCCTTCCTCAAGAATTGGGCTATCAAATACAAACATATTTTTTTCAAATCCAACTGGTAGTTCCAGAGATTATACATACAAACTTTACGTCTTTATAATATTAAGTATAGATATAGACAAGCGTAAGCTACTGTCCTACTTCTTCTAAATTCAGAAGCCATATCCCCATATCAAATATCCCATCATATCGCTATCCTATCATCACCATATCTCATATCCCCATATCTCATCATATCCCCATATATCATATCCCATCGTCACCATATCTCATATCCCATTATCAGCATAATTATCCCATCTGCGTGGGTGAATGGAAATAACCGTTAGCTCCGCTACCATCTTGCTGACTAGCAAAACTTTTCAGCTCAGCACGAGCTATTTTCGTATCACCTCAGTATCAGTCAGGAAGATCAACATAACTACCGAGAATGGTTTCCGAGTCGAAAAGAACCATTATCGGTTACCTGATTTGCCTAGTCCCCGAAAACAAATAGCCGTCGGAAGAATAAATGTCGTATATTTGGGTAAAACTGTCAAAATTTTCGGGTTTCGGATTTGACTCCTTCGATTAAATTTTTAGAGGTTCTATTCAGTACGGAAGCGTATCGAACGGTTGTGAAGAGCTGTCCAGATCTAGACAGAGATTTTCATTACTATACCTACGTCACCTACAAGGAAGCATCTTTCCACTTACCAAAGGTCTTTTTCAAACAACAGACTGATGACGGAAACAACGATTAAAATTAAACGTCTTTTAGTCAAGAGCTCGAGCGTCACTATTTATTTAAAAATGGAATTCTACGCCGCCATATTGTGAAAACTGACGCAACAGTTACGTCACACTGGCCCTGACATATGTCAAAATCGTGAGTCAATGTCATCGGAACATCTGTTGACGTTGGTCGGTCAAGGTGCTGTGCGGAGGCAGACCGGGGCCAATGACCGGTGGAGGTGTTAGAACAATAATGGAAAAAGCCTTCTCCCACTTATGTTGAGGTCGGTTTCCAGTCTAACCGGATGCAGCTGAGTAACAGTATTTTACATGGAGCGACTGCCTATCTGACCTCCACAACCCAGGCCGTCGTAACGACTGTCATAGATCCACGAATGACAGCCGGGACCATCAGCTTAGCGTGTTTTGCGAGGCACGGAGGGGTCTTGGTATGTAAAGATGGTCATCCATCTACTTACCAATCGTGGCAAGACGCTCTTAAACAAACGTTACAATTTACGTGATTACTTATAAGGAAATAAATTATTTCTAATTTAGTTCTTGAGGATTCTAAAATCTAAATTCCTTTTCCTGTGTAGTATAACTCAAACAATAGTTGTAACTTGTACTTGGTTTTCAGATAAGACAGCTCACGTTCGCACGGACGGAAAAATATTTCGGCGGGATTTTATAGCGCATTAGATTTCTAACTCTCGGTGTTGAACCGAGCATTGAGAATCCAACAGAGCTCATCCCAGAGCATCAAAAAAGCACACTGTTGGATTTTCAACTCTCTGCGCTAAGCAGTGCGTTTAAAATCCAGTGTGCGAAAAAAAATTACCGCGGGAAAAAATCGCGCGTACCTGGGCTTACATTATGACTGGCTGGAATACGCTGGATGTAGAAACACAGGACCGGTCGATGTACCGACACTTGCGGGACGCCTATGTCCAAATGTGGATGAAAATCTATCCCACAATGTCTATCACTTTGGGGGACGAATTGAAAGATTTTTAATAATTGTCTTTTAGGGTTCCGTAGCTAAATGGCAATAACGAAACCGTTAAAATTTCGTCATGTCCGTCTGTCCGTTCGTCCAGATGCCATTGCCATTTTACTCGGATACTATAATCGGCGCTATATGGATGAAAACTGGAAAGAAGGTGTATTTTTGTGCACTTCACTCTGCGTAGTCTGACACGGTCGTCAGCCAGTATTTTTTTCTTACAGAGTACCTGACCAATGTAAATAAAAAATATAGTCCTTCAGACCGTATCTCAGTCATGGCAGCCAATCTCAGCGGAGACTAGCCATCTACACGGGAGATATTATAGTGCACAAGAGTGTGTGCGCAGACACACATGCATTCACTCTTCCCTCACTCTCATAGCCCGATGGGACGGCAATCCGACCGGAGAGAGATTAGGCGTTATAACATGCGAATATGATGTATGAATGGTGTGTTTTGCGAATGTGGTGTTTTAAGATTATGATATTTTGAGAATATGATATTCAGAGATGGAGCGGGAGAACCAACGGCCACGGGGGTATTCCAAACTCCGGGCTGTTACTGAGAAATTCCAACCAATGTACCCTGTAAGAGACAGGTGTAGGTACAATAGATATCATATTCAAAACCACATCGATCGTGGACACGACATGACATCTCGATTTTGTGTTCCTCATCTCAAGGTTATATTTATTTCTTGTGAAGTATGAATACTTATTATTTTCTTGTAATTTATTTATTTATAGACCGTGTTGTTATAGGCACGTGTGATCTTGACAGCTAAAGATGTTGGAGCAAATGAGGAACTCTCTGTTCTTGTGAAGTGTGAATACTTATTATTTTCTTGTAATTTATTTATTTATAGACTGTGTTGTTAAAGGCACGTGTGTTTTGGACGGCTAAAGATGTTGGAGCAAATGAGGAACTCTCTGTCAGCGTCTGTATTCCCCTCCTCGTATAACCCGTCAGCCTTCAAAGCTAGAGTAAGCAGGCATCTTCAGGGCTTGCTGGTTCCATTGTAGAGTGCATCCATCGCTTTCCATTAGGCGAGATTTAGGTCAAGAGCAGGCCCTCTTCGTAATTAAAAAGAAAAGAACTTGCGTTGAGATTTCGACCGGTAAAAGTAGATTGCCACGAGCTATGGATAGGTGGATCGATGAAACTGGATGCATAGGGTGTATAGGGTTATTGGTAAAACATTAACAACCTTCTTAAGAGGTTATTGTACTCATCATTATGAACAACTTTTACTATGGGACCAAACCTGAAATCGCGAAAAAAAAAATCAGCTGTTCCCTATATTTTCAACCCAACTGGGTTGTGAAGGATAGGCAGTCGCTCCATGTAAAATACTGGTATTCAGCTGCATCCGGTTAGACTGGAAGCCGACCCTAATATAGTTGGGAAAAGGGTAGGCAGATGATGAAAAATTATTTAGGTAACGTCTAGTTCAAAGCGAAGTGAATTATTACACCATGTTATGAGAATTTTGGGTCATTGGCACTGGCAGACATTATATATTATGTAGGCGTTGGCAAGCATGTATTACTTCGTTTCGTATAATTAAAGTGCTTATATCTGACACTTTACCGCTACTTGCTTCGAGTGGTAATTATGAGGGAAAGGACCTAAGTATAAATCATTCCTTTTGACAAGATACACGTGTTTCTTATTGGTCCTCAAGGAATTAACATGTTTCCTCAACAGAATAAGGGAAATGCTTCTTGGTAGGTACTCGCCTTTGATGTTATTCTGGTTCGTTTCCTTTAATTAACCTTCTGGCACATGGGCCACCGCCGACGAGGCGACAAGCTATCAACGATTTTCTCGCTCAAGAGGCGTACAAAAGATTAAAGGTCCTCTGGGTCCCTAGTAACTAACAGAGATACACACAGTTAAGCAGGGACATTGACGTACAAACTGTAACCATGAATTGGTAGCGGTATCTACAACGCCACATGAGAATAAAGCGTCATACTGACGTCACGCAAAATCCTGCATCTCGCAAGCAGAGTTTAACTCGCAACTAGCCTAAATACAACGGCCCGACGTGAATCATCGGGCAGTTGCCCGCTAGACACAACACCCGTCGTCGGGTCGGAGGATCCTCCCTTTTCTATAGAGTATGAGTGAACTTTACACCCTGTTCCTCATACCTCTATAAATTCAGCACAATAATGTTTGTAGAACCCCTAGCGTAGAAATTTCTCATTTCTCATAAGTTATAAAAAAAAAAATGTGCTGTTTCATAAAAAAGTGCAGTACTTACCTACGCTGTCAAAATGTATGGAATAGCTTTTTTTTATGACTGACGAAAAATTTGGGGTAATTGCGTAAAGTACTATCAGTCAATTCGAAGACATGTGACATCTATCAACCCGCACTGGGCTCGCGTGGTGGATTACGGCGCACTCCCTCTCACAGTAAGGAGGCCTGTGTCCCAGCAGTGGGAATGTTATAGGCTGATTATGTTTATGTTATGTACTATCAGTAGCAATGGGTTTAATTTTGACAGTTCAGCAACATTCATTGCGTTATTTACGTTGTTGAGCAGACAAAATGTTCGAACATATGAAGCAATGGATTAGCAATATCCTTCCAAATGAATTCTACCACCAAGTCTACTTATGAGAAAGTACTCGAATCGTCAGCAGTACACCAAGTGTACACAACTATTTTGTCATTGTCCTATATAAAAACTCACTGAAGTAATACAAATATTGTGAGCTGAAACTGAAATGTACAAATTCAATGATAAAATGACAAAATGGAAACAAAGAAAATATAGTATCCACTATTACCTACAAATCACAAACCCGGCTGTCATTCGTGGATCCTATGACAGTCTTTACAAGTCAGAAGCCCAAAAGTCTGACAACAAGTCTTACCAAGAGATACAGTGTTACCCATTCATGGGTTGTGGAGGCCAGACAGGCGGTCGCTCCAAGTATTTGTGTAAATACTAGCTCAACTGCCTCTAATCAGACACAATTACTTTTTCTATTGTTACCGATCTCTAGGAGATTTCTTGACAGTTGAAGCCCTATTCAGCACTCAGCAACATTCGGTTAGACTGGAAGCCGACCCCAACATAGTTGAGTAAACGTTAGGCAGGCTGCAGTTTAAAAAACTACAGTTTCAATGATTCTGCCTAACCTTGTCTCAACTATGTTGGGGTCGGCAAACGGAAACAAAAATAATGCTAACACATTTCGCAATCCGTTCCACTATAATCTAATCTTTCCTATGATTAAACTATGATTTAACGATGCATTGTAACGTTATATCCTGTTAATTAACGATACTTCCGCTGTCATGGCGAACGGTTTTTATTTTAATTGTTGCTATAACTTCAAGGCTCCATTCAGAGGTAAATGGTGCATGAAGATAAACTATGAATTATTTAAATTGTATATTGTTGGAATTAGTAGCTGTATTGGGGTCAGAAAGGATAAGACAGCAGTGGCGAAGGTTCCATACAACTATTATTAGATTCCTACCGGCTTCCCTTTGAAAAATGGCACAGTTAGTATTCTATAGACAAATAATATACTCATATTAAAGTTATTTACTCCGGCTTACCTCTTACAAAAATTAATCCTTCGCTACTTACTGTAAGACAGGCTTGGTTTTACATCTATAGGATGGCAGTGAGATCGACGCGTAAACTGACTATGATCTAGCATCATGTTGCAGCTGATTTTTTTTGATAACCGACTTAAAATTTCTACCCTTGGGAGTAGAAATTTTTTACCCTTGGGAGAGCATCATGTGCTGTCTTCATGGTTACAGTTTGCGGGTCGATCTCCCCTCCCACTCCTTGGTAAGACTGGTTGTCAAACTTTTGGGTATCTGGCTACCCGTAACGATTGTCAAAGATATACGACACGACAGCCGGGACCAAATCTTAACGTGCTTTCCGAGGCACAGAGACACCCTCTCGGCATGTAATTAATGGTCACCCATCCACGAACCACGATATAATCGATCCGTGCGGCGGTTATCAATTAGCCACGAGCCCCTCAAGCTAAGAAGCACCTCAATAAAAAGTACTAACATATAATTACAATAAAATTCATGCCAACAACCTTTTACATTTTATGTTATAGATGTCCAAAAATAACACTTTATTACAAATATTTCGTGTCACATGAAGTTCGTGACATTTGAAGCTATGTAATTACAGTTTTCATGTGCGCACGTTGTAAACAAATTGCTCCGAAACAAAATGTATTAGATTCTGTTTTTAGACAGCGAGTCATGACTAACGTAATAATTAAAGTTGTTATACGATATATAATGTAAGTGAAAGAAGTTTTTGTTGTTTAATTTCTTACAATGTATTGTTTACTTTAAATATTAATAAACCAGGTCATCGGTCCATGTTGTGGGAGGCCTTCCAACCCTACCTCATCGGGTACGTGGTCGCCACTCTAGAACCTTTCGGCCCCAGCGGCCATCCGTTCTGCGAGCAATAAGTGCCGTTTCGCAATTCCATGGCCGCAAGAATCCGCTGGATGTAAAAAGCACAAACCTTGGGACCCCCCAAGGTTTGTGCTTTTCACATCCAGCGGATGAACGTAGGAAAAACGTAGATGAACCAGCTGAACGTAGGCCTCCGCATACGTTCAGCAGTGGATGTCTTTCGGCTGAAATGATGATGATCAATAAACCATTTATTTATTTTTATATACTTTACAGATCTTAGACCGAATTCGGAAGTGTGGTTTTCAATTTTCAACTATTATAATAATTATAAAAAAAAGCAAAATAATAATTGAATGCTTTGGAAAATTAGCTCATCGTATAATTATTTTTGTGAGAACGTTTTTTATTTCATA
Organism: Oligia strigilis; assembly: GCA_951800025.1. NCBI lineage: Eukaryota > Metazoa > Arthropoda > Insecta > Lepidoptera > Noctuidae > Oligia > Oligia strigilis. The sequence goes on along the minus strand of OX637560.1, from coordinate 7,004,560 downwards.
AATGGGAAGCATTGCATTTTGTGATTGTCAATTGATTTATTGATTATTTTTGTTAAATTTTATGTTCATGCACTTTTTGTACATTTACCCTATTATGTGTGGCGACATCTATACCACCACGTATGAACTACACTGACGTTAATACATCATGATTATGGAGGATGAGGAACTTTTTACTAAGCCTCTCATACTTCTAAAACTGGCCAAGTGCGAGTCGGACCCGCACACGAAGGGTTTCGTACCAAAAGGCAAAAACGCCGAAAAAAACTCGTTTGCTGTATGGGAGCTCCCCTTAAATATTTATTTTATTCTGTTTTTAGTATTTGTTGTTGTAGCGGAAACAGGAATACATCATCTGTGAAAATTTCAACTGTCTAGCTATCACGGTTCATGAAATACAGCCTGGTGACAGACGGACAGACGGACAGTGGAGTCTTAGTAATAGGGTCCCGTTTTTACCCGTCGTGTACGGAACCCTAACTAGATGTCGCCGGTATTCCCTGACTGATCCCGGAGAAGAAATGCCGGACGAACTCAGAGGTCATGGTCTCTTTTAAAGTCGAAAAAATATTAATAAGATTTTATGTGAGTCTAACAATGCAGTGCCATGTTTGGAAGGGCCTTTTGAAGAAAGAGCCATTGCAGCTTTGAGTTGCCTGGCCTGTACCGACAGACGGCATGCATGCATTTAAGTTTTCTATTCTATTCTATTCTATTCTCAACCCTATTTTCCGTCACACGACAGGACATTTGTCACTGACCTCTATCGTACAAGTAGGTATGTATGATCGATAAAGTTCATAAAGGTATACTCAGAACACAATGATCATTTAAAGTCAAGTGTATGTCACCATAGCTCGTGCTAGGTTACGCCATAGCTCGTGCTAGGTTAAGTGTCGTTTTCCTACTTATTTCACTTTCCTCGTTAGCAAGACACTTGAACATTGGAGCTACTTAGCTACTTGCCTACATTGGCTCCAGTTAGTGGAAGAATTATGATCATTGGTCCCTTTGTACGTATGTTTACATTGTTAGTCATTCTTCAACGGCTACTTGACTGACCAATAGGTACCAAATCTTGACCCCCAAGCCCAGATTTGGAAAGAGATGTCAGCATCGAGGAGGGGCCCCATACGGCCGAAGCCTGCCGGGTCAGCGGGATCGTCCGAAAGGGTTACCGCTGGCCCGGAAGATAAAGGGCTAAGGAAGGAACACGGGTGGGTTTTAGATAGTAACAGTCTGACACTCCCTTCCGCTCCACCTAGAGCGGGAGGGGTCATTCGATGATTACCCATACGCAAAAATAAATAAAAAAGCCCAGATTTGGCGGTGAATTATGTTGGTCCAATAAGTTACTTGTGACAAATACGGTGTTGAGTATAGAAAATTTGTTAAGTAGGTACCTACTAGGTTTCTGCTATCTGTCAAAAATAACTATTTCTTTGTGATTTTCCGAACAAACTGATCGTACAGAAAGAAATAGATTATAATTCAACTAAAACTCAAGAAAATAATAAAATCAACAAAGAACTTAAATAATTTAATTTAGGTTTTTTCCGCAGATATGATCATTTAATGTAAATTACTAGGTTAAAAGCATCCGTTTTCCTCAATAGGTAAGTCGTAATTATTTCTAAGTATAGATGTATATTTTTCTTTTTATTGTTAATGTTGATATAATCAGCATACCATCGGTAAATAATAGCATAATTAATACTTTTTTTATCTTGTCAGTGCAGACTTCTTTCTGATTTATGTGTTCCGGTTTCATAACTTGCCGTAAACTAGCGACCTGCCCCTACTTTACTCGTTAAGCTCGAATTCAAAGTTACGGGCGATTCCTACTTCGTATCACTACGGACATAAGATTAGTTTAGTGCCCGACCTAAGAATGAATGACAACACGATTTGACAGATGTACCTACCTGTTTTTTTTTGTCGGTGTGAAACCTTCAAAAGGCACCTGGACTTTGAGGAAAAAGACCAGGTAGTGTGGGATTTTTACTTCACTAAAACCACCCCGGTGATCACCATCAGCACATAGGGGTGGTCCCGGTTCCTCTTAAAAGACCAATCCCGGAACCCCCCGTGCAACGCCTGAAAGGCACATCCCTGGGGAGACTGTAAAGGGGCCTCCCCTGAGCCTCGCTATGCACGGCAGGTACTTACCTACCTACTCCCGATGTGTTTTGACCCGTCCGAAAAAGTTAATTAGTAGGGAGTCGTGTTCACTCGGAAGTTTCGAACGTCTTTCCGACGGGCCCGTATCTTCGTTCACGGACTTAAGGCGCACTACACACCAAAGCCGCCGACCCGCCGACACAGCCCGGCGACTTGATGTCGGCGGCTTTATTTCAAAAGAATCATGTGGCGACTTGTACCCGCGCGTGTCGGCGGGTCATCATGTCGGCGGGTCGGCGGGTTTGGTGTGTAGTGCGCTTAAGGCTCCTACACACTATGCCGGTGGCCCAGCCGGCGGGTATGCCGTCAACAAGCCCGACGGCATCATACCCGGCGGGTATTTGAGTCGCTGGGCTTGCCGCACCCGCACAAACGAGCTGCACAACTTAAATGATGCTGGCGGCATACCCGCGCGGAAAAACCCGCCGGCTGTGCCGCCGGCATAGTGTGTAGGAGCCTTTAGAGAGTAGGCCTCCAGCTTTGCACGGTTTTTACGACTTGACAAAACATCGAGATTTTTTTATTACCTACTAGCTGCTGCTCGCGACTTCGTCTGCGATCCAGGATGAAAACTAGCCTCTGTCCTTCTCCGGGTCATGCTCTACTCATGTGCCAAATTTCGTCCAAATCCGTTCAGCCGTTTTAGCGTAAAAGCGTAACAAACAAACAAACTTACTTTCACATTTATAATATTGGTTAGGATATTATGTAAGTTTAGTAGTAATAGGGTTATGTATACTCATAACCCTTCCGGAATAATTTTTCTAAATAATGGTGAAAAATCGTATGAAAATCTGTCGCTTATGGAAGAACGGTCACACAGTCCGATACGAAAAGCGACTTTATAGATTAATTTATAAAATGTCTATATCTATAAATCGTTGGTGTAATTTATTGATTTACTTTTACGGACGTAAAAAAGTTTGGACTCTGACCTACATTTTAGTTATGTAGGTAGTATAAATTAAGATAATAGTACTGTTATTATAAAACCATGCCACATGAATCACTTGCATTTATGTGTAAGGTAATCTGGCTAATAACTTGTTTTTAGTTTATTACTAATTCCACTGTCTGTCTGTCACCAGGCTGAATCTCATGAACCGTGATAGCTAGACAGTTGAAATGTTCTCGGATAATGTATTTCTATTGCCGCTATAACAACAAATACTAAAAACAGAATAAAATAAATATTTAAGGGGGGCTCCCATACAACAACCGTGTTTTTTTCGGCGCTTTGCCTTGCTTTGCCTTTAGTACGGAACCCGTCGTGTGCGAGTCCGACTCGCACTTGGCCTGTTTTTTTTATTATAAAGAGTATTTCTTACTTTGCTATTTCTGATTGGATTATTACCTACTTATCAAGATACTTGAGACAATAATTTACTAACTTGCTGTACGGAAAGAATTTTCAAAAGCAGCATAGAAAGCAGGAACACCTACATATTATGTATAGACGCCAATACATCAAGCTACCCGAAACTGTCAAACTTTTCCAATCAACCTTGCACCTTATGCTTTAGCGATAAAGTTGAAAATCTATTAAAGAAATTTGACAGATTGCAGTAACTTGATTTGCTGCGCCCCGCCGTTTCACCCGCATACGTTTCGATACCATAAGAATATCGGGATAAAAAGTACCATATGTGTTAATCCTTGCTATAAACTATCTGTGTGCCAAATTTTATCCAAATCCGTTTAGTAATTTTTGCGTGAAGAAGTAACAAAGTAAACATACAAACACACTCACATACTTTCGCCTTTACAATATAGTGTGATTAAACGTATATTAAAATAATTATTTTTTATATTATTATTCCCAGCCCTATAAGGACGCCACGAGAGGTAAGGTGTGCAAAACGTGCGTTTAATGTTTCAATGAAAGTGTCATATGTCGTCACGTGCAGGAAGTCGGATTACAGAGGTACCTAACAAAACGCATTTCTTGAATAAAAGAATATCTACCTACCTTATCGACTTTTGTCCGCCAAATGATTGTCTGTAAAAAAATAATTTTTTCACCGATAAGCCGCCTGTGTACTCATGTGTGTACTGTTCCATGTGTGTGTACTCCGCGTGTGTAATTTCATCTTTTAATAACCTGAAACCGGAAACACTTTATGTATGTTTCGTCCCGAAAAATTATAATTAAATAAATGATGGTGGTGGACCTGCAATCACAACCAGTTTAGTTCATCAAGCTTTCTCATTTAAAATGGCAGGTGTTCACCTGAAACTAAAAACTAATTCATCACTGAAAAATAACGGAATTCACTAGCTTCAGATAAAATGAACTACTGAAAAATTTTTGTTTTGTAAAAAATCCAGGATAATACCACTCTAGTAACTGCCTATTACAGCGGAATTTACAATAGCACGTGCCAATAATAGCCACGTGCCACTATCGTGTACCTGGGTACTTCTAGTGTCAGATCAGTTCAATGTCACTGAACGAGCACACTGACACTCAACTAGGTAATGGGTCATCCTACTGCATGAACTGTTCCGTTTGCGGATGCAATAATTGTGAAGAGGCGGAATACACATGCCTGCAGTAACTTGCACAAAAGTATGCAAGTAGCTGGCACATACCAGTATGGTATTCACCAATCAGAAGTTGTTATGGCACACAGCATGCAAGCTGATTGGTGAATACCATAAAGACATGCAAGCTACTTGCATACTTTTATGCCAAGCCCATAAGCGTCAATTAATCTTAATATTAATGTTGGGGTCGGGTTCCAGTCTAACCAGATGAACCATAAGCATAACCAGTCTATAACGTTCCCACTGCTGGGACACAGGCCTCCTCTCAATGAGAGGGAGTGGCCATAATCTACCACGCGGCTTCCAGTGCGGGTTGGTGGACGTCACATGTCTTCGAATTTCTCAGTTCTAGGGCATAAAGAGAGATTTTCTGGACCAAAGAATTGATTCATGCTTTGGAAAAGACAGCTTAGGTATGTATAATGCCTATGTCAAAGGGGGGTTGGGGGACGACGAGACGGCCGACAAAGGTTAAGTCCTCCATTATCTTTGTATTACTTTTGTTTGTGTAATACACGAACTGAAACCATTTATTTCGATTACCATAATAGGTACGCACGACGACATATCAAGCTATATATTACCAGTATAAGCTGACTTCTCATTGTACGAAAACCCAATACAATGCGAGGCCAGATAAGACAGGAAAAGTATAGCTTAACATCGTTGTCGTCGTTTATACTTATTTTTGAATTGTCAAGGAGTTGTTCAGTCAGAAAGAAGAAACTAGTTGCGACAATTTCAAAGCGTAGTAGTTTTTTGCGATTTCAAGTTTGGTCCATAGTAAAAGTTGTTCATAATGATGAGTACAATGACCTCTTAAGAGAAGAACGGGCAAGAAACTCCATGCACGCTCTTTTAATTCAAAATATATTCCAACAAAATCTTCATGCAATCCTCTTTTAAAAGTACATACATTATGACCTTTTCGTCTCTAATCAAGACATAACTAATACAACAGCCACCAAAACGTGCTTTTACTTCATTACTTACAAAACCAGATCAACTTCAACCAACCTCGTGTAACCTAGTAATGAAATATTAACAAATCCTCGTCATAATTAATATAATTACGCCATTGCAAACGGCTGAATATCAGCAGGTGATGTGCACGATAGTGATATTCGATACGAAGCATCGAGTGTCGATCACTCATCGATAATGTCGACTATCCACTGCGATGTAGGATTTGCACGGAGAGGTTCGCCACGTTAAAGGCCAGACAGGCGCGACGCGACAACACGACGCGACTTTAGTCGAACAATTTCTATAAAAACTTCTTGGGAATTGTTTTAACAGAATCGCATCACGAAGTCGCGTCGCGCCTGTCAGCCCTAAGGCGCAATTACACTTGGTTGTTAGCCCGTATTCGGGTGCTCGAAAGACTTTAAACGAATTCGGCAACCCATTGCATTACATAATTATACTGTTCATCGAACTGGAATGCGGGCTAACGACTACCAGTACTTTGAATGAAGTCGAGTACCTGCGCCCGCCTTCTAAGAGCAACACTACTCATTGTGACGACTGGCAAAGTACTGGTAGAAGTGAAAGGAATACTGGCATCGGATCCCCGAATTCGGGTAACCGCAACGATGAAGCTGGAATAGATTATACTCATGGCATAATCAGCAGAGGTAGTTATAATGTTTTCAATGCTGGGCAGTGCTGGGACACAGGCCTCTTCTCGGTGAGAGGGAGTAATTTACCATGCGGGTCCAATGCGGGTTGGAGGGCCACTCGACCCCGTTCATTTACACTTGGTTTGGTCGTTTGCCCGAATTCTAAGCAATTTCCGGAGAACGACCTAATGTAACTTAATTTCTCAAGAACCCACCCTTATTTAAATATATTTTGCTATCGCTCTCAATTTATTTATGTAATAGTATAAGTGTATGATCTATTTTATAATCTTATTTGTGTTCTTTATGAGAATAAATATCTTTAATCCGATGTTAATGCGCAATTAGCTGCGCGGTTCATTTGTTGGCCAGCCACGCATTCATAGCGTGGCCGTGGGTGGCAGTTTAAATTAGTTTTGCGTGGCCACTTGTAACAAAAAGGGCCTATCTAATGAGTTTTTGGTTGCAATAGAATTTTAACGTTTTACGGAACATTTAGTTTGTTTTTTCATAATTTGAAAATGACCTCAAAAACTTAATTCAAACCGAAGCTATGTATACGTGCGTAGCTTAGCCGTGGGCTGCTGTGGAGTGGCCCCTTTATATTACATCGATTCTGCACGTGAATCCGCACGCGCTTCTGTCACGAGGCTGCGACTGCGCATAGAATGTGGGTGGGAAACTTGTATTGTAGCGGAATTTAATAATTTGAGCTCAGACAGATTTTTTTTGGGCCAAAATTCGAATTATACTTAATCGGATTTGGGTTTTAACCTAATCTATGTTAGGTAGAGCGAGTTTGTTTTATTTTTTAAGCCTTAATTGGGTACGTAGCGTCCACTTCCATAAATACATCCTATACATGCTATTTTTTAATTTAAATTTAATGGAAACTCTGACCAGAATGACTGCCTCGTTGGTCCAGTGGTAGCAAGCGTTACTGCAGAGCATGAAGTATTCGGTTCGTTTCCCAGGTCGGGAAAAGTGTTAATGGGCTTTTCCATCTGGAATTTCTTAGTAGCAGCCCGGAGTCTGGGTTTGTGTCCGGTTGATGGTAATAGGCTCGCCCCCTATTACATGGGACTTAAACATAATTGGCGAAATGTGGGTGTACTATGGGTAGACCTCTGTCTAACCCTTCAGGGATACAAGGCGTGATGTTACTATGTGTCGGATTAGAATAAAGAGAAACGTACAAAAACTACTTAGAAAACCGCAACTAGGTAAAAATATTCTTCGTGTAATTTTCAATTCAACGGAAAACATCCGTGGAAAGTCGTCAAGCAAAAATCGTCTCTGTGAGCCAATAAAAACTCTTTAATAAAGAAGAAACACCACGCCATGTATTGAGACAATAATGTACCAAAAGTTATAAATCTCACACTAGTGGAATTAATTACCGAATGACCCTTGTAAGTCTAAACAAAGTGATTGAAACCAACTGGTTTGTATTTACAGAAGCATCGTTGTATGAGTCATCTCATTTAGGGTTGGATCAAGATTGGTATCGCCGCGCCGGCCGAAGTTACATTCGGCGTAAAGCCATGGAAAACACATGCCAGTCTCTTGCACACATGTTTGCAAGTAGCTTGCATGCCATTGTGCAATAACAACTTTTGATTGGTGATAAGGATTACATAAAATGAAATGAAATCATGTATTGAAATTTAAATAAAAATTAATTTATTTCACATAAGCCTAGATAACTTTTAGCCTTCTTATAAGGCCCAATGTGAGCGATCACGTTTCAGTGCCATATGTCATCAAAAGGGCAATGGCCTCTCCATTGCCCTTGCTATGCTTGGAGTTTCCCTGTGTGATCGAATCAGAAATGAGGAGATCCGCAGGAAAACCAAGGTAACCTACATAGCCCGAAGAGTTACTAAACTTAAGTGGCAGTGGGCAGAGCACATTGCTCGCAGAACAGATGACCGATGGGGCAGAAAGGTTCTGGAGTGGCGACCGCGTACCGGAAGACGTAGCGTTGGAAGGCCTCCCACAAGTTGGACCGACGATCTTGAAGGCCGCAGGAACCCGTTGGATGCGAGAAGCACAAAATCGGTCGAATTGGAGGTGCTTGGAGGAGGCCTATGGCCAGCAGTGGACGTCTTTCGGCTGAAATGATGATGATGATGAAACTTACATGGGCACTTTTGAAACGGCAGAAGCTACGGTGCACAGTTCCAATTGGACGTTTCCTTTGGAGTCGGAATGTAACTCCACGGTTAATCTTTTAAAAATTTAATTACAGTGACGATAGGTATGAGAGGACAGTGTAGACATGTCAACAAGTAATTACTTGTTGAACATGACATGTCAACAAGTCGGTTAGTGGAAGTGCTCAGGTGCGGTTCGTCCAAGTGCAGCTCAAATCAGTGCTCTGAGTGGAATACCTCGCCTCGTAATTACTTGTTGACATGCCTAAATGAAACAAGAAAATTGAAAATGGTCAACAAATTCAAGCATCTAGCATTTATGTCTGCACGAAGATCTTCTAAGACACTTTCCACGTCGATGTATTTTCAAGCTGAAGAGAAATGGCGAAACAAACTCAGCCTCGTGGTCTCTTTTATTTAAGTTCTTAACATGATATTGTTAAGATTACCATGTTATTTAAATTACCATGGCCATGGGTATGTCACATTGGCATGCAAGCTGCTTGCATACTCTTGTGCAAGTTACTGGCATGTCTTGTGTATTTGCCGCTTAACTTTCTTCGGATGCATGTTCGGTAATTTTCGGCAACATTCGGCTTTACGATATTCAAGGTCAGGGTTTTTGCGTGACCTCCTTTTTGATTGTACACCATTATGACGTGATCTGCTAAATGTAACTATACGATATCCTAATGTATCGTTAATGTTTTGCTACATAAGTACTTGACCTCCATATATATACCATTATATTTCCTCTCGTTCAATCAATGCGCCTAGCCTTCTCTCATTTATGTTGGGGTCGGCTCCCAGTCTAATCGGATGCAGCTGAATACTAGGATTTTAGATGAAGCGACTGCCTATCTGTCCTCCATAACCCAGTTACTGGGTAACACGATACCCCTTGGTAAGACCTGTTATCAGACTTTTGGCTACTGACTACCCGTAACGACTGTCATCGATGTATGAATGACAGCCGGGACCAACGGCTATTTTCTCTCGTCCAGTGAGTTAAAATGCCAATAGAAGGTGCCAAGGAAATGTGAAATATACAATAGATTTTGCTTTTCTCGTGACAGCAAGGTGATAATGGCCATGTTTCACTAGATTTTTACATACGTTTACAAAAAAAAATGTCTGATAAGAGACTTGCCAAGAAACTTATTAGGCTTGATAAGCCAAAAACTACAATTTAATCCCCAAAACCGAGACTTTCCGAAGTTTACCGAAAACAAAGCCGAAGCACGAATCTCCTCTCTACCATTACTCAAGCAAAACATAATCTTTAATTAATCAATAAACAATGTTGTGATCAGGGATGCATTGTTAAACTCATTTACCTTTCCTTTGAAGTTGGTATACAGTACACACATTTTATTTTTAGAACGGTGAGATTTTAATGTGCGGTCGCGTTTAAAACGTTTTTTTATGAAGCTCAACCATAAAATTGTATTTAATTATTTTCGTGAAAGGAAAACATACTTTGTTTTCGTGGTTATTAAGGGTTGTTTTGGAATTATTTAGTTTTTTTATTTTCGTTTTAAACCTTCCAAATCTTCCACGATTAGTTGAGGATCCTAAAATCCACTTTATCCTGCACGTTTCAAAGAGTTCCAACAACAATATGTTTGACAACATAATCAGTCTATAATGTTTCCACTGCTGGGACACAGGCCTCTTCTCTTTTGAGAGGGAGTGGGCCATAATCTACCACGCGGGCCCAGTGCGAGTTTGGTAGATGTCACATGTCTTTGAATTTTTGGATCTAGGATATGCCGGTTTCCTCACGATGTTTTCCATCACCGTTTTGAGTGCAGTGGTGTTGAAATAAATTACACATAGTAAAGCGCCTGAGTGGGTTTGAAACTACGATATGTTTGACAACACAAAAAATAAAAAGTTATTGACATAACAGAAGAACCTAAAACTAAAGAATTACATTCAATCAATTTGCCTAACCTTTTCTCTACTATGTTGGGGTCGGTTTCCAGTGTAACCGGATGTAGCTGAATACCAGTATATTTAGAAGCGACTGTATCTGACCTCCACAACCCAGTTACTGGGTTACACGATACCCGTTGGTAAGACTCGTAGTCAGACTTTTGGGCTTTTGACTTCCATAACAATAGTCAAAGATCTACGCATGACACGGGACCAACGGCTTGACGTGCTTTCCGAGGCACGGCGGGGTCTCGATATGTGATGGCTAGTCACCCATCCACGTACCAACTACGGCAACCGTAGCTTAACAAAAAAGGTTCGTTTAACAGGGGCTCCTCCGATCATTATTAAGAAACAGGCTTCTTCTAGGTAAGCTCACACCATCGTCGACTTTGTCTCTGTCACCTCTGACCTAGACTAGAGTCAAGACAAAAACATTAAAAAAAAGTGCTAATTTTTTATTAGTTTCTATTTAAAATCAAAACACTCACTAAAACAGCGAACTTTGACCTCTAACACATCGTAGAAACATAAATGTCAATACACACGTGTTATCATATTTAATTAATTGTTTAAAAACGAGCAAAAATTTGTAAAATAACCCATTAGTGCCATTTAGAGTCGTGTAAAAATAAACACGCGTCGAACCACTCAAAGACCCGGGCAGGTAGGTACATGGTTTTAATAGGTCGGGCCATCCTTGGTAGTCCAAACTGGGTCATCGAATGATGTACTTATAATATATTTATTTGTTTATGATGGTTCTCAAATGATTGTTTGAAATATCTCGAGGAATCACAATAATCAAATAAATACTTCTTACCTAGTAAAGGTCAAGGCCAATGCCTGTTTTCACTAACACTAAGAGATACCTAATTAAAAGCCTAAACAAAAGTGCACTGTTGGATTTACAACAATACAACCCTCGGCACAGCGCTGAAACTTGTGTTAAGTAATCTTGTGTTAAGTACTAGAAACGGGCATAAAACTACTAGGTACAGGATAAAGTCATGTGTTTGATATTCATTTCTATATTGCACAAAAATCTAAGGGTCGATAAAGACGAGCATTTTTCGTCCAACCGTAAAAAAATTGTTCCTTTAAGAAGTGATGATGATGACGTCACGCTGAACTAGTTGCACGAAGGCTGCGCTGACGTTCATACTCGGGGTCACCAGTACAGAGATGAGGAAATATGAGGAACAGGGTGTAAAGACTCATCCTCCATAGAACAGGGAGGATCCTCCGACCAGACCGGTGCTGTGTCTGGTGAGCAAATGCCTGACGATTGATGTCTCATGTCGGGAGTTGTGCGGTAAACTCTGTTTGCGCGATGCAGGATTTTGCGTGACGTCAGTACGATGAGTTCGCACGTGGCGATGTACTGCCACATGTGCATCTAAAGTCATCAACTAAATCCTATGTAGAAATTTTCAAGAGCACGTGTTGACTATTCTGATGGATATCGGTGGTTACATAAATTTTTATTTAATGATGTATTGTCACACATATTCTGTTGAAACTCTTTAAAACGTGCAAGATAAAGTGGGTTTTAGAATCCTCAATTAATCGTGGAAGATTTGGAAGGTTGAAAAACCTAAAAAAATCCAAAAGAGAGACTTCTCTTAAACCTAAAACTAAAGAATTACCTTCAGTCAATCCGAGTACCCTTTTCCCAACTATGTTGGGGTCGGCTACGTTGCCGCGTTGGTCTTCAGCAGACTCTTTATCTAATCAGATCAGAAGAGTATGTTGTAGACCCTGAAAATTTTAATAATCATTAACACTTAACACACTTGGCTGCATGCCATGTAATCTACAAACGTAAGAACGACCATTATCGTAATCGAGAAAAAATAATCAACCGTCCCATACATTTGGGTCGAGTAAGTATTCAAAATTTTCCATGGGACAGTTGATAATGTTGGTCCCATGGAGAAAGGTATTCAGTTTGATGGTCACTCCTTTGTGATACATGCTGAATATTATGCGCTGTCAAACTCAAACTGCTATCATGGACTTACGAGTGACAGTTGGATTGTATTCCAACATCCAGTCACTGAACAAAGGAACGTCTCCCCAATAGTTAGTGCCTTTTCACACGTCCCGGCAACCGGGTAGGGGTCGACTATCCGGTGGTGAAGTGTCTAACCATGTATGTTAGCTTTCACACGTACCGGCGTAGTTTGCCTGGCAGGTTACCGGGTAGTCGGCACCGGCTACCCGGCAACCGGGACGTGTGAAAAGGCACTTATTACCCGAACATTCCATAACAAATAGGAATGCGTGTGTTTATATCAGTTCAGCTGTTTGTACTATTAAAAAAACTGGGTTTCTAGGGCTCGTCAGTCGAACAGTCACAATGAGTTATTGTATAAACTATTCTTTGTCTTGAAGAAATATGCAGAGATTTTTTTAACAAGAATGTTATTTTAACCGAGTTCTCTTGAGCTATTGTAGAAGTATTACAGATATTCTTTGAAGTACCTGGTTGTTGGATCCAAACCAGGTAAATAGGTTTTAATACCAAAGTTATAATAATAATTGTCGACATGTGGGATGTTGACTCAGCAATCATTGTGCCGATAGTCGTGACAACCAATGGGCTAATAGCCAAGAGCCTCGACCAACACCTGAAGAGGCTCTCATTGGGCAGCTGGATCAAGGGCTTGATTCAGAGAGCAGCACTTCTGGACGCGGCCCGCATTGTTAGGAGGTTCCTTTCTCTGGAGCCCTGATCGCCGGTAGCTTGGACCCTGTTCCCGATACCGGTGGGCTACTATTTTTTATATATTTAAATGTTTTTTTTATTTTTATATTCTAATATTTAAAAATATAATTTATATGTACAGTACATATCTAATGAAATAAAGGAAATAATAATTCCAAACGCCTGATCTCATACAAATCACACATTAGACATCGATACCCTTGCGCCATCCTACCTCCCTAGTTCGGCGGGCTGTGCTGGGGCGGCTGCTACAGGTGCGGAAAACCTCAAACAGTGAAAATATTCCAATGTTATTGGGAGTTATATGTTCGAACCGTTTGGGGTTGAAACACCACGGCGAGGGGATCCGCGTGCCCCTTGGGTTTGCTACATATCGCAAAGTGCCTAGTCGACATTTCACGTGATCAGAGAGCCTAAAAAGGCCACCTTGGCAGAATCATAAAAGGATAACATTATGAACCATAATATCACGCAGACAGTCCGTGTTTTTCTTTGTTTCGCTGCACTACGTAGGTATAATCAAAGAGATTGGGATTGGATTTGGCAATCCAAATCTAAGCTAAAATTCTAATCAATCCAATGATTGATTAGTATTTTAGCACAGACAAAAAAAATACTGAAAAATCCTGCCACAATGGGATTTCATACGATTAACGTAACAGTTAACTGTCCATTATGATTCATAATGTTATCCTATTATGATTCGCTAAAATGGCCTTTTTAGGCCCCCTGGTCTATTTTTTGACTAAAGAATCAGCATCGATATACAACGTGACCACGAACGTGACAATGCTGTTAGCTTTTGTGTACTTTTCCTGTTGACAGCGATGCGGACGAATTTTTTGATTACCCTATGATTATTTTCCTTCTTTTTTAACCGACTTCAAAAAAGGAGGAGGTTTCTCAATTCGACCGTATATTTTTTATATAATGTAAGTAAATATTATTAATATTATTTTGAGAATGTTAGCTTACAATATTAATTAGGTCTATGAGTTACTTGAAAAGTAATCAAACCAGATCTCTAACATTTGTGTCCTTACATCTGAAACCAACAAAGACAGGTACCTACAGATGATGCAACAAAAATGCAATGAATCAATTTATTAAATCAGCAAATAGACAAAATGACCCGGATATCGATTGTAGTTACAATCGATATCCGGGTCAAATTTATCTTTTAGTCACGTTTCTTTTAATAACTGGAAGGTTAGGTATCTAGAACTTTCAATTTATAATATTTAATTTTAATAACGGAACAGTACTGTGGGTTTATCTCCACTCCCCACGCCCATAACTCTTTCTACCGAAATTTAAGCTGGCTGGCAATAAATAGATTAATTATACATAAATTAACCTACCTAATTTATTTCTTATATTTCGAATTTAAACCTTTTTTAATATACAGTGTATGACTTAGTGTGTTGTTTACTTTTATTTTAATACCTAACCACCTACCTAGATTGTCGTAAGAGGTCACAAAAATTTATTTGTAACAGCCACTGTTACAATTTATTATTTGTGACCTCTTACGACAATCTAGGTAGGTGGTTAGGTATTAAAATAAAAGTAAACAACACACTAAGTCATACACTGTATATTAAAAAAAGGTTTAAATTCGAAATATAAGAAATAAATTAGGTAGGTTAATTTATGTATAATTAATCTATTTATTGCCAGCCAGCTTAAATTTCGGTAGAAAGAGTTATGGGCGTGGGGAGTGGAGATAAGCCCACAGTACTGTTCCGTTATTAAAATTAAATATTATAAATTGAAAGTTCTAGATACCTAACCTTCCAGTTATTAAAAGAAACGTGACTAAAAGATAAATGGGCGCCAGGGACAATAAGGGTCCCGGATCCAGGAGCCGATGAAGGTGTCCAACCATATAATTCCTGATGCACACCGAATGTCGAACCCAAGATCCTTATGTAGAAGACCGGTTTTCACTATTGAAAACCGGACTATAGTACATAACCGGTTCTTATACAAACCGTATTAAATGTATTTAAATGTTCTATTATATATATCAGCATTTAGAAGACTCGTGTAACACAGTTGTGTTACACGAGTCTTCTAAATGCTGACTTCCGTTTTTTTGTTATAACTCAGTTATCTTGGTAACTGCAGAAATAATGCAGATTTGTTTCTTGAGACACTTGTACACTAGCTAGACGAAGAAATATTTAAATTAATAAAATAATATTTCACCAACAAGCTCGAATTTTACTCGAAGTACCATCACGAAAGTAGTATCATGGCGAACTTGTTCTTCAATGGGGAACCATATTAGACAACAGAAGCCATTAATGCATTTCTGATGGTATGCATGATAATATCAAGTTATATAGGGTGACTGGTAATTAGTGACCGATACTTAAACACGTGATTATACTCATCATTATGAACAACTTTTACTATGGGACCAAACCTGAAATCGCGAAAAAAAAATCAGCTGCTCCCTACATTTTGACGGGTTAAGCGAACATAAATGTAGGGAACAGCGGATTTTTTTTCGCGATTTCGGGTTTGGTCTCATAGTAAAAGTTGTTCATAATGATGAGTAAAATCACGTGTTTAAGTATCGGTCACTAATTACCAGTCACCCTATATACCTCACCATCTGCCTAGCCTTTTCGGCTTCCAGTCTAACCGGATGCAGCTGATTACCAGTATTTTACATGGCGCGACTGCCTATCCGACCTTCACAAACCAGTTACTGGGTAGCACGATACCCCTTGGTAAGACTGGTTGTCAGGCTTTTGGGCTTCTGATGACCCGTAACGACTGTCCAAGGTCCACGAATGACAGCCGGGACTATAAGTAAATGGACTTTAAAATAAAATAAAAAACAAATGGTAGACAGCGGAAATTATATAAAAATATGAAACATCTGTTTGCAGAAGAAATAGGTGTCCATAATTTGCTTGATAATAAAAATAAGTACCTATTCATGTAAAATGAATTTGCTTACCCTAAGCAAATTTTTTTTTTAATACTTATTTTAATAAGATATGCAGAATATACATAAAAGTACTTTATGTTTTATTATAATTTTTAAATGTCGATTATTTATTCACAAAGACAACACTAGGCAGGTACTAACAAAAAGCCTTAATTACAATTCACAAGCCAAAACTAAAATATATACATATATTTAGACAAGTATATAGTAATAAAAAATTAAAGAAAAAAGGGAGTAGCTCATTGGGCATCAACAAATTCGTCCGCATCGCTGTCAATGGGATAAGTGCCCAAAAGGCTGGCAGCATTACCACGTTGGATGGCAATGCTGATTCTTTGAGCTAAAAATAGGGCAGCCCTCTGGTCACGTGAAGAGTCAACCAACCGCTTGGCGATGTCTCGAAATATTCGATGAGCACTCGGACCCCAAGGCCCTAGTGTTTCAACCCCAAACGGCTCAAACATATAGCTCCCAATAATATTGTTATTTTTGCGCCGTTTGTAGTTTTCTGCTCCTGCAGCAGTCACCCCATATTTAAATTAAGATAAATTGTAAGTCGCAAAGTCGCAGATCCGAAAATTTGATGTATGACGTGAAATCAAATTACACGTCTTGATTGGATCACTAAGATAACAGAACTACAGTGTAATAAAAATATTTATTTTCACATTCTTACATAAATAATATGGAAATTCGCTCAAGTTATTTATATACTCACTTATAAATAATTGCTCTGTCGTTACAATGCTATTATTATCAGCATTCTCTTCATTCTATACATTCCTGGTAAAGCAAACAGAATCGATTTTAATTACTGAATGCATTTATCAAGACAGTCACATGTCTTACACATGGCTTCACTCATGTGATTCATCACGTGACCTGACGTGACCTGACAGACGTTCTTCTGTCCAAAGGACCCCGCACAAAATGTTAGGAAAAATCCGTTCGATTAATTTAACTGAAATTGAAATTTTGGTACAATTTAACCTGTAATATGCTAATTGAAGGTCAATATGAGAGCAAAAAAAAAAAATGGCGTAATACGAACCCAAACAACGACCGCGATGTTAGCCTACGAACGCCTTGTGCATCGACACCCTTAACTATAATGTGTGATTATTTCATATATGTTTCAGCAAAATCGGCCGGAAGACTTGTTTAGGTACTAAATGAAATGTCAAAAAAAACCTCTAAAAAAAAAAATCTAAAATTAATTGGAACTTGTTGTGATTGCTTTTTGTTTATATGTCAGCAGTAACTATAACATAAAATCATCTTCCTGACTTCAGAATAAAAATGGTTATATCCTCTACAACTGACCATTTTTGTGCGCCCATGTAAACTTACAATCAGCATAAATACTGTAGGTACCAAAAAATTTCAGCCAAATTGACCTAACGGCTTTTTCTTAACATTTTGTGCAGGGCTTTCTATAGTAGGTACATACAAAAATCCTATAGAATAAAAGACGTCCAACTTTTTCAATTTTTCTTTCCATTAAAAACCTAATTCAGACTATTAAGAACATTAAAAAAAAAACTGGCCAAGTGCGAGTCGGACTCGCACACGAAGGGTTCCGTACCACAAGGCAAAACGCAGAAAAAAACACGTTTGTTGTATGGAAGCCCCCCTTAAATATTTATTTTATTTTGTTTTTAGTATTTGTTGTTATAGCGGCAACAGAAATACATAATTTGTGAAAATTTCAACTGTCTAGCTATCGCGGTTCTTGAGATACAGCCTGGTGACAGACAGACGGACGGACGGACAGCGAAGTCTTAGTAATAGGGTTCCGTTTTTACCCTTTGGGTACGGAACCCTAAAAAAGAGTCAAATCGTTCCAGCCGATCTCAAGCGACGCGCTTACCAATAATCTCTCGTACAATTAAGTTAATAAAATAATCTTAATCAGTATTCAGCCTATAAGGTTTCCACTGCTGGGACACAACCTGCTTTCTGTGAGAGGAAGTGGGCCATAATGCCCATAATCCATCACGCGGGCCCAGTGTGGCTTGGTGGAGGAAACAGCTCTTCGAATTTTTGGTTCTAGGACATGCCGTTTCTTCGCGATGTTTTTCTTCACCGTTTGAAGAGCCGTGGTGATGAAATAAATTACACAGAGTCTGTCTGCCTCGGTTCGTACCCACGACCTACGACACGTAAACCCGGGGCCGTTATCTCTTGGCAACCACTACTGAATAAAAGAATAACAACAGACAACACGAAATGTATTATGGTTGAAATTCCAAGGTCATCAATAACAATGGTTATCGATATTACAATAGGTAAAATTGTAGTAGGTACCTGCCTATGTCTACAAATGTATTGTAAGAAACTACCTATTTTGATGTTTTAAAGGCAGAGGTTAACTTTAAATGTCTAAACTTCCATAATGACATGACAAATGCCCTCGTCATCTCAAGAATATGCATACATAACAAATAATTGTTCTTCTACCCGTAACGACTGTTAAAGATCCACGAATGACAGCCGGGACCAACGGCTTGACGTGCTTTCCGAGGCACCGAGGGATCACGGTATGTAAAGATGGTCACCCATCCACAGACCAACCACGCCAAACGTAGCTTAACCTGATCGATCAACCTGTGTGGCTGTTATTATTTAGCCACGGGCCCCTCTCTCCTTAAACATCATCATTATATTTTATTTGCTCCTGTTTCATGATTATTATTATATACCTATTATTTATATAGATCAGTTCAATCATCAGCTACTCCCTTTTTTCTTCAATGTTTTATTACTTAAATACTTGTCTAAATATTTTTGGCTTATAAATTGTAATTAAGGCTTTTTGTTAGTACCTGCCTGGTGTTGTCTTTGTGAATAAATAATCGACAATTAAAAACTATATTAAAACATAAGGTACTTTTATGTATATTCTGCATAACTTATTAATAAGTATTCTTGTAAAATTAATTTGCTTAGGGTAAGCAAATTAATTTTGCATAAATAGGTACTTCTTTTTATTATCAAGCAAATTATGGACACCTATACCTATCTTCTGCAAACAGATGTTTCATATTCTTATTCTGTGTAACATAATTTCCGCTGTCTACCATTTGTTTTTTATTTTATTTTATAGTTCATCTACTTATAATTGGGAAAAAGCTAGGCAGACGATTTATATAGATTCGTATAATATGCTTTATGTATGTATTTATTGTATTATGTAAATGGTACACCACAGACTACCTTTTTTTACCTGACTAGTAACTCTCCTTCCCCTTTTTAATCCATCCAAAGGTTGTCTTATAAAGATCGCTCTTAGCGATATGTAAAATTATTATATTTATATCTGTAATTTAAGTGAGTACCTAGTAAAGAGTATTCTATTCTATACTACAGCATTTTCTGGTATGACATGTGATGGCTCCCTCCGGTATCCGACCTTTTCTACCCAATAGGATAATACTTCAATTTTTCTTTTACATAAAAGTTCACTGTTCTTAAAAAGGATATTGAACTCTCTGAGAAGTATTGGTTACAAATCTGGCATCTAGTCCGGAAATCCGGACTTGATTCTTGATCCGACTTCCGGAACAAGAACCATAAAATGTTATTTATTTTCCGGCGCAGGAATACGTTTCTTTTGACGTAAAGGGGCCATCAGTATCTGGTATTCCTTGACAACCTAGGTTAGCAACAAAATGAAGCCATGGAATCCTTTAAAAGAAATCTGCAGAAAATAGGCTGCCACCCGGCAGAGACATTGACGGGCAAATTGAAACCATGAATTCAGCACATGACTCTAGACTAGAAATTTTTCATCAACTTTAAGGGGCTTACAGGACCTAAACACAAAAAACGCAAGTTTTAGAAACAATAAAAGTATATGATTGACTACAGTAAAAAAAACAGAAAAATATATGATATTCTTCAGGATATATGCTAGGTAGATAGTGTGTTGAAAACTTATTACAAATAATTTGATACAATAGAAAAAAATCATGAAGATGCCTCTAAAAACTTTCTTTTTACAATAAAAACCATACTAATATACATTACAATCATTCTGATTTTTTGTCACATTCTTCTACAAGCAACATACTCAAAAACTAGTGTTTTAATTTTTTTGTCCAAATAATAGATTTTTTGTAATTAAATAATTGCTTCATATTTTGCAATAAATTACCAGGGTTGTGTCATCGCGCTTCTCTTTCTTTTCTATGCCGTCCGACAGTGACCAAAACAAAACTGCTATTTTTTTTTACTAGAACAGTGCTATACCTACGCGGTCAAAATGTAGCAGAGCCAATTTTCGTGTAACCGTCGAATAATTTCAACTTTGGGGTTTAGAATCATGTAGGTACTGAAGCCACTGTATCAGGTGGTGCGTCAATGTCCCTGCAACCCTATAATGTTTTATAAACGTTTTTCTAATTATTTAATGCCTCGCTGCGCTCGGGCGTCTAAATACCTCGCATGGGAATTGAATCCTTTCGACCCTTGTATAATAATCTACTATTTTTCAGTGTATTTGTTTAAAATTATTAAAAATTTTCTTTCTATTCCACAGTCGATACTGTATAGTGTAAATTCTCTCTTATATTGTAATATTCGCAGCCTAGAAGTGATTATTTTTAGACATAGTTTGTCTAAAAATAATCATTATTTTATTACTTAATTCGTTATTAATTGAGATAAAAATTGCATATGTAACTGCTGCGTTGCTGTTTTAAAAACTATGTGATTTAGGTTAATAATTGTGTATGTAACAGAGTTATGTAACTGAAGAAGAAGTGGCAGAAAGGAGCTTGGGCGATTTTGTATAGGAAGTGGCCTATGGACCAATCAATAGTAATATGGTTTTGATATTTTTGTAAGGGATCTATACTCTATACTCTTTTAAGGGTTACTCATCAAAATCAGACGCGGTCATTTTGAGAAAAATATACTTTATGAATTTACACGATTCTCAAGGGCTGTTCAGAAAAGTTTGAGATAGTTTCCAAAGAATGTTTTCCTGTAGCTAACGGCGACACATCAAGCTATAAATTTCCAGTTTTAGCTGAACTCGTATTGTATAGGTTTATCGTATAATCAGTAGTCAGTTTATACTGGTTATGTATCTGCTTGAGATGTGTAGCCGTGCGACTTACCACCAATCCGAATCCACCCTGTATTTTATAAAAGTGTATTTAATCAAAACGGCCTAGTCAGATTTTGATACCACTTTGCACAGGGTAAAGATGAGGTATCCCTACACAAATATCAAAACCGTATCATTATTGGTCCATAGACTTTCGCCCAGACTCCTTTATACTCCTTTATTTAGTTACATTGTATTTTTTGTAGTATCTTAGAGAGTTTGAACTCTATGTATTTCTGCTACAAAGTAGTGACGCATGCGGCCTACGCAGTAAATTAACCTACAACTGTCAATAAAAAACTACCCCTAGTCACTGCAGGGCAACGGCCTCTTTTCTCACGGAGTTATCACGATCATCGATCATTACGATTGCTCCCTGCGTGGGCCGGTGTAGGATTCGGCTGAAATTCTACACCGCGTCTTCTTCATCTATATCTTTCATCCCAGCCACCGGTCTATAGACAGCATATAAGAACTCAATTCAATATTGTTTAATCGTCGAAATGAAAGGGATTTTGATTGTGAGTGTTACAAGATTAAAAGCAGCATTAGTAGTACTGTCTCTAGTGCTATTCTGTAAACATCTCACTATGAAAACGTATGGTTCTTTCACGTTTATTTCACCTCTGACAGCAGCAACCCAGTCATGGCAACGAAGATCTGTGTGAATTGAAAAACTTGTTAATGGCAACAACCCAACGGCAACCTTACTGCAACGGCAATAAAGATCACTGTGATTTTGACAGTGATGCAAACTCAGTGGTAAAATAACTGTGAATGGACTGTAGGTAAAGTCAGCTGTCAATAGTGTCAATCCCTAGCATCAAGTAGAATGACAGCTATGTTCAAGCTCACTTGACCTAAGTTTTCAGAATAGACCAGCTGGTCTGTTAGTGTAGCAGTGGATAGTGTCACATCAATCACAATCTGGATGATTTTGAAAGATATTGCTAATCCATTGCTTCATATGTTCGAAAAATTGTCTGCTCAACAACGTAAATAACGCAATGAATGTTATTGAACTGTCAAAATGAAAGCCATTGCTACTGTTCGTGTGTTACACAATTACCACGGTCCGAGTGCTAGTTGCGACCTTATTTGGTACTCGTCTGTCCAACTTGCTGCATGACATCAAAGTTTCCTCCTAATGCCATAGCTTGGTCACTTTGTCATGATTTTGTCATTCTCGTCTAGCAAAATCTACTTGAACATGGTATGTGATATAACATTTGTAGCAATGATACCATTCATTCATTATCTCCTGATGAATTGAATTCTTAAGTAAGTAAAAACTTGGTAAGTACACAAGTTATTAATTATAATCGTGTTCATTCATCACTTTTTTATACACATTAAATTTATTGTTTTGTTTAAGCGCAGGTCAGTTTTAATCCATCTTACTTATTGTCGATCAAAGTATTGTGTAACATGTTTCACATATATTTTCATCTACAAAACATCAGCAGGGTTGCGTAACACATTATTAGTCGGAATGGATTTCAATTTGACAGTTCAACAACATTCATTGCGTTATTTACGTTGCTGAGCAGACACATTTTTCGAACAGTTGAAGCAATGGATTAGCAATATTCTTTAAAATGATTCAGATTGTGGTTGATAGTGTGCTACGCAATTAGGGTGCGGCTTATTTAATTCCAGTGCTGGAAACCTTAGCCAGGTTTCAGCACTGGAATTAAATAAGCTGATGTTCTAGACCGGATTGAAAAATCGCTATAATCTTAATACCTTCATTATCATCATCATTGGCAGCCTTGTTCCATTCACAGCTAAGTATAGCCCTCCTATGTGCCATGCTTCCCTGGTATGTGCGACTCTTGCTTTATGTGCCTGTAATTTCAATGAGCCCCTTCAAACTTCAATAAGCAATGCTGACGGCAGAAAAAGTTTCGTGTAAAAATGAACTGTTTTACAAAGAAGCTCTTATGTCATTCAAAGGTATACCTATTCTGAACATCATCATCATTTGATTGGCAGCCTTGTTCGTCCCACTGCTGAGTACAGGCGTCCTCCCTTTTGAGCCATGCTTCCCTGGTAAGTGCGAGTCTCATCCAGATCTTTACCGCGGTCTTCTGTAGATTGTCCACCAAATCATCTGGCTATTGGTCTACCAACGAACAGTTTCTCGGCAACCGTTCTCATATTCTAATATCTACCTCAAATCTTATTTACCTATTACGACATCCATTACGTGAAGATGCTCTATACTTAGTTAGTGATCACATCTTACTAAGCTATAATTTTAGTAACAAGTCCCTTGGAAATTTTCCTTCGCAGTATCAACAGTGTTCGGTATGGAAAATTTTATAACAAACCACAGAAGGTAGTCATTACCAAAACCTTTAATTATATTATTATGTACCTTGCTTTTGAGTTAAAGCGAAGACTGGTCAGTAGGTAATTTAATTTCAGCCTCTTGGAGGATGTTGGGGTCACACAAACCACGGCCTTTTTTTTTTGCAGATGGGAAATCATCAAATGACCCCTCCCGCTTTGGGTGGAGCGGAAGGGAGTGTCAGACTCTTACTTACTAAAACCCACCCATGATTACAACCACGGCCTATTGGCTGTGCGTGTCCGCTTGGATACCTATCGTTCAAAAGATTTCAATTTACCGCTTTGATTTCGCGCTTATCAAAAGCTAGGTACACGCCGTGCAAGGTTCCATTTGGTCGTTTTCTATGGAGCAGAGCCGGAAAGAAACTCCACAGTTACTCTTTTAAAAATAATTGGGTTTTACAATGTTTTCAAATTACAGTGTTAATGGGAGGACTTAATCATCGATTGGTGCCGCCAGGTCTGGTTGCGTAATTTACCTACTTGGAAATTTAAAATTCTGAAATGTTGTAAGTGCACTGACCACCCTCAACAAGTGGCTAAAGCCCCAAATACCAGCTATACCACGTGAGATATCTGTTATATTGTACAGTTTCTTCTTTATTATTTCCGTTTTATTTATCCTTAATATTCCAGCTATTTGCGATTACTTAATAATGTTGATAAGTACAATTTGTGTCAACTATGTCACAAATATGCAGCGTGTTTAAATATTAAGTAAGTTTTTGCCCGATAATAAGAGAGGGCAGAGGTGATAAATGTTTAATGAATCAGCAGTTGATAGCTGTTTATTATTAGACAGATAGGTACGTACGTACATCTACCGTCTGACCAATATTAATTATAAAGAGATTATCAATGTGTTAGATTAAATCTATACATATTATAATAAAATAGTAACGAATTCAAAACTGTTTAATGAATACTTTTGAAAAAAAATTAATTGCTATGAGGTCTGGGACAAGTCTGATGCAGAAAATACAATTTTTTGAATTTTTGTCTGGATGTATGTTCCGGAATATGACTGAAAGGATTTAATCAATGAAATTTGGCACACAAATAATTCGTAACCTGGATTAACCTAAAGGGCACCCGTAATACCGGTAGTACATTCCTGTGGGATATTTTCTGACATCCACATAGGCGAAGCTAGTAGTTAAGTAAATAATAAAGAAACGGTGTTTAAATTTAAGTAACTAATAGGATTTGCTACAGTTATTTTGGAAAAAAAAAAAATAATAAAAAGAAATGCATAAAAAAGAAATATTATATAGTCTACCCTAAATAGCATATCATAAAGGCAGGAGGATCATAATTATATAACTTGAACAGAAACCAGGCTATCAGAAATCCAAGGAAGGTCAAAACTACGAAGATAATAATTATGATTACAAATCTTCGCCTTAAGCAAAGAGGGTTTTCCACACGTTAACGCCTCCTCGTTGATGTTCTTTACGTATGTTTTACTAAGCAAACAATATATTTACTTGTCACCAACTATTAGTAACACTATACTTTATGATTACCAAGATGACTTGAAGAATGCTCTGGAAGGTACAGCCTTGACGGATGGAAAAATTTACTTTATTAATATCTACGTAACATCAAGTTCGTAAGTAATTACGGCTAAAACTACGGCCGTTTCTTGTTTAAGTCAATGAAAACCGTTTTTACGTTTTTTTAGGGCTCATTTTCAAAGGATCGTTATGAAAGAAATGATTGAAAACAAAACTCCAAAATAATAATGCAAACCTATATTAATATTCATGCCATGATAGATCCTTATAATTCTATGGGTTCCTGGTAGCGTTATTTAAGACAAACATGGTGGACAGAAAGGAGTACCTACCAAAGTAAAGTCTATGCAAACTTATGTTTCAAATTAATATTATTTTAAGTTAAACCAATATCAACTTTATTTTTATGGTAATTAATTTGATTTCAGAGTGACTAGCACTATTGAAAAGGTATAAAAATGTTTGAAGTTGTAGCGTAAACTGAACTTTATTATGTAGTATTTAAAGTTATTTTTCCATAAACTCATATTTGTTTACATTTTTGGCAAATAAATCGCGAATGCAGTTTAAATACGCTGGTACAGTCACGAGCAAAAGTATGTATAAACTTGGCTTTATTCAAAGGCCATTTTCTCCTTTATTTTTGAATGAAATTTTATATTAGTAGGAACATAGTATTTTCGAACCCATAGGTATATGGAAAGTGTCGTATTTCAACGTTGCATTCGTTATTTCGTGAAAAATCGCAATTTAAAGTTGCCAAGTGTTGACATATTGGTGCTCGTGACTGCTGTACATACTCGAAGACTGTTGTTAGAGCTATCCCAGCAAGGAAATAACAATCTCCTACGACTTTTTGCATTCCTGGTACTCCCGGATACAGAGTAACCATCACATACACTTTACACTCTGTTTTTCCTTTGCGAGCCAACAAAGCAATGCTTGAGTATAATGAAGAATAATCATTTCATTGTCCATTTTCCTCGTAGGCGTTGTTTGGTCAATTATTTGCACGAAGCCCGCTTCTGAGATGCCCACTCGATACGGACAGGTACCTACTGAGAAATAGTGACGATGACATCTTGTTGGTAAATATCATGGATGAGTTCGCGAAAAACTGGGTAACGGGTTCTTTGAGGGTTGCTACTTACAGTTCGCGTCAAATAACTTTGCCGCTCTGAAGCTAGGGTCTTTCCTAGCCGCGCCAATCCGCGCCATGCGCGCTGCTGTTGTATTCATAGGATTAACTACTGCGCAGTGATTTGTTGCCTACTTCAGAGCGGCAAAGTTATTTGACGCGAACTGTACCTACGATTCTTAAAACAGTATACTTATTTGTTGATGATTTTACACAATAAGAGAGCAGTGGTGGCCCAGTCGTAGGTTCGAACCCAGACAGGCGCTATAATTTGTTTACCTTTCGCCACGCGGGTTGGTAGAAGTCACTTAACTTGGAATTTTTGGTTCTAGGACATGCTGGTTTCTCACGATATTTTCCTTCACCGTTTTGAAAAAAAATATTAAACACTCTTTTAACTTTTTCTTATCTAATTGTGAGAAAGCTTGAAATAATTGAAACATAAAGGTCTGTGTAATTATAAAAGTACAATTTTCGCAAAGCATTCGTGTCAGTCACAGCACTCACAGCACTATGTTAATAGTTTCATCACTTTTGCGCTCTCAAGATCTCTCTTAAGATATTGTATTCTCTTTAAATAAGATTTTGATTTTATTTCCAGGACAGCTGATTTTTTTTTAATTCTTGAAAGTTTGAGAAATAAAAGGAAAAAATCACACATCCAGCATACCTACAGTCGTGTGTAAGGGTCGGAGGTACGGTGGTCTTTTGTTATTGTTTTGTATTGTTAATTATTAATGTATTTTATTTTATTTTTTGATGTATGTGTGATGTATTTTATTGAATTTTGTATATTGTCTATGAGTCTTTGTAACTTGAATAAATAAATAAATAATAATAATAATAAGCCAATGGAATTAAAAAAAAAATTAGGGTTTTGTCAACACAATTTTCAGCTATATTTGGGATAGAAATCGAAAAAAGTGCTGAAGCAATCTGCAAGTAGACACTTAAAATTATCTTGATGACATTTTTGATTTTCAAAACCAAAAGTAGATTCTTGTAAAATGATGTTGTAAACGATATGAACGTTTCTGTCAAAATTAGTCGCATGCGTGCACGGCTCCTTAGTACTTACCTAGGTACCTAACACGATATAAAATAGGTATTAAAAAACGATTAAAAGATTATCGTTTCGCCACAATAAGATGCGATAGCCCTGTACCTACGTCTGTACCTTGACATGACAACATTTACAAATCCTTGACAAAACTACGGCTTACTAAGTCAATAGAGGCATCACAACACTAAATAAATCCGAGAATCAGAGCTTATTGTTAAACACAGTCATAGGTAATGTCAATATTTTGGTCAAGACGACTTTGCGTATGAGTCATGTATGATACCACGTAGACATACTCGAAATATACTTAATAGCGTTTACGCCGTACGACATTTCATACAAACTTTCAAGCCCTTGTTATTCGAAATGAATGAACCGATTTTAATGAAACTTTTTACGTATAAGGAGGATACAAAGGTCTAAAAAGTTACCCAAGAACATTAAAACTGTGCCTTCTCAAACATTTCCTCCAGCTGACTATGTTGAGCCTGCACAAAAGCTTCCAGCGGAATACCATGGCATACCTGGAAACCACATAACCGACTAAGTGGGCCGCTGCAGGCACAACTTGGTCAGGTGGTGGTAGGTACTCCAAGAAGCCGCAGTGCGACTGCGGAACCACATCGCAGACTATGCCTCACCTCTTGTCTTGCTCTCTGAGCACTAACAACTGCAATACGGAAGACCTTTACAAGGCCAACGATAACGCTGTCGAAGTGGCCGAATTGTGGTCGAAGCTGACGACGCGACGAAGAAGAAAAAGGAGTCGGTCAGTCAGAAAGATGAAATCAGTTGCTTATTCCAAAGCGTAATGGATTCCTATGAAGCAAAACGGCCAAGAATCTCTATGGACACTCAGCTCATCAGCTATATTCACCATCATTTTTCATTTTATAATTACCAAGCTTTCAAAGATGTTTTTCACTCGATTAATTACTTACTTCTAAAGGACCGGGAGACATCACATAGAGACCATAGTCAACTCATACACGGCGACTTGTAATTAGCGTTATAGCCATTAAAAGTTACTTTACACGACTTGTAGGCGTGTCTGCACTCCTAGTACATTTCCATCAGAATGTTTTTATTTACTGGAAATGATCGGAGTTTTGAGACAGAAATTGGAAAGTTACTTCAGCTCTTCTTCTTCAGGTGTCGGGAAAGGTCTAATAAAATCTAGAGAATATGCAGGCCAGTATCCAGTTTTACACCTTTTTTAACAAACTTAGTACCAACATTGTGTTGTGGTAGTATTTATATAACTTATTAATTTGTACGGAATACCTACTCAAAATACAGACAGGTCAAAAGATTACCGACATGATATCGTCAGTGATTATTATCCATCGTGCATACTCAAGCGATCGATTGTCAGTTGGTTATCTTAATAATTTGTTGATAATGTGGGATAAAAAGTTGGCAAATAGCCCGATGCTTGTTTGATAGAAAGCGGTTGCTGCCACCTAAAGACACCTGCAGCATAAACCGCCACTGGTTTCTGTGAGCCTAGTCTCTACTCAATATTGCTACTGTCAAAACTCATAAGTTTAAGCTGTTGTGATCGGTTGAAAGTAGAAAAAAAAACACGACTGCCCAAACATAATGTGTAATGGCCGATTCTTACATTTACCGGATCGTTATTAGTTAAAATTAAGACTTGTATCTTTACCAATAATGAAGCAAAGACCTCATAGCTTTGCATAGTAGACCCTCCGGAAGTACAGACGCCAGCACATCAAGCTACCCGAAACAGTATTTTTTTTCCAAATCAACTTTAGAACTTATGCTTTAGCGATAAAGTTGAAAAACTATTAAAGAAATTTGACAGATTGTAGTAGCTTTATGTGCTGGCGTCTACCTATCACAGGTAAAATTAGCCTAAGAATCTATTATGTCCAGTTTAGAAATAAAAAAAGCAAAACGATAAATTTTTGTGTTTATAGGAACTGAGCGTAAAACGTTATAAATAACATGATTATGTTGAATGAAAATAAGATACCACAGAAATCTATTAACGTATACAATGTAGGTATCAGATTTTTTGCAGTAAGCCATGTTTCCAAACAAACTGCCAATGTCAATTCTTCAGCGCGGGAGATATTATAGTGCGAGTGAGTGCGCAGTTACAGGTGCTCTCTCTCTTCCCTCACTCACATAGTCCGTTACCTCTACCTCCGTTATCTCTCTCCAGTTGTCTCGGATAAATATAGGTATATGCGGATATGCTGTAGGTAAGTTATTAGGTGCTATTCGAATAATACTGCGCAGAAAATAAGCAAATACAAATCAAAACAAAACTATGAACCTGTGTATTTAGATACAAACCAAAACTGTGGAGACAGACGTTTTAGTAAATCAAGTAAAATAAATGTGTTGGAAAAAAGGAATTAGATGGATGGCTCACGTTTTTGGCAATCAGCCACAAAAGGTATCTATCACTTTAGCACGTTTGGAATCACGTGTAGAAAGAATGGTATCTGGTATCTGCTGATTATATAATAATAAATATTGATTTGTCACTAATTCTGGGAAACGTGACGATACGCATATATGTTAGTGATGAGCGAAATTAATTTTGTGGGTTTACTAACAAACGACGACGGCCTGCACCCGAATTGCGTAATATCAATCTGAATAATCTATCAATCTCAATCTGAATCATTTTGAAGGATATTGCTAATCCATTGCTACATATGTTTGAAAAATTTGGCTGCTCAACAACATGAATAACGCAATGAATGACGTTGAACTGTCAAAATGAAACCTATTGCTACTTGTTAGCTGGTGTGTTACGCAATTATCCCGCTGGTTTTGGTGCCTAAAGCGAACCTTCTAGAAAAAAAGAAAGAAATATAAATTGTTTATTCTGCACAAACAAAACGCACATTGCAAATAAAAAAAAATAAAAAACGACAAAAGATACACACACAACGTTGTCAAAAGCCTCGTACTCAAGCTTAAATAATATTGTCAATTTTGTCCATTGCTTGATGTCGGGGCCAGCGACCAAAGACAACACACATTAGTCATTGACATTGACAATTTGAGATTGACAATACAAATAAATCCGTGATGCGCCCGCGACACTGGCATAAATATGACATATTGCTGTCTGTGATGACAACAAAACAACGTGAAAACAATCAATCAAAACAAAAACAAAATGCCAATTGCAGAGTGGAAAAATAACTGCTTTTGTAACAAACAACATTAATAAGGACAATAAATTAAGCTGTGCGTCGCATCTGTGCAAGAACAGGTCGTTGCTCAGCAAAATGCTGTGACTTCGGACGAACCTATCGTAAACAGCGCAAATTTTCAGCAACTCTATCTCTCTACATCTACAATAAGTTTGCGTTATATTATTCTTGCGCCATATGTTTGAATCAACCCTTGCACTCATACGATCAATTATTGTCACGACAAAACAGCTAAGCCCATAAGCTTCACTGCAACGAAAATATTAATATTAATATGATCTACTGCGATTGTGGTGGGCAAATCCTTTAAGAAGGTGTCCAGTGGGGTGGTTGCGAATAGCTTTAATTTTGACAGTTCAAAAACATTCATTGTGTTATTTACGTTGTTGAGTAGACAAATATTTTTCGAACATAATGAAACGATGGATTAGCAATATCCTTCAAATTCATCAGATTGTGACTGATAGTGTGTTGCACAAGCCGTTTGCATGATGAATCCATCAGGCAAATGGCTTGTGGTGCATAAATGTTAATGGCCATGTTGGGGCCACCATGCTTAACCAAAAACTATGATAAATAAAAAAAAAGTTTCTGAGTGTGGCTGCGTGTGTATGAGACATAACACACACACACCCCAACAAACTTTACAAATTTTATCAAAATTTGTCCAGCCATTTGAGCGTGAAGAATCACACTCAAACGGCTGGACTAATTTTGATAAAACTTTGTATGGAGGTAGCTGACACTCTGGATTAACATATACCATAACCATAATCAGCCTTTTTAATGTTCCCACTGCTGGGACACTGGCCTCCTCTCGGTGAGAGGGAGTGGGCCGTAATCCACCACGCGGGCCCAGTGCGGATTGGCAGATGTCACATGTCTTCGAATTTCTGGTTCTAGGACATGCCGGTTTCCTCACGATGTTTTCCTTCACCGTTTTAAGAGCAGTGGTGATGAAATAATTTACACAAAGTAAAGCGCCTGTCTGGGTTCGAACCTACGACCTACAACCCGTAAGTCGCGGCCGTTACCACTTGGCCACCACTGCTCTTAACATATAGGCTACTTTTTATCCCGATATTCCCACGGAATCGACACTTATGTGGGTGTATGTATACACTTGGCTTTATTCAAAGGCGATTTTCTCCCTTATTTTTGAATGAATTTTTATGTTATTACGAACATAGTATTTCCGAACCTATAGATTTATGTAAAGTGTCGTATTTCAACTTTGCATTTATTATTTCGTGAATAAATCGCAATTGAAAGTTGCTAAGTGTTGTCATAGTAGTGCTCGTGACTGTACAGGTATGCAAGGTTAGGAAAATCCGAAAAACAAGGAAGAGGTTTTCCCCACTTGTTGGTGGTTAGAATAACAAATTGCGCACTCTGTGTTATATGCTAAACACGGTAGCTAAAGCTAGCGGAACTCCAAAACATTAATAATAGTGATACCGCATCGCCTAGGGATGCCAAATGTACTTACAATGTAATACATAATATTATGTCTAGGTCTGAAATTATTAGGGTAAGTTATTTCTAACAGTGATAGACCCTGAAATGGTGCCATTTTTGGGGTATTCCTCGAAACGCACCAAAAGAATTCCTCGAAAAAAAAAAGAGATAAGTAATAAATATACATAAATAAAATATAATTTTATTCTTCGAAAAACATCAACAACGAAACAGAGAAGAACATGAAGGATTCGTATTAAATGATATCGATAGACGTTTTTTGTTATTTTTCGTTTCTGAACTGTGTACTAGTAAACTTAATCTTTTTTTTTCTATATTTTGGTCAGTAAATTTGCTCTCAGTAAATTAATAATATAAATAATTAGTTTGTGACCTTTGTAAGACTTCACATTTATTGAAAAACTAGCTGACCCGTCAGACGTTGTCCTGTCAATTCATACAAAAATCCCATAGAAAATAGGACGTTCAGTTTCCCGAATTACTCATAAAAAATAGCCAAATCGGTCCAGCCGTTCTTAAGTGATGCGTACACCAATGAACAGCATTTCTTTCATTTATGTACCTATTAGTTTATGCACGACTTTCGTCCCCGTGAAATTTCTTGTTTCACCCCGTCGCATCGCACCGGCTGTCCGCGTTAATACTTCATTTTCGCTCAGCATGTTTTCTGACTATTTTTTATTTTTGCCCAGCTCCTAAGTCTTTTAGCCTATAGCGAGTAATCTATAGCCTTCCTCAAGAATTGGGCTATTCAATGCAAAAAATCTTTTCAAAAATACCATCATCATCATCTGCCTAGCCTTTTCCCAACTATGTTTGGGTCAGCTTCCAGTCTAACCGGATGCAGCTGAATATCAGTAGTTTACATGGAGCGACTGTCTATCTGACCTTCACAACCCAGTTACTGGGTAAAATCAAATCCCACTGGTAATTCCAGAGATTATCGCGTTTAAACAAACAAACAAACTTTATTATTAGTTTTCGCACCTGAACACATATTGCAGTGATTTGTAGGCAGCCCTTGTATCACGTATTCACCATCAAACGAAAACCTTCGAACATAAATCAGAAATTAACCCCCTTATCTAATTAATTTGAGCTTATCTGTCCAATATTGAAGTATAAGTTCAGTTATCAATTTCGTAATAACCCTTATATCAGTATTATTACAGTTGTTTCAGTGCTAATGTACTCGGTACACGAGGTATGCACTGTTCGCATTTGTAAACTAACAACAACATAATATATACATCTATAAGTCACCATAATACGATTGTGAACACAGTTAGCTTATAATCTATCTCGCGAGATTGTTAACTGTCGTTAAAGTGTGAACTGAGCCTTACTGCTTATAATTTAACACCATCTATCCATGTCAAATCGCTAAATTGTGAACTAACCTGCACCTGCAGCACGGAGACCTGCAGTTACCATCAGGGTTCACAGTCCCAGGTCATACCGTGTCCCAGACTTTTTTTTTTTCGGATGGGAAATCATCAAATGGCTCCTCCCGCTCTGGGTGGAGCGGAAGGGACTGTCAGACTCTTACTGACTAAAACCCACCCGTGTTCCTTCCTTAGCCCTTTATGTTCCGGGCCAGCGGTAACTCTTTCGGACAATCCCGCTGACCCGGCAGGTTTCGGCCCTATGGGGCCCCTCTTCGATGCTGACATCTCTTTGAGGCGCGCGTGGAACACGTACGCGCCGTCCGGCACGGGCCTGATCGGACGGTGAGCTACCCATTACTCTCCGCCCGCAGGCCCACGCCTACGGTGGCCGGGAGTCGTCATGCGGCTCCCGACGCCCGGAGCGTTCCCGCGGCGGCTGGGACGGGAGGCTCTCTCCCTCTAGCATGACTGCTTCGCAGAAGAAGGTGACTGCCTGCACGACAGCTCTCAAAACGGTGAAGTAAAACATCGTGAGGAAACCGGCATGTCATAAAACCAAAAAATCAAAGACATTTAACATCCGCCAACCCGCACTGGGTCCGCGTGGTAGATTACAGCCCACTCCCACTCGAAGCGAGGAGGCCTGTGTCCCAGCAGTGGGAATAGGAGGTGCTGTTTATGTTTATGCAACGGTCTACGATCCTAAAATCCTTACATCTACCTACTCCTTTTGGTACTGTATACATAATATTATGATCTACACGCGCTCCGGTTGTCAATCACTCATCGCTGAGGGATTTCGGGGTATCGTCTTGTGTTGTTGTGTTTTCCGTATCGTGTGAAGGAACGTACGAGTACTTCCGTGTATTAGGCAAATTAAGCCAACTTCATTAAGAGGGGACGGGGCTGCGCGGAATTTGAAAAATAGGTATTTGAAGAAACTATTGCCGTCGCCTTACCTCAAGTCTGCCCCCGTAGTGTGTGACAGGGACAGCTGCAGCTCAACCGAAATTATCACAAAAATTTTGACGAGATCGAAGTTTCGTAATGCCCTTTTTCTCCTCGAAAACTGAGCCGATTCAATTATTTTTTACATTTACATTTTAAGAAAGAGTATGTTTAGGTTCCTAACAATTTTTTTATGTTAAAAACTTTTCTAATTTGTCTGGTAATCCTCTAATCACGGCGC
This sequence comes from Oligia strigilis, assembly GCA_951800025.1. Classification (NCBI taxonomy): domain Eukaryota; kingdom Metazoa; phylum Arthropoda; class Insecta; order Lepidoptera; family Noctuidae; genus Oligia; species Oligia strigilis. The sequence continues at coordinate 6,969,978 of OX637560.1, read as the reverse complement.
GGCGGCGGTAAAATAGGGCATTTTTGGAATTTTTAGAGGGTCATATTTTCTTTACTAATTAGTTGCTGAAAAAAAGAAAATGACAGGGACGTGTTTACAGCAAACCTTGATTTTATGAAAAAAAAAATTGATCTAGAGGCATTATTCAGGAAAAAAAAGGGGAATACATTTGTATGGAGAATCGCACGTCCTGTTCCCTCTTAAGTTCTCTCCTACAGTAGGTACCTATTGTCTCTCCTTGACCTTTTTAATCCATCCAAAGGTTGTCGTTAGAAGATCGCTTTTAGTCATAACACCGCCGCATTGTGACACCGTATGTGAAATTTTATACATTTACTAGCTTCTGCCCGCGACTTCGTCCGCGTGAAATTTCACCCTCTTAGGGGTGGGATTTCGAAAAACCCTTTCTTAGTGGATACCTACTCTGCACAAAGAACACACCCTCCAAATTTCATGTCTCTAGGAGCAGCGGTTTAGACTGTGCGTTGATATATCAACAATCAGTCATGTCAGTTTACTATTTTATATATATAGATGTCTGTAATTTATATGGTGTACAATATAAAGAGTATTCTATATACGAACAGTTTTTCATTTTTATTATTTTTATTAGTTAGTATGTTCGCAATTACCCCGCTGTTTGGCAAACATGGCATCAATCTATGGCTGAATATTTGATAACAAAAATAGAAGTCACGTACGTGCATTGAAGTATAATATCTATATATATAAAAGAAAGTCTGTTAGTTACACCACTTATAACTCGAGAACGGCTGAACCGATTTGGCTGAAAATTGGTGGGGAGGTAGCTTAGAACCTGGAGACGGTTTTTTTTTTTTTTTTTTTATAGTAGGAGTAGGGTAGAAGTAGGGTAGGAGTAGTGTAGGAGTAGTGTAGGAGTAGGGTAGGAGTAGTGTAGGAGTAGGGTAGGAGTAGTGTAGGAGTAGGGTAGGAGTAGGGTAGGGTAGGGGTAGGGTAGAAGTAGGGTAGGAGTAGGGTAGGAGTAGGGTAGGAGTAGGGTAGGAGTAGGGTAGGAGTAGGGTAGGAGTAGGGTAGGAGTAGGGTAGGGGTAGGGTAGGGTAGCCGGGCAGCTATAAATAATGTATATGGCAAAACGACGTTTGCCGGGTCAGCTAGTTAATCATAAACAAGTATCTAAACAGCTACTGCTAATCACATATTAACTTATCTAACAAGTAAGTTAAGTTAAACCAATAGATACATAAGTACGTGTGAATGATCGATTTGTTTATATAGATACTGCATCAAATTTGAGAGGTCACTGACCTGTCCTCCGTTATACTCGTAAACTGTGAACTTTAGAGTTCAGTTGACTCTTGAACCTTTTATAAATGAGATCGTAAGTAGTTTAGTTCTTGTAAATAGTAACTTCATCTTCCTGAGCGAAAGTGTCTTAGAAGATAGTGTTATTGCGTTATAAATTTATTATAGATAAGTGGATTGTAGATCATCTCGCCAAAGCAACTTTTAGTAGTTTGTCGTAAAAATAAAACGCAATTTTGCACATTTGCTTTTACTAGATGTTCGTCTGGCGCACTGTGCAGTGGGCAGACACACTACCTATAAGTTGCTGAGTGAGTAGTATTTTTACTTATTTACCTAGCCACATGTTACCGTCTGTCTGTCTGTCCATTTATTCACGAACAAATTAAAAAAGCTATTAATAAGCAAACGTTATTACAGTGTCAACGAATATTTAAATGATAAATCCTTGAAACACATTTAAAGTTTATAATAACCAAATATTAAATTATTTATTATTATTTAAATAAATTATTTTGTAAAAGTGTATTTATAATAAGTTAGATAAGATACGTAAATGATAAGTCCTCTTCTCCAGATATCTTTCTTTTGCTGTGCCCGACAGGGTCCATGATTGTTTCTTTTGGCAAATATTTACCACCTAAACCTACATTGTGGAATGCAATGAAGAATTGAGTATTGAGTACCGTGGCCGACTTGGAAATCTCTAAACAGACTTCGAACCCAAGTCGACCGGAGTAGAGACAATCTCCACATATGGGGGTTCATCAAAGAATATATGGGGTTCACGGACGGCTCAGATCTCAGGTATGTGCGTATGCGGCGCGTTCTCACAGACAATGGCCCGCCCACCTTCCAGCCTGCGCAACCGCCACATGCTGTCAGATGTGCACTTGATGATCTTATGACTGCGTCAGTAAGCGGCGTTCGCGCAGCTGAATTTTGGGCCAAAGATGTTTTAACTTTTTGTCGTCGTAGGTTATCGATGGTAAAAGGTAGAAGAAGTAGAAGAAGATGAACCATTCTCATTATAGAACAGACCAGCGCAACATGACACAAAAGAGAAGGGTCTCTTTTGTGCCATGCTACCCTGGTGTGTATATTCTGTGCCTATTCTTAGCAGTAGGTGAAACAAGGTCGCCAGTAATAATGATAATGATGAAGACTTATAAATCCAATTAAAACCCAAAGCATCTTGTTACTTTTTGCTAGATATTTTATCTAATTTATCACTCAAATTCATACGGAACGGAACTTTGAACAAAAATCAAACAACAAAAAACAGTAAAAAGACAAGTGAACTGTGGAAAATACCAAGACAAAAGGCTAAGCTTTAATAACCCTCGCTTAGTGTAACGCTGTGTTGTGCAGTAACCTTGTATGGGGGTAACCTCAGCAACCGGGGTCAACTGTAACGTTTTGACTTATTTGCTGAAGGGACGCTGTTACACCGGACTGGGAATTTATTAGTTTATAAATTGGGTAAGATGGAAAATAAGTTACAAGGAGAGAAAGAGTCTGATAGATTCCTAACCCGCATAGGGGGGGGGAAGGACAACCAACTAAATGTTTTCATATCCAATGTTTTCACGATCATTGAAATCAACTTTTAAAGAAACTACATTTTACTACATTCGGTAAACATATAAAGCAATACCCCTTTATTCATAAACGTTGCTTAAAGTTTAGTAGTCATTAGCAACTGCTTAACCATACATTTTTGACGTTTAAACGTCACTTAACTTTAATCATCGTTTTTAAATAAATTTTAATCTAGAGCAAAATAATATTCTGAATTTCTGATGTAGATACACAGAAAAAAACTGGTTGAAATTGACATAAATACGTCAACTACGCTTTAGTTCATTTTATGCCATAAAAAAACCTTCAAACAAATGCTCCAAGACAAAGCAGTTATACGAAAAAAACATTCAATGGCGCCGATTCTGTTGTTCACAAACTAAACTAAATTTAAGTTCATGCATCTTTTTCTTTCTATTTCATTATGAAAAGGACAGAAGATAAATATTAGTTTAGTCCTGTCAAATTAAGATACTCCATAGACAATTTAGACAAGATTAAAAAAATGGCTATTAAAAATACGTCAATTTACGTCAGGCGCCGACTAATTTGACAGGACTAAACTAATATTTATCTTCTGTCCTTTTCTTAATGAAATAGAAAGAAAAAGATGCCTGAACTTAAATTTAGTTTAGTTTGTGACACAACAGAATCGGCGCCACTATCATATTACTCGAAATAATATAATAACAATGCCGCCTAAGGCGAAAGCAAAAATTCTTATGCAACGCAATTTCGATGGTATGAATGTTGACGATCTTTGCAGGGATGCCAGCAATATAGATTGGTCTGTTTTATTTGCGTCTACATCTGTCGATGAGCAAGTCAACATTTTTGCGGATAAACTTATTGAGCTTTATGATCATCACGCACCTGTTCGAGCTGTTAAGGTTAAACATTTGCCGGCGCCGTGGCTCACAGATGACATTAAAGCAATAATGCACAAAAAGGTGACGGCAAAGTCTAAGTTTAAGCGTAGGCCTAATGACACTAACAGAGAACGATATGTCTCAATCCGTACTCATTGCAATAAGGTGTGTAGGAATGCTAATCGCCATCACATTCATACATCTGTCCAAAATGGGGACGCATCCAAAGTGTGGAAATTTCTTAGATCATTGGGGGTCGGTAAAACCCGACAAGAGACAATCCCAAAAGATTTAGACATTGATGCAATGAATAATCATTTTACTGCTTCGTCCGATTTTGATAGGACAATAAAATTTAATACACTGCGTTATCTTTCATCTCTTCCGACTCCCAGTTATTCTCCATTTGTTTTTGGTCAATTCTCCGCATGTGATGTTAAGAAGAGCATACTATCGATTACCTCCAATGCAGTAGGAAGTGACTGTATCAGCCGTAAAATGTTAGTCCCTGTGCTGGATGTAATCCTTCCCGTCATTTGTCATATCCTCAACTTTTCTGCATCGAGTGGTGTCTTTCCATGTTCATGGAAAGATGCTCAAATAATTCCTTTACCTAAAAAAGCTAATCCGTCATCCTTTTCTGAATATCGTCCAATATCCGTCTTACCATTTCTATCCAAAGTCCTTGAACGGTTAATCCACGATCAAATAAACACTTTCCTCTCCAAAAATAATCTCCTTAACCCTTTCCAGTCTGGCTTCCGTCCTGGTCATAGTACTACCACAGCGCTTCTGAATATTACGGATGATATAAGGTCAGCCATGGAAAGCGGTAATCTAACGGTCTTAGCTTTGCTAGATTTCAGTAATGCTTTTAATACTGTTGATTTCGATGTTTTGCTTGGCATTCTATGCTCTCTTAATATATCTCCATCGGTAATTGACTGGTTTCGTAGTTACCTGTTCGGTCGCCGGCAACGTATTTGCATCGGAGAGACTTTGTCTTCCTGGAGTAATACTTCTGCCGGTGTACCGCAGGGTGGCGTTCTTTCCCCTTTACTTTTCGCAGTTTTTATTAACTCAATCTCCGACGAACTAATTTCTTCCTACCACCTGTATGCAGATGATTTACAAATCTACGCGCGAGCTCCTCTTGGTAATCTGTCCGAGGCCATCTTAGTGATTAATCGCGATCTGGCCCGTATATGCGACTGGAGCAAGAGGTATGGACTTATGGTCAACCCCATAAAAACGCAGGTTGTGGTGGTTGGCAGTTCTAGGACGGTCTCAAGGATTGACTGGACGACTCTTCCCCAAGTTTCTTTTGATAACTCTATTATTCCCTTCAGCGAAAAAGTTAAAAACTTGGGGATATTCATTGACAAGAACTTCTCTTGGACAGCCCAACTACAGGAAGTTAGCCGCAAGCTATTTGCATCCGCTGCATCTTTGAAGAGACTGCGTAATTTTCTACCAACTGCCACCAAGATTGCGCTTGCACAATCACTTCTTCTACCCATTCTTGATTATGCTGATGCCAGCTATCTTGACCTTACCCAAGACCAACTCGATAAACTTGAGCGGCTTCAAAATGTCTGTATAAGGTTCATATTCGGTTTGCGCAAATATGACCATGTTTCCGAATTTCGTGTGAAGCTCAAGTGGTTACCAATTCGCCTTCGCCGGAATGCTCATATTCTGTCCCTATTGTATAATGTGCTCTTTTCCCCTTCCACCCCTCTCTATCTTAAAAAACGTTTTCAGTATCTTTGCGACTCCCACACGAAGTTTTTGAGATCATCGGATAATTTAAAGCTTAAAATGCCAATGCATTCTACAACGTTTTTCGACAAATCCTTTTCTGTTCAGGCCGCTCGTTTATGGAATGCATTGCCAGTTCAAATAAAACGCGCGCAATCGTTAGCTGTATTTAAGAGACTCGTGAAGGAACATTACTTGTTGTTGTGATCTTGTTTTCGTAGCTGCAATAATCTAAAGTCGTCATTTATTTTCGTAGCTTATATGTATAGGTTTTTAGTATGTATTTATTTATGTATCTATTATACAGCATTATACATGTATATATCTATGTATCTATTATAGTATATTATTTTGGCACCACTGACAACCCCATTTTTTATATCCACGCAATCACTGTCCATTCCAAGGTTGCCTGGAAGAGATCGCAGAAAGCGATAAGGCCGCCCATTGTATGTTTTGTATTAACCGTATTTTTTTTTTGTTATGTATTTTCTGGTGTACAATAAAGTATATATAAATAAATAAATAAATAAACAATGAAATCGTTTAAAATACACATATTTTTGACAAGAAGGAAATACAATCACCATAATTTCGCCATGTTATTTCTCTGTTATGCGACGGTGTGACAGAAGGCCTACTATAGCCTCGACTGTCATTTAGTTTTATCGGGTGTTTACACGACCTCAGCATAAGGGGGTGGGCACAAGGTGAACCCATCGGTTTATTGTGATACTGAGGACCGTGTGAATTGAGCCTTAATAATAACTGAACTTTATCCTCATAAAGTTATTTAAAGAAAGGATAGGTACTTGTAGTCAGCAGTGGGTGAAAGGTTGAAGAAGAGACAGAAAACTGACTGCCTTGTCGTGATAGCCTAGCTGCTCCAAAAAAAGAAGAAAGAAAGAAAATAAGTACGTTTATTTGCGGCAAACATGACGCATAAAAATAAAAACACAAGCGAAAAATAAAACAAAATAACAAATTGGGAGAAAGTATGCGTCACATCTAAGCAAAACGGCCATCGCTCAGCATAATGCTAAGAGCCTACACGAGACAGAGCCCCAGCGCTGGTGGTGGTGGCGCCAAAGCTGCACTCTAATAGCGTAACATACTATCTGAATCATTTTGATGGCTAATCCGTTGCTATATATATAGGATAGTGAAGGCCGCAGGAACCCATTGGATGCGAGAAGCACAGAACCGGTCGAAGTGGAAGTGCTTGGAGGAGGCCTATGTCCAGCAGTGGACGTCTTTTGGCTGAAATGATGATGATGATGATATATAGTCCCATTAAAATAGATGGACAAACTTTCAGAAATCATTCAGAACACCAAAATAAGCACGATGGTAAAAAAATATATAAGAAAAACGCATAGATACTTTTAAGAAAAATAATCAGCTAACGAAAATACACTAATGTGCGGCAATTTATTATTTTAGGTCAAAATAAAATCACTTTAATGAGTTTTCTTTTTTTTGCTTGGATATCTTTAGTTAGACGTACTGAGCGCTTTGTTATTTGTCCATCTATTTTAATGGAACCCTGTATATTATTTTCGAAAAATTTGTCTGCTCAACAACGCGAATAAAGCAATGAATATTGTCGAAAATGGTTTTTCACGTAGAAAATGATTAATTTTCTACATGAAAAACCATTTTCGATCCATCAGTCTCCAATTTATTACTTAAAAAGCCCTGAAAATAATAAGGCTTCATACGGCATGGGGTGTTCACAAGGTGAATGTATTTTGTTTATGGTGTAACCTTACCATAGATAATTTAGTGTCATACGATAATATTATGACAATCACTGATATTTTTTTTATCAAAACAATAGATAGGTCAAGTGTTTATTGAGTTAATGGTCAGCTCAATAAAAAAAAAAAATTGTAACCACATTATTTTACTCGTTGTAGGACAACGAGTAAAATAATGTGGTTACAATTTTTTTTTATAACTTTTTCCAGTTATCTTTTGTCGTCCCAATCATTTAGATTATTGAGATAATTGATGAGAAACCATCTTTACATACCGTGACCCCTTCGTGCCTCGGAAAGCACGTCCCGGCTGCCATTCGTGGATCTTTGACAGTCGTTACGGGTAGTCAGAAGCTCGAAAGTCTGACAACCAATCTTACCAATGGGTATCGTATTACCCAGTAACTGGGTTGTGGAGGTCAGATAGGCAGTCGCTCCATGTAAAATACTGGTATTCAGCTGCATCCGGTTAGACTGGAAGCCGACCCCAACATAGTTGGGAAAAGGCTAGGCAGATGATGACTTGCCTATGTGAGTGAAAAAAGTTGGTAGGTAGATATTCTGTCAAAATATCAATAAATTAAAAGCACAGGAATGGTGGCGTTAGAAACTAAGCAGAGACATAGAAACTGCGCTGTTGCTTCAACAATTTTCTTTGTTGAATAAAATATCATGTAAATGGTCCAATTATTGCATTTTCCAACTTTGAAGTCACAACAAACAGTCCTGTAGCAAAAATAACCCTTATTTTTCGATATACCTGGCCCTGCAGTCTCGACATAGATAGCGACGCTGCCGCTGTCGCAAATTACCGATCGCTAAATAATACCGACAATAATCGCTAGCCTTAACGATCCTTACGACAAACGCAAGTCTCTACATCTGTCAAAAATGCTCGCAAAATATATTTGTAAACATTACGAAAATCGTAAAGTTTGCGACAAACTTCGGTAAGATACCGATGACAATCGATAACTTTGAGAGTCGAGACTACCAAATATCGCTAAATCCGGATCGATAGGACTTTGCGACCGAATTCGGTCGTAAAGCGATCGCTATCAATGTCGAGACTGCAGGCCCTGTATTGATAAAACTGTCAACAAGAAAAAGTCCCTAGGGTTGGCGTAAAGCGACAGACGCTACCAGCAAGTCGGGGTGAAGAAACTCATTGTTTATTGCTTACCAAAGTTATAAGAGAAAATGTACGGGAAAAACTTCACCTAATTGTAGACCAGGGGTGGCCAACTTGGTTAGACCCAAGATCTACTGTTCACTGACGACACCCTGTGCGATCTGCCAATTACATACTTCTTGAAATCTTAGATGAAACAGCACAGTTCAGTACACAATTATGTAGTAGTAGCTTCCGCCCGCGACTTCGTCCGCGTGAAATTTCACCCTCTCCCCATTCACCCTCTTAGGAGTGGAATTTAGAAAAACCCTTTCTTAGTAGATACCTACTCTTCACAAAGAACACACCCTCCAAATTTTATGTCTCTAGGACCAGCGGTTTAGGCTGTGCGTTGATATATCAGTCAGTCAGTCAGGACTTTGAATTTTACATACCTACAATAGATTTTTTATTTTGACCATAACCGTAATCAGCCTATAATGTTCCCACTGCTGGGACACTGGCCTCCTCTCAGTGAGAAAATATAAAACTGAAAATAATTCTTAGTAACTACACACATCAAAAGTGTCTAGGGATCAACATATATTTTTGCAATAACTTTTCTCCTGATTGATATTAATTAAAATTTTCTTTAAGGATTCATCAAATAAAGTGTTTTCGTTTGTCACAGTAACGATAAACCAAGTCACCTTTGCATTAATAAAGAAATTTGCCATTTTCCTAATAAAGGGATTTTTGACATTTGAACCACTAACACAAAAGTTCGAAAAAAAGACTGAAATAACAGTTTTCTTTAAAATTTTATTGGGTAACTTAAACAATTAATAATCCGTGTTTCTACCGATTTGCACTTGTAGAGGAACGATGACGTCTGATACAATCGTCTCAGCATAAATTTGAGCGTTGAGGTTGCCTCTGATCCAAATCAACTCAGTTCTTCCGCCGATCCAAATACCCGCCCATACCATGATGGTTCCACCACTATAAGGATGGACTTCCTGGCAGGATTTTAATCGCTGTTGGCGTCCAGGGGTTCTCCAGTGTCGTATACGTCTTGTATCCGGTCTCATACCAAAACGAGACTCATCAGAAAAGCACACGAAACGCCATTGTTCTTCTGCCCAATTTCTGTGTTCAAGAGCCCATTGATATCGAATCCTACGATTGTGCATTGCTATAAGTGGTACCCGTAGCGGTCTTCGGGAATGAAGGTTCACTTCATGCAAGCGGTTTCTGACTGTTTGGTCGCTAATTAAGTTCCCTGAAGAGTGATGAAGCCTGACGACTAACATCATGGCGGTTATTGTTGGAGCTCTTCGAGTTAAGATTTGAATGTATCGGTCTTGTCTCCGTGTGGTGCAGCGATACCGTCCTCCATGGCGCTCAGCCACGGTACCAGTGCTTCGGTAACGTGTCCAAAGTCGACTGATAACACTCTGACTTGTATTCAGAGCTAAAGCCACAGTACGTTGCCGGGAACCAGCTTCTATCATTCCCACGGCTCTGAGCATTTCTTCCCTGCTTAAATGACGTCGCCGCTCCATAATAACGTTGGTTTTAATCAGTAGTAGGGAAACAGTAGCACTAATAATGTCTTCAATGCGTTGTATGTTTTTATAGGGAAAATATTGACAGCTGATTTTCATCTTTTACTCGAATTTGATTCACAGTTCCTGATTCAAATTATGAAATGCACCAAAAAGGATCCATATAAATTTATAAAATCATAAATTTATTACAAAGCCACATCTCAATCTCAAGAAATCCGCATAAAAATGCTTGATCCCTAGACACTTTTGATGTGTGTACTTATTTATATCAATGTGAGCATTGCGTTTGAGCATCTTTCGCTAGATTAACAAAATCAGGTTTGTAGTTGGAATTATTTTTTGCCTTGCCACGATCGACTGGACCAATAGTCGCGATCGACCGGTTGGCCACCCCTGTTGTAGACAGTAAACTCGGTTGTTTACAAAAGGCCTTTAGTTGGAGTATCTACGCGGGTTCATTCTCATAATATCTTTGGGAAACATAATAAAAACTCACACAATTCCAACTTTAGGGAGAAAATTAATGGTGGAGAAAGTTCACTGTAGGTCGGGGGTGTATAGAACAGACGGACAAACTAAACTAAATTTAAGTTCGGGCATCTTTTTCTTTCTATTTCATTACGAAAAGGACAGAAGATAAATATTAGTTTAGTCCTGTCAAATTAGTCGGCGCCTGACGCAAATTGACGTATCTTTAATAGCCAATTTTTTAATCTCGTCTAAATTGTCTATGGAGTATCTTAATTTGACAGGACTAAACTAATATTTATCTTCTGTCCTTTTCTTAATGAAATAGAAAGAAAGAGATGCATGAACTTAAATTTAGTTTAGTTTGTGAACAACAGAATCGGCGCCATTATCAAACTTATTCTATCTTACGAAAAAACCCCATCTTCCATTATATGACATACGTATACGTCTCAACTTTCGAATGTAATCCAATAAATATTACCAGCCTGTATTATTTTAAGGTCGGATTACATAGCCAGAGCCTCTTGCTAAAGGCCAGAACATACAGAACACTACAGTACCTACCTATTAACAAGATAAGCAAGGTTAACTCAAGTAATTAAGTTATGAACTTATATTCAAGAGTTAAGTGTCAATGATCGTAGGTTGACGAGCTTACTTATTTTTTGTTTGAACTCAAATTAATTTGTTTGCGAAGGACAAACAAAATTGTTTGAATAATTTTAGTTTTTTATAGATAAGTTATTAAAATTTTAATGATATGGTTAATAGGATCTTAGCCTTAAGGTGAATGGGTGGTTGAGACCCCGACAATAACAGATACATATTTAGAGAATTATAATCATTACAATCATCAATATATCTTTCTAAGTTTTCTACCACCAACCACCAATCTCTTATGGAAAAATGTTAATGGTAGAAATCTAACTTAACCTTTTGAACACCAGAGCATAAACGCACGCGTGTGCCCTCCACGCCAAGCCACAATTTTAAATATTTAAGGTATACAAATAAAAACACACAAAAGTAATGATTTAATTGTTTATTTCGTGATAAAGTGCACCGCATTTTTTGTCACATATTTGTGTCGCTCGTAATAGGATAGGCGACACACGACTGGCGTACAGGGCACGCGCTTGCTTGTCACGTATATGTGACAATGGCGTTCAAAAGGTTAAAAAGATGTATTAATGATTCTAATGAATATAATTCTCTAAATACCTGTTATTGTCGCGAATCATATTTTGTTCAAGATACAATCTGACACTGACCTGCAAATTGCAAAAAAACGTAAGAAAGTTTGAATTTTAAATTCTGAAAAAATAACTGAAAAACCCTTCACCAATGCGATTTGATACGATTAACTTAACAGTTAATTGTTTATTATGTTATCCTTTTATGATTCTGCCAAAGTGGCCTTTTTAGGCCCCCTGTTGCAAAGTCTTCTCCTAATACATTATTTTTTAATGTACGTCCCTATCATGTTAGATAATCCTTTTGCGCTAGTGTGCTTGTATGCTCAATAAGTGTAACAATGTTTTTCTCGTGTAAATAAATAAAACTCATGTTCAAATCAGTCAAATCCTAGCAACTTTTTCTTTAGGAATTATATAATCCGTAATTATAGTGCCACAAGTGTATTCCTCTCTTGGCCTTGCTCATCAACCCAACTTTATAAAGTTAGTCGATTAATTTGACTAATACCTACGTTAACACGTGGTTTTGGCTTCACGTGGCATACGTTCCTGGACACGCTACGGAAAATCACAACACACGTCGATACCTAGTAACAACTCAGCTATGAGTAATATCGTCTAATAATAAAATAATGTCATTGGCGAGGCGACCCATAAATTAAACCCCGATAGGCCTGGATAAGGCTACACTTCTGCCAATACCGCGCCTAAAGACAGTCGTAGTGGTCGTAGTCCCATGTAAGTACCCAAGGATGTTCCTATATGGTGCTGTTACAAATATGTATTGCGTTGGTGACTAATTCTCTCTATTGTCTTTAAAAATATTGTATGTATATTGGTACTTGTACTATATGGGTGTAAAGAAAATAAGTGTAATTAGACCTTAATAAGAAACAATGCTCGCGTATCGGCAAACGTAGAGTGGGACGCCTCCCAGCTTGATAGAAGTAGCTGGGACAGTCTGGATGCGGAAGGTGGTAGGTGGAAGACAGGGTGTTATGGCGCCGCCTGGGAGATGCATATGTCCAGCAGTGAACTGCGATAGGCTGAGTCGATTACGTAGCACTTAGCATAATGTCGCTTTTAATCTTGAGATAAGTAATCAATAAGAGTCAAAGTAGCCTGCGAAATTTAAATTTTCTTACGTTTTTTGCAATTTGCATGTCAGTATCAGGTTGTGTGTAGATTTAAATATGATTTAATTTGTTTTGATTTTTGTCAACGAAAGTATAAAATTAAGTTACCGTCAGGATGGCTGGACCAAACGAGATATGTACCTACATGAGACCATGTGCACTGGCACCAGTGACGCGGTAACGAAAATTACCCTGTAAACTTGTTATTATAGTAATATTTTTGGCATTTTGAATCTCAAATGGCAGCCAGGGGGTTAATAGTAGACTTTCGTTATAAAGTAAAAAAAAACAGTAGCACTCCGGGAGTGCCGACAGAAGTTAAAACAAAACACAAACATAATACTTTGCCATCACTCACTGACATATCGGATATACATTAAAACCGCGTACATCCCGAGGACAGCCGAACACATCCGTAGCGGGTATTTTTTTAATCGTCTTATAAACAAAACCCGCACAGTGTTGCTTACGGTAACAGTGGCGTGAGTTCAATGGTTTATTCCCATCTCAAAAAATGTCCAACGCGCCTAAAGAATTTTTCGCTTCAAAAAATCTAAAGAGGTCATTTCCCTTATAATTATGACAGCAGTACTTTTTTTTCTGGACGGTACTTTAATTTTTGAGTACGAAATGAATCATGTCCTTTGAATTTCTTGGCCACTTGCACCACATACTACAAAATAAATGCTTTTAACGCTAAACGAATTTAAAACATCATTCTGACTCTGACGTGTTCAAATGATTGACAGAAACAGACCGATGTTTTAAATACCTTTAGCTCTAAAAGCATTTAGTGATTTGTGATTGATGATTTAAATCATTCTGATGGATCAAGATTAGTATAGTTTGGCTCGTTTTCATCATTAATATGACAAAAAAGAACAATAATTACTGATATGACTAAAATCATCGAAAGACTTCTCTGATCTTAATTTTCGTGAAAATGTGTGGCTGAAACTGCGGGTCAAGCGAGTTTATTCTAATGTAGAATTATACGAGTATGTCAGTCTTGTTGGCATTGTCGAGACTAAGGACAAGGTTGGTCCGGGTCAGCGGGATTGTCCGAAAGGGTTACCGCTGGCCCGCAACATAAAGGGCTAAGGAAGGAACACGGGTGGGTTTTAGTCAGTAAGAGTCTGACACTCCCTTCCGCTCCACCCAGAGCTGGAGGGGTCATTTGATGATTTCCCGTCGACAAAAAAAAAAAAGGTCAAGGTTGGTGACTTACGATTGATTCGTCTTTTTATGATCTCCTAATAGCTTTTAATGTATCGGCCACTTTGTGAGGAAGGATCGGGTTGCCATGAGGTCAGGGAAGCCCCTTTATATATATACACACACACGTGTTTTTCTTACCGTGAAAATCTACGGTTTATTCGCCATATGTAGGCACGGTAATCAGTGTTGTATGGATCACTATGGAAACTTGTTGACAGACGCGTTTATATCGTACCGTGCCATGTACAAAGTACCGAGGGTTGTGAAGACCTCACATACGTGCTGTCCTATAGACCTACTAAAATGTTGTGGACTGATCTTTAGGTAACCTCATAAGAGACCTCTATTCATAAATTTTTCACTGTTCCTTTATCAAAGTGTGTGGTGTAATGTTAAAAGATACAAATACAATACAGAATACTGCCTGTATTCTGTATTGTATTTGTATCTTTTAACATCACTTTTGTTTAGACTCTACAATGCCCTAAATTGTGTTTCCGTGCTGGGCAAAGGCCTTTTTCCTACCAAACCTCTCTAGCTGTTTTTATTTTTCTTTGTCACATCACTTTCGCCGGTTCACCTTAATGGCGATGTCCTATTTTTCAGGCGTCCATGCATCGCGCAAGCGCGTTGTCGAAGCCGTTCTGCCACACTTCGAAGCCTGGCTGAAAAGAGGGGAGCGCATCTCCTTCAGGCTCACTCAGGTGCTCACCGGACATGGTTGCTTCGGTGAGTACCTGAACAGAATTGGGCGAGAGGCCACGGCAAATTGCCACCATTGCGGAGGCAGCCTGGATTCCGCACAACACACGCTCGAGGAGTGCCCTGCGTGGGCCTCCGAGCGGCGGGCCCTGGTTGCCAGGATCGGGCGAGACCTGTCTCTGCCGGCAGTAGTGAGGGCTATGCTGGCAGGGACAGAGAATTGGAGGGAAGTAGCCTCCTTCTGTGAGACCGTGATGGTCAAGAAGGAGGCCGCCGAGCGGGATCGGGAGAGGGCTGATCCTGCTTGGAGAAGGAGGCGTCGGGGTGGTAACCGCCTTGGCGCCTAACACGCCGAAACCCGCTTACCAAATAAGGTAGGTGGACCTTTGGGGTTGCGGGCGCACAGAATGGGGACTCTGTCCGTCCACCAAGTGACCCCAGGGTAGGCGGTGGCACAGTGGTCACGTGCTGCCATGCACAGCGAGGCTCAGGGGAGGCCCCTTTACAGTCTCCCCAGGGATGTGCCTTACAGGTGTTGCACGGGGGGGTTCCGGAATTGGTCTTTTAAGAGGAACCGGGACCACCCCCTATGTGCTGATGGTGATCACCGGGGTGGTTTTGGTGAGGTAAAAATCCCACACTCCCCGATCTCCCTCCCCGGAGGTCGGGGGCCTTTTGAAGGTTTCCCCCCGACAAAAAAAAAAAAAAAAAGGCGTCCATGCAGTGACTGCCTGTAGTAATTTTATTCTAGGCACATCATTTTCCCATATTAATGTAGGTACTTACAAAAAAATATTGTAAAACATTCTTATAAGGGTAACTAAGTATGGAGTTCTATTTATGTCAATGGTTCTTGGCCTGCATTCATCTCCATACGGAACCCTATAGAAGCAGAGCCTAGAATCAATTTTATTTTCTTGTAAATTTTGACGTTCATATGGTACTTTTTGAAAAACATATGACTTTGACTTGACGAAATGACGATCTTTCTAAAAACCCCAAGGGATTTGAGTTCTCATTTTCGGCTTAACTTTAAACTTATTAATGCGTTTATGAAACCTACTACAACGTTCGGATATTACTTGCGTCCAAAAAATAAACAACAATTTTATTGTTGACGTGACATTGAACATCTATTCCTTTTTTCTAATTCCAAAAGTTTTATTACAACATTTACAACCGCTCAACCACTTTTTCAAAACATTTTATTGTTGCGTAGGTAAAACAAGAAGCACCCGTGACTAATTTATTGCAAAAGTTATTATAATAAGCGAAAAATAATATCAGAAACACATCAGAATTCCAACTATTGATTCAAAGTTCCAAACATTGACAGAATGAAAATAAATAAATAAAACAACGAGTGGTGACGCTTAAAAAAATACATTTCAACTTCCTTCCATTCATTCGTAGCAAAAAGTAACGAACAAAACGCATTCATTGAAACTAAAACAAAAGGGTCCACAGGACCGTAACGACCACGGAACGAAAACATATGACCGAGGTACTAGGGACATAGAATACAGCAAGCGATATCAAATCCGACCGACTCAGCGGGAGAACGGAACACAAGCCAACGTGATCCTTATTCTTTGTTTATAAAGTCTATTCAATACGGCACGATGAAACAGCTGTTAACCGCAGGTAAAGACACAATAAAATGATTCTTATTGCAGACGACATAAGGTTTCCTGCATAGAAAATACCTTTTGCTGGTCTTGTCAGTGACACGTAGCAGTTTTTACGTGAGCTCTTATGCGTGTCTGAGTCCCTGGTACTGTACGGTAGGAAGAGGGTCGGGATACGGGATGGGCAGTCCGTGGGAATGATCGCGGAACTTCTTATCAATTGGTTCACGGAACAACTCTAAAAGTTAGTCATCATTTTATTAATAGCAGTTTTTTATGCTGATTCATAAAGTCGTGCTTTTTCCAAGTGTCACTTGATCTTTTAAGTGTTATTTACCCTTGAATAAAGTGTTAAAATTTGCTTAGGATTAGAGTAAGTACATTCATACAATGAATCAAATGTATGTCAGTGTCACAATATTCATAATGCTTTTAACATAATAATGTTCCCTCCGGTCAAGCTCCGCGCGTACCATTAGCACGATACAATAGAAAATCAATATTGTCTCATTAGCGGAGCTTGAGGTTTGTCTGTACCGTACCTGAACTTTTCTTAAGCACGTTCATACAAACAAGTGTAATAATATATTCATAAGAATTAAATTTATACCATGTGAAATTTTGTGGTGGCCCAGTGGTAAAGGTCCCGGCTTACAAGTAGGCTAGGTCGTGGGTTCGAAACTTGGAACACACACAGGCGCTTTACTTTGAGTACCTAAGTACTTAAATAATTTCATCACCACTGCTCTCAAAACGGTGAAGGAAAACATCGTGAGGAAACCGGCATGTCCTACCACCAAAAATTCGAAGACATGTGAGTATGTGACATATATCTACCGCTCTGCAGTGGGCCCGCGTGGTAGAATACAAGCCACTTCCTCTCGAAGAGAACAGGGGACCTAAAATGGCCACTTTGGCAGAATCATAAAAGGATAACATTATGAATCAATGTGGCGAAGACAGTCCGTGTTTTTGGATTGGGATTGGATTTGGATTGGATTGATTGGTATTTTAGCACAGACAAAAATAAAATAACTGAAAAATCCTTCACCAATGTGATTTGATACGTTTAACTTAACAATTAACTGTCCATTATGATTTATAATGTTATCCTTTTATGATTCTGCTAAAGTAGCCTTTTTAGGCCTCCAGGCCTGTGTCCCAGCAGTAGGATCATTATATAGGCTGATAATACACATGTAGTTTATCAAGTTACTGTTCGATTAGCAATTATTAATCTGTGAGTAAATAATTCCGCTGTATTTTGCCCACCCACCTATTATTACAATATTATTATATTCTGTTTCAATCTTTAAATCCAGCTTATAACAACATGTGTTACGATAACCTTATGAAGCACATGCTTAGTACCTATTCATTTATTAACACATTTCCCGTTCCTTATAAAATTCGCAGAAACGGTTGCCCAGCCTCTAATGTCAAATTAGAATAATGTAATTAAAATGGCGACTAGCAACAGAAGTTATCAACTGAATTGTTTAGTTATCTCAATTGTTTAGTAAACATGCTAATTACGTGTTGACAAATACCGGAAAACTACGCGTTATCGCTCCTTTAAAGTTGAAAGGTCCAAGGATTGTATGATGACATGCGCCAATAAAATTGATAGTCATTTTGTACGCATGATGACATAACAAGCTCTGACTTCTCATTGTACGAAAAGCCTATACATTGCAAGGTCAGATAAAGGTCCCTTTCCGGTATGGTACGTAAGCTATGTACCAAACCTTTAAACTGTATGTATAGTTTGGTATGTTGTCGTAATATGTGTACACATGTCATTATGAAATTAATCTCAATGATGAATACGTTTACTATGAAGGGAATTACCTTATTATTAGTTATGTAAGGTCAGGGAATTTCATAGATAAGCAAACTGACTACCAATTTAAATTGTCCGTCTGTTCAAATCACAACTGTCATTCTTTGCGTTGTATGAAATGGATATAACACAGCGAATAATTATTGACGTATTTAAACCAAGTTGGTTGCTTCATATTTTGCAATAAATTACCAGCGTTATGTCATCGCGCTTCTCTTTCTTTTCTATGCAGTCCAACAAAGACCGCATTTTGTCATGTAGTCGCCTTAAATCAATTTAATTTTCTCACATATCTTTTTACTCCTAGTGAATTTAGACATGCTGTCTGAGGGTTAGTTAAACTACTCAATGAGAGCAACAAAAATCAACATAGTTCATAATGTTCATAGACCTGAACCTGAGACAAAAGATATGCATTCCACCAGTTTCTATGACAAATCTTTTACGGTTCAAGCAGTACGGTTATGGAATGACTTGCCCGTGTCGGTAAGGCGTGCTCAATCTTTGACCACTTTTAAAATTATGATAAAAAAGCACTTCCTCTCTCCTTAAACATCATCATGTTTATTATTATAATTATGTATATATTTATTTAGATTAGTATAATATACGTTATGTATGTATTTATTGTATTATCACCACAGACTACCTACAGTATTTGTCTGTCCTTCCCCTTTTTAATCCATCCAAAGGTTGTCTTTAAAATATCGCTTTTAGCGATAAGACCGCCCATTGTCACTCTTTGTTTCTCTTTCAGTTTCTATTTTTATGTCTGTAATTTATATGGTGTACATACCTAATACAGAGTATTCTATTCTCTTCTAATGCTACAATTAACTTTGTGTCTAGGTACGGTTTAACCCATTCTCCTGTGATTTTGCATAAAATTAGCTAGATAGCGTTGGTGGCCATACCGCATACCGGAAGGCGCAGTGTGGGTAGGCTATCACAAGGTAGACAGTCGACCTAGTGAAGGTCGCGAGCATCCGCTAGACGCGGGTAGTTCAAGACGGGTCGTTGTGGTGATGCTTGAACTCAAACATGCCACAGCCTACCCAGGGGGTCTACTCCGAAGCGGCTAACCACTGTATCGGCCGAATGTTCGGTCATTTTCTGATTCGAATATTGTTGTCCTACTACGAATTTATAAAAACAAAAGGTAAAAAAAGGGTTAAGGGTTCTAAAAAGGTTCGGATTGGCACAGTTTGGTCGGGACCAATAGTCAATATAGGAAATTAATGGTAGTAGAAAATGACCGAACATTCGGCCGATACAGTCGTTAACCGCTTCGGAGTAGACCCCCAGGTCTTTCGATAGATTTGATGCTGATAAAGAGTTCAATTGTCACATAACATAATCAGCCTATAATGTTCCCACTGCTGGGACACAGGCCTCCTCTCGGTGAGAGGGAGTGGGCCATAATCCACCACGCGGGCCCAGTGCGGGTTGGCAGATGTCACATGTCTTCGAATTTTTGGTTCAAGGACATGCCGGTTTCCTCACGATGTTTTCCTTCACCGTTTTTGAGAGCAGTAAGTGGTGATGAAATAATTTACACTAAGTAAAGCGCCTGTCTGGGTTCGAACCTACGACCTACAACTCGTAAGTCTTCACTTGGCCACCACTGCTCTCAATTGTGAAATGTGTGCGTGTATTAATATGCCATGCTCGGCATTCTTTGACAGTCGTTATGGGTCGTCCGAAGCCCGAAAATCTGACAACCAGTCTTACCAAGGGGTATCGTATTACCCATGCAGTAACTGGGTTGTGGAGGTCAGATAGGCAGTCGCTCCTTGTAAAATAGACTGGTATTCAGCTGCATCCGGTTAAACTGGAAGCCCACCCCAACATAGTTGGAAAAAGGCTAGGCAGACGATGATATCGCAAAAAAAAAATCGTAGGTAACCTACCTCCTTTTAAAATGGCTGATTTTCCAACGCCAGATAACTTTATCGGAGGAATAATTTAGAATTTTTGACAATTCTTCCATACAAAAACTGTCAGACGTCAATTTTATTCCACGAATAAAACTTATAGGTCAATTGAAAAATCAGCCTTTTTTTTTTTGCGGATGGGATATCATCAAATGACCGCTCCCGCTCTGGGTGGAGCGGAAGGTAGTGTCAGACTCTTACTGACTAAAACCCACCCGTGTTCCTTCCTTAGCCCTTTATGTTCCGGGCCAGCGGTAACCCTTTCGGACAATCCCGCTGACCCGGCAGGCTTCGGCCCTATGGGGCCCCTCCTCGATGCTGACATCTCTTTGAGGCGCGCGTGGAACACGTACGCGCCGTCCGGCACGGGCTTGGTCCTGATCGGACGGTGAGCTACCCATTACTCTCCGCCCGCAGGCCCGCGCCTACGGAGGCCGGGAGTCGTCGCGCGGCTCCCGACGCCCGGAGCGTCTCCCGCGGCGGCTGGGACGGGAGGCTCTCTCCCTGAGCCGTCCCGCCACCTCCTTCGCTAGCATGACTGCTTCGCAGAAGGAGGTGACTGCCTCCCACTCCCTCTCGCCCCGGACCATGGCTTGCACCAGGTCCGGGCGCGAGAGGTCGCCGCCGCTGAAATATCAGCCCTTAGTGATTGATCACTAAAACGAAATTGTGCGTCAATCTAATCGAAATCATGTTTATGATAGAACCATTACTTAAGGTTTAATTGAAATAAATTTATACCATTACTGCTTTTTGAAAATTAAATGATTTTTCCAATATAGTCACGCCATATTTGATAGGTTTATTAACCCCCATAGTCTATCCCATTTAACTTTTATAGTCATTGAATATTATCGAGTACTAGGATTGTATAGAGTAGATAAGATTATTTTGTTTTCACAAACTTGGGATGTGTATCTCAAATTCTCAATTAAAATCGACTTGGAAAAAAGTTTTTGAGTGCGAATTTGAATATTAAAGTTAGGGTTTTAATTACACCTGTGAACTTTTATTCTTGTTAATGCATTCATTAGGATTTGTTTTTCAGGAAAGTTTTTTATTATTTCCAGGAGAGGAAACTATTATTAACAAGTTTTGTATCCATTCAAACCATTTTTTCAGGAGTGTTTTTATACTAATTTAATACGATTATTGAATTTTCTCAACAAAAGTAAGGTTTATTTAAAGATTTTCATTATTCCTGTATAAACAAAAACATTCTCGGCAATAATGATTTTAATTTTAATCAATATTATTGAATATGAAGAGTTTGTTGTTGTGCTTGCGTCTAAAAGGTTTATTTATCTACTTAGGTGCGCAGGAGATAATTTATAATTACATCAACTTTCATCATTTAGGTAAGTACTATGTACTTATAGATAATGATTTGTCCACCCCATCCATTTCCAAACCTCAGTGCAGCTTAACCTGAGTACAACGTGGATTATTCTCAACTAAGTATTGTGAAATAAGTCGTTCAATTAAATAGAATATTTGCCTCTGAGATAACAATGTTTTTAGCTAGTATTGCGGAATCTTCAATGAGACTCTTGACCTATCTGAGATAAGAATATTACGAGTAGGTATATTAGTTATGCTAGTCAGTTATCCCAGGTTTGTATGATGGATAATTAATTATTCATAGAACTTAAATATGCAATGGGAATATTTTATTTGATAACATAAAGTGGTATGAGGAACAGGGTGTAAAGTTCACTCTTCCTCCGAGAAAAGGGAGGATCCGCCGACCAGACGGGTGTCGTATCTGGTGAGCAACTGCCCTACGATTGATGTTAGGATATTGTCGCTCGGTAAACTCTGCTTGCGCGATGCAGGATTTTGCGTGACGTCATCGTCAGTGTGATGCGTAGTTCGCATGTGGCGATGCAAATGCCGCTACAAACTAATTACTTAATTGATCATGATGGTGGTAATTGATGAAGACCTCTTAGATCCAAGCAAGGCACAAAATGGATTTTATCAACTCATATACGACACTATGTAGGTAATACTCATCCTGCAATTTATAGGTAGCAATAGTTATTGTTTTAATTTAAAATTGCCTTGGATCACAATTTACATACTTTGTACCTTTGTACTACCTACAGCAAGCATGAATGCCAATTTAAATTTCTAGGTCTAAATAACTCATTATATGTATATTTTCACTTTGATTATGGTAACAAACAAACACACAAATGAACACATATTCAACAGTTTGTCGAGTAATCTTTTACTACAAACTATTTGCGTCATAATTATGATAGCTTGTCACAACTTTATAAATATTTATCTCGTACTTATATACGTATGATAACTCTTACAACTTATAGTTTAATCTGAGAAACAGCTGTTTTATAACACCTCAACGAATAAACACGCAGTATAGGTACGCGCAATTTCTTTCTTCAACCTGGATTTTATCATCAGCATTTTGGACGTAGCAGCAGAAAGAAGGATCGCGGGGAAGACCTGGATGAGACTCGCACGTACCAGGGAGGCATAGCACAAAGGGAGGAAGGAGGCTATACTCAGCAGCGATGATGATGACGAGGACCAGCATTTTAGTCGAAGGACGTGAATCTGCTGGAATGTTGGATACAGGTGTCCCCAAGTTTGTCAAAACGACCGGTCTTACGCTCTCCGTATCCAACGTATACCAACGACTTTCACCCGGAAATTGGTCCTCCTTCCACGTCCCGCCCCGTCAGCCACGGATACTTAAACTAATATGAATAGGGTGGGTCTTAACAAGGTTCGTTCGAACTTCACCTTGATTTGACCGCATCCAGCGGATTCCCATGACTTTCACACTGGCCAACACTATACTTTTAAAAGCCTGGGCCGCAAGTCTGCTATTACAATATTGTCAGAATGGTCTATCATTGATTTTATAATTGTTGATTTAGACAAGTTTGACTTTCCAATGGTCAAACACTAACACTCCATTGAAAGAAATGTCATAGAATGGTAATCTCGTACATAATGACAAATGAATGACTGACTTAGGCGGTAATCTGCTAAAATTTTGACAGTTCCTTTGATCAGTGATCTACCATTAGAATGTCATTGTGCAGTCATTGCTTTTAATTCGTTACGAGTATCGTATAAGTTCTGTGCCATTGACCGACCAATGATCGACCATTATAAAAGCAGATTACGAACTTTTAGCAAAATGACAATGGGATCGTGTTGGAATAACGAATTTATATGCCGGTTTCCTCACGATGTTTCCCTTTACCGTTTTTAGAGCAATGGTGATGAAATAATTTAAACAAAGTAAATCGCCTGTCGAGGTTCAAACCTACAACTCGTAAACTGCAGCCATTACCACTGGGCCACTACTGCTCTTCATTCAATGACCTCTATCCAATTCTTGTTATATTCCATTGACAACATCACTCAGCTCTTTCAAGTTATATTTAACTGAATTGAAACAAACAACAATAGGAATATTCCTTTGGCCGGGAAATCTTTAGGTTATCAGCGGTCCTTGGGTGGTACAGACTGACTAATTGAGGAATGCTTGATAACAGATAATGAATGCAATTATTATTGCACAGTTATTGCAATATAACACATGTTTTATTCATGATACGACGTTTTTGCATTGATTTATTTATTGGAACCATCACTGGAACCATCTTTACGCACTTTTTAGCTTTTAGAGAACGAGTACTGGTTTCAATTTGTACTAGGGCATCACAAATCTCAGGCAGCAAGTGCAAGCCTGAATGAACATTTCAAGTACATACCTACACTATCTGAGTTTTACGTCATCGTTCCCTTTCAAAGGTAAGTAAGTTATGATTGTGATGTGTCCCCATCACAATTACATTTCACATAGAAGAACTGTAGAAGTTATTTTGACCAATCAATACGTGGAGGACTCAAGATTTAATGGCTGTTTGTGTATGTGAGTTTAAATGTTTGTAAACGCACCCACAATACAGGAGAAATTCCTAGTGTGGGGCAACGTTTAAAAAAAAAAAAAATACGCACTCAAAAATTTTGAATGAATTAGATTTTCTTGGCTCAAAGTTTTTCTTTAATTATGAAGTCAGGTGAAAAAGCAATTTAATTTCAAACAGTAAATTCAAGATCTGCAAGTAACAAAACTTTGTTAAAAGCATTTTTCAATGCTATTTATGCTTTAATTAAATTAAGAATACATATTTTATTTTAATTGCACATTATTATCTGCAACCGTAAGAGGGTGTTTACATTAGATGAGCAATTAATTAAACCGACTTCTTATACTTACACTTTTCGTATTTCGTTAAACACACGTTCGTCGTTCGTTCGTTAGTTTCGTTTAACTAATAAAAATAAAATTACATATGAAAATATGTTTGTTCTTGATAATTCGTTTCATTTTAGTTTTCCGTTTGCATTCCTAATGGAAAAATATGGTGATACCAAATGGTATACCGTGGTTTTTTTTTTTTTTTTGGTTTAGGTAATAATAATAATTAAGCTAGCTTGGACCCTGTTCCCGATACCGGTGGGCTACTATTTTTATAGGTATTTTTAAATGTTTTTATATTTTTTATATTCTAATATTTAAAAATATAATTTATATGTGTTATTTAATTGAATAAAGGACATAATAATTAAGTAGGTACATTTATGTTCTAACACCCACATTCGTGAATAAATAATTAGACTTTGACTATGAAAAATTTTATAATAGATACTCCTAGCTGTTTTGACATGATAATGTACCCACATAGGACACAACGAGTTACTTACTTATATCATGACTTTTAGTTTGTTTTAGTTTTTGTAGTATCCACAAAGAAACTGTAACTTACCTTTACCGTACAAAATCACGCACAATACATACATGACCAAGTACAATGACTCCATAAATCCATTCAAATAATTAGTTTTGCGTGAAAAGCGTCAGTCACAAATTTTCTACGCGTCAATCGATTCGTCGCGTCCACTCGTCCTCTACAATACATCCGATCAATCTTTCATTCCGTACAATGCCGCGTTTTGGACGAATATTCTCAGTATTGCACCTCCTTTGTCAACGGAGTTTACTCAATCTTTATATTGCTCCTGAAAATTTCCACTCGCAAATGGCAATTTAACACGATCATGATTGAAAGATTGGAGTGCTTGTTGGTATTTAGGGTTCCGTACCCAAATTGTAAAAACGGGACCCTATTATTAAGACTTCGCTGTCTGTCCGTCCGTCCGTCTGTCTGTCACTAGGCTGTATCTCAAAAACCGCGATAGCTAGACAGTTGAAATTTTCACAAATTATGTATTTCTGTTGCCGCTATAACAACAAAACGCTATTTAAGGGGGGCTCACATACAATAAACGTCTTTTTTTCGTCGTTTTTGCCTTGTGGTACGGAACCCTTCGTGTGCGAGTCCGACTCGCACTTGGCCAGTTTTTTAATTTCTTAATTCGTGTATTTTGGTAAATTATCATTGGTTGGTACTTACTGAAAATAAATTCATACTAGTTACCGTTAGTTAGTTACTAAACTAGTTACAAATGGTAAATATAATGTTTGTGTAATGCATGAGTATGTATGTGTAGGTGACGCGGGTGTGTAGTTTTAGTAATTTACTCTTCAATGTGTTAAAGTAATGTAATTAATTATTGTTAGCAAAGCAAGTTAAAATGACATTAATTTATCGAAAAACTTAAGAATAAGCTTTCCATTTTTTCCTTGAAATCTTTCCCTCCATCCATTACTTAGATTAAACTTTATGGGCTGATTTTTCCAACGCCAGATAATTTAAACCGAGGAATAATTTTGAATTTTTGACAGTTGTTTATACCAATACCAAACAAAAACTGTCAGACGTCAATTTTATTCCACGTATAAAAAAATATCTGTCGATTGAAAAATCAGCCCTTGATCTAATTAAAAAAAAACAATTATTCCATCAAAATGTCACTAACTTCTTAAGTGCAAGTAAACACAACAAGTAAGCACACTCAATCAACTGCACCCACGGTAAAGTGTGCAAACTTCCTAACAATTATTGCGACCGATAGGAAATTTCCTCAGACATAAATAACATAAGGTCATAAAGCCATCAATCATCATATTCGTTGATCAAAAACCAATTTTGTGTATCTATATTTAGAAAAGCAAATAAAAAAAACTGATTGCGTCGTGACTTGCGTTTGTAATATTCAATTGTTATTTATTTTTAGTTATGAATTGAGTTCAATTGAGTTAAGTTTTTTTATCGTAATGTTTATATTTAGAATAGAGTGCCAGATTTATGGAAATGATTTGTGACAATATTGACACTATCGATACTTTTTATATGGATCAGTCCCCACTCAAATTATCATAAATAGGAAGAATGGTAAATCCCTACCTATGTGAGTATGTGCGCCTAGTAGTAGGGAACCAAATGCATCAACTACATTGGCTCTAGTTGGATGAGGATAATGATGGTCTGACGACCAAAAGAAGGCAAAAGGGATACACTGGATCCAAAAGGCACAGACCCCTAGTTTTCTGTCACAACTTAAGAAAGGCTTATGTTCAGCAGTGGTCTGCGGAAGAATGAGGTGACAAGGCCGGGGCGCCTATATCTAATTCGCATTCTATTCCCATTTTTATTTCCCTACGGGCAGATTCTTCAATCATCTGATAACTTTATTCGAGGAATAATTTTGAAATGTTGACGGTTATTTCATACAAAAACCGTCAAACGTCAATTTTATTCATCGATTATAATTTATCTGGCGATGGAAAAATCAGCCTTAAGTTGATATTTTCTAAAGGGGTTAACTCTTATAGTACAGAATCAGTCTATAATAATGTTCCCACAGTTGGGACACAGGCCTCCTCCCTTCGAGACGTATTAGGCTGTAATCTACCACACAGGTCCAGTGCGGGTTAGTAGATGTCATATGTCTTCGAATGTTTGGTTTTAGGACATGCTTCCTGTTTTCTCACGATGTTTTGAGAGCAGTGATGATGAAATTATTTACACAAAGTAAAGCCTGGGTTCCTGGGCGGAGCACCGCCATGTCCTCGTAGAGGCGATCGGCAGCGGCGGCGACCCCTCCCGTCCGGCCCTGGTGCAAGCCATGGTCCGGGGCGAGAGGGAGTGGGAGGCGGTCACGGACGGATGAGGGAAAGAGCCTCCCGTTCCAGCCACCGCGGGAGACGATCCGGGCGTCGGGAGCCACGGGACGACTCCCGGCCACCGCGGTCGGAGAGTAATGGGTAGCTCACCGTCCGATCAGGAACAGGCCCGTGCCGGACGGCGCGTACCTGTTCCACGCGCGCCTCAAAGAGATGTCAGCAGCAGAGAAGGCCTGCCGGGTCAGCGGGATGGTCCGAAAGGGTTACCGCTGGCCCGGAACATAACGGGCTAAGGAAGGAACACGGGTGGATTTTAGTCGGTAAGAGTCTAACACTCCCTTCCGCTCCACCCAGAGCGGAAGGGGCCATCAGATGATTTGCCAGCCACAAAAAAAAACGCCTGGGTGCCTGGGTTTGAAAGCGCCTGCCTGGGTACGAACACACGACCTAACAACTCCTACGTCGAGGCCGTTACCACTGGACCACCAGTGCTCTTGTCTCCAAAGAGACACTTGACATTTTTATTTCTCTATGCTAATCTTTTATAGAGGGTTTGCCCTTTTAAATTGATTTGCATAAACATGTCAGTCTCACTAATATAAGCTGACAAACAAATTGACCTATTTCGTACCGGACGCATTGCGTAGGACGATAACTGTTTTACTTTCTTTCCGAGGTCAAACGCAAAAGCCAGTGACATAGATGATTAATTCATTAATTGCCAATTAAGGTGTTAAATCATAATTTGTAGGTCATTTTTGTGAATGGCGTTTTGGGGAACTGTCTGTTATGTAATTTTGTCGTTCGAAATGTGCTGATTCTCAGTCTAATATGTATAACTTTTATTCGAGGAATAAAATTGACGTTTGACAGTTCTTGTATGAAATAACTGTCAAAATTATTCCTCGAATAAAGTTATCAGGTGATTGAAAAATTAGCCCTAAATTGTGTAGGTAGTGTCAATATTCCGTCATTTATCAGTAAAAAATGTAGGTTAGTTGGAAACGGTGTGGAACCTATGATAGAAACACGCTTGTACGATACAACTACATACAGAAAGCAAAGCTCATAGAAATCTCTATTCCTAAACAGCACTTTTCGCCGAAAACTTTGTTGATAAAAAACATTGTTTTTATGTATCTCAGTGCATAGGAAGCACTGTTGACAGAGATCTCTCTTCATAGATAGCACTTCTTGCCGTAAACTTTACTCATAGAAACCACTGTTTCCAGATACCTTGTTTCAGAGAAACCAATTAGATAAGACAGGTATGTCCTAACGCCTACATTGGGCTCATGATGTAATTATGTTTGGGTGTGGCTTTATCCACATTACTTATATCATGATCAGCCTACAGCATTCCACTGCTGGACATCCTGGATGGCCTCTCCTATTGCACGCCATTCAACTCGATTTTCGGCAACTCTCATCCAGCTGCTACCAGCCATCCTGCGAACATCTTCGCTCCACCTAGTCTGAGAGCGTCCTTCCTTACGGTTGCCGATTCGCAGTCTCCACTCAAACACATCTACCCCAACGGTCATCGGTTCTACGGCTAATATGGCCAGTCCATTGCCACTTCAACTTGCTTATTCTGTGAGCTATGTCGACAACTTTGGTTCTGTGCCTGCTACTATACATATTATCTACCTTTTTTTTTTGTCGGGGGGAAACCTTCAGAAGGCACCCCGACCTCCGGGGAGGGAGATCGGGGAGTGTGGGATTTTTACCTCACTAAAA
Source organism: Oligia strigilis (assembly GCA_951800025.1). Lineage (NCBI taxonomy): Eukaryota > Metazoa > Arthropoda > Insecta > Lepidoptera > Noctuidae > Oligia > Oligia strigilis. The sequence goes on along the minus strand of OX637560.1, from coordinate 6,941,098 downwards.
CCACCCCGGTGATCACCATCAACACATACTTAGGGGTGGTCCCGGTTCCTCTTAAAATACCAATTACGGAACTCCCCCGTGCAACGCCTGAAACCCGCAGTAGATACGAAACATAGGATTAAAACCACACATTAGTCCTCAATCTATCAACAATGGGTATTTCTGGGTTAATACCACGGAATAGTTTATCTATTCCGTGGTTAATACAGTATGAAAGACACGGCGACACGGCGTCCATGTATCAAACAAACAAATCATATTATAATTATGTGAACTGAATCATACAGCCAGAGACCAGACGGTTTTTTTTTAATATTAAATTCACGTCTGCATGACGTAACGTTTTTATAGCGTGCAAATACGTAGTAGTACGCTATATTATGATAAGTGATGAACTGATGACACATAGGTACTTGTAAACAAGATTTCGCAATAATATTTTGGGCGTTGATGTCGTCGTTTCAAAGCTACGTCGTATTGACTGTCATTATTATATAACTTGTAAAAGGTACATCAAAGATGGATTTTAGGTGTTTTGTCTGTGCCTCAGAAAACGTTACGGGTAGTCAGAAGCCCGAAAGTCTAACAACCAGTCTTACCAAGGGCAAGGGGTATCGTAATACCCAGTAATTGGGTTGTGGAGGTCAGATAGGCAATCGCTTCATGTAAAATACTGGTATTGAGCTGCGTCTAGTTAGACTGGAAGCCGACCCCAACAGTTAAGAAAAGGCTAGGTAGATGATGATTGCGAGTCAAGCAGACGTTATGTTTACAAAAACATAAAAGATCAGGTTTTTTTTAATGTTATTGTATTTTAGATAACAGGAAGTGGTCTAAATTAAACCATTCACGTTGTTATTGCTACAATAAATCGTCGCTAGAACAATAGTTTTTCCCATAGTATACAAGCAATTATGGATAATGCTGAGATTAACTGCCAATCACAAGTTATTATTTATAGAAAATTGCTACTGCCCATTTTTTAGATCATAATCTTAAAGACACGATTTTTTAACAAAATTCGCCTCTTACTAGATAGAATCTTAAAATTGGGCAATAGCCAAAAACAGTTTTTTATGGCAAAAAAAAACAGGCAGCTATTTTCGCCAATCCGTCATTACAGATTTCCACAAGCAGTGAATGATGGCTGAAATTAGGATCAGCCGATTATCCAAAACCAAAACCAACCAGAGGCCTATAACCACCGGGGCAGCGGGGCAGCGGGATTGATCGGGGCAGCGGGATTGTCCGGGGCAGCGGGGTTGCGGGGTAGCGGGATTACCGCTACCCCGGAACATAAAGGGCTAAGGAAAGAACACGGGTGGGTTTTAGTCAGTAAGAGCCTGACACTCCCTTCCGCTCCACCCAGAGCAGGAGCGGTCATTTGATGATCTCAGAACCTAAAAAAAAAAAGTAATAACCGGCCTCTTTTCCAATCGCACGCCATTTAACTCCACCCGCGGCCAGTCTCACCCAGCTGCTACCAGGCGCCCAGTACAGATAAGTAGTCGCTCTTTTTAATCTGAGACCGTACCACCAGTACCACCCTATGTTTGCCAATTCACGGCCTCCACTCAAGAACACATCTACCTCAAAGATCATCGGTTCTAAGGATAATATGGCCGGTCCATTTTCTGAAATGATGTTGTTCAATTATTACAACATAAAAAACACATACAAAATCTAGATAGACATTGCACATTGCACATAAAATATGGCGACCATAATGGTGATGTTTGTCAGAAAAGTCAGGTGCGTAGTATTCTCAACTGACGTGCCTGTATGACCAGCGAAGTACAGTACGGCCGATTTATCTTGGCAAGGCTGAACTTCGCGCAGAAGGCTGCGCAGTAAGATTTTTTAGGAACCAAATGGTGACATGAGGCGAGTGTGAGTGAGAGAACTTGCGCGAAAGTTCTTAGTGCCTATGTTCAGACTTGCCAAGATATTTCGGCTGCAGTATAATTACGTTACACACTAACACTGGTTTTCATTTTGGCAGTTCAACAATATTCATTGCGTTATTTACGTTTTTGAGCAGACAAAACCACAAAATGAGTCACAAACGGTCCCTATCCCAAGATACAACTGATTACCATAACACAATGAAGCAACTAGTTGAATAAATAATAATGTCATGTCGAACTAACGCTAAAGATGTATGCATGTAACGTATGCACATAGGGAATAGGTAATAAACCGATGATGTCATTGTTATTTCGTCAGACATTAAAATTTATTATAAAATCGTTTTTAGAAAATACGTGGTATCTATGAGTTACGTTGGAAAACACAATGGATTCTTAAGACGCCCATTACACCTGTATCTATTACTTATTTAATCATAAATCATTCTTAAATTGAGAGCTCTCTTAGTATATGCTCTCTTGGTATACGGTATTAGAATAGAATAGAATATTCCTGCTTAAGCGTGGGTTTTTATCTGTGAAAAGGCCTAATTAATATAATAATTTATGGAAACATGGTTTGAGCCCAATTCTATGGGTGTACGGTGAATCTGAGTAGATAGGCTTGCTTTCATTATGCATGGGTTTCATGTGCTCTCCGGCAGTCATATCTCTTCTAACAACCTCGTAGAAGGAAAGATCATCCCTGACAAGATGACTCAGCTGCCCATCCGTTTAACATTATCCTTTAGTACGCAGTCAGGCCACGACATTGCATAGGCATAATATTCAGCCTATAATGTTCTCACTCGGGACTCGGGTCTCTGAGTGAGAGGGAGCGGGCCGTAATCCACTGCGTCCAAGAGCGACATTGCTGTCTCTTTTTTTAACGACGTGACCCATTAGGTACGTGGAGATGTCGAAGAAGAAGAAGCAATCTGTGAATAAAGAGCATGACCTATCAAGTCTCGACTGTTTCGTTGGTCTAGTGGTCGCAAGCGCTACTACTGAGCATGAGATCCTGGGTTCAATTCCCAGGTCGGGCAAAAGGCTTATTGAGTTTTTCATGAAGAATTTCTATCCGGTTCGCCGGTTTCCGGTTCGCTTCATAAAACATGGGACTTAAAACATAAATGACGAAATATGGGTATACTACCTATACGTACGGTACACCTCTGCCTGACCCTTCGGGGATTACAATCGCGATGTTATGTTAAGACTATCATTCTTTGTTGTGAATGAAAAAGGCCGTTTAAAACGACGAAATTTAAATTTTTTCTAGAACGAAGCGTCCAGAATGAATCACAGTATTGTTTGACGCATTGTTACTGGCAGTTGGTTGGTTGTTCACAGACAATAGACTTTTTATCGAAATGATCAAGATAGGCGGTAGGCCTGACCGCAACCGCGCGCTGAACAAGACTCCTTTTTTATCGACTTAAAAAAAAAGGAGGTTATCAATTCGACACGTATGTATGTAATATTATTGGAATTGCATTATATTCACATATGACAATCTACTAAGGCTTCCAAACAAATATACAAAATTTCATAGACGTACCTATGTAGGTATGTATGTCGGTACCTATGTTTTTCCACGCATTTCCCAGCAACTATTAATCGGATCGTAACCATTTTTTTTTACATTTACTTCAACTTTGGGAACAGTGCAAGTATCATCAAAATCGATTCAGTCATTTTCAAGATATGGACTAATACGTGTAAGTGTGACGACCTGGCTTATTGATACGAGCTACGGGTGTAGTGTCAAAGGGAAAACATCTCAAAACCTTGGTCAAATTCTAGTGCAATATATAAATGCAATTTTGTTGTAACAAAACAACAAACAATTTATGCTTTAGCGATAAAGTTGAAAATCTACTATAGAAATTTGACAGATTGTAGTAGTTTGATGTACCTACTGGCGTCTGTACATGGCGGCGAAAAAAAAAATGTTTGGATTTAATCAATTAAATTACTAGGTATATATTATGGCTTATCAAAATGTTTATGTTTTCAAAACAATTTTACGTATAATGTTCGTCAGTATTAGATACATTATCACATAATTAAAATTTATTTGAAGCACATTATAATATTAATCTCACTAAGTATTTAATTTCTTATAAACAAAACACTATTTGCGTACAAACTAGCAGGGCAAGCAGGGGATCGAGGGAGGTGTGGTGGAGGGGGGTTCAGGGGATCAGACCGGAATAAATCACACTATCAATCAGAATCGGAATCATTTTGAAGGATATTGCTAATCCATTGCTTCATATGTTCGAAAAATGTGTCTGCTCAACAACGTAAATAACGCAATGAATGTTGTTGAACTGTCAAAATAAAAGCTATTCCTACTGTTAGTGTTTCGTAATTACCCCGTGGGTGAGCACAATATTATGAAGAAAGCACTTCTGTTAACGCCTATTAGAATAACAAGCGTAATGGTTATTTAGCGTGTAGGCACTAGCCAAATGTACCTAGGTACCTATTGCTTAAAGAGATAAAAATAAATAAGTAGCTTATCTCCTTGATGTTATGTATTTCCCATACAAATCACAGTGTACTTACATAAGGATAAACCCCAGTAATTATCTATTAACATAATCAATTATGCGTATCTAGCACACAAAACAAGAAAATAGTAACGAAAACGCGTACCTATGAATGAAGTTATTCAAGTACTTACCTAGTGGTACTTACCTACCTATTTCAAACAATTAATTTAATCAATCGCAAAATCGATTAATTCCTCAAAAACAATTACAATACCTACAGACTTTCCTCACATTGAGCTATTAATGGATTTTCCCAACAATTATCTTGTTTTATTGTATAAACAGTACCTAACAATTATATTTAACCTTGTAAGATTAATCTGTGGTTGTCATACGTAAATAAATAAACATGTTCGTGAATGAAAACGAAATTATCGGAAAACTCTATGGCGCGGCGGAGGCCGGGCGGGGTGAACGACCTTGTGACGTCATCCGTGACGTAGCGCGCTGGAGGCTCGCGTAGCCGCACATCATGACCTATTTCGCAACTTCACTCAGCGACCGTGTGGCCTAATGGATAAGGCGTCGGACTTCGGATCCGAAGATTGCAGGTTCGAGTCCTGTCACGGTCGAAAAAACATATTTTGCATTTTTAGTTTTCTGTATTTTGTTTTGAAGTGAATTAGATTTTTTTTATTAACTAAGATTTTGTCTTTTTTATAATCTCAATTTCATGATTATTCAATAGGGTCTGGTAAACAGGTTTCAGGGCAATATTTATCTATTTATTCTTATCGATTAATCAGAACTCGCAACATTATAAAATTAAAAAAAATATATATAAATAGAATAGAATACTTAATAAAAATAGCTGAAATATTAATTGAAATAATTTGGTACTTCAAAAAGCGATTACTTATTAAAATTTAATAATCGATTTTCGAAGTAAGTACCAAATTATATTTAATATGAAACAATCGCTACGTGTTCAATGAATAAAAAATTGAAAAAATTAATAATTCAATTATTTAATAAGAAAAAATAATCAGTATCGTCTCTAAATTCAGTTGTTTTAACAATTAATTAACCATCTTATATTCAAGTAAAAATTAATAAAAAAATGTAATGTTAAATACCTACTGCTATTCAGCTGCATCCGGTTAGACTGGGAGCCAACCTCAACATAGGTAAAGGCTGGGCAGATTGAGATGCAAGTAATCATATAAAACAGATTTAATAATAATATTGTAAAAAAATATATAGCCTAAATTACACCTGAGCCATATTCACGGGTCATTGACCTCTAAATTGAGAGTGATTGAACTTCTCAACTTTCAAGACCAAAATTAAATAAATGAGTATTCTACGACGAAACTTGAAGACATTTAAATAAAGGATTCTTCTTTTCTTTTCAACCAATCCATACTAATAATAAGTTATATGCGAAAGTGTGCCTGTCTGTCTGTCTGTTACCTATTCACGTTTAAACCGCTGAACCGATATAGATGAAATTTGGTATAGAGATAGTTTGAGTCCCGGGAAAGGACATAGGATAGTTTTTATCCCGATATTCCCACGGGATCGAAATTTATACGGGTGAAACCGCGGCGCGCTGCTAGTAAGTTACAATAAAAATTACGAAATATCAATCAATTGGTTTAAATGAAGTTAGGCAATTTTAGAATCCTATTATTAATTTTTTCGCCAAAACAGCATGAGTTAGTATCGTTAAACTTTTTCGAACTTTACTAATTTATATATTTTTAAACGCTGGCGTGACGATTTGGACTCGTTCCTAACCGATTGGACGGAGAAGGCACAGCACAAAGAAAGGTGAAACTATATGGGAGGCGTTTGCCCAGCAGTGGCATAATAAAGGTTAGGCGCTACCTCGAATCTAAAATCCCCGAAAACCTATTAAGCGAGCGAAAGTGATGCTATTACTTTTGAAATGCAAAAGAAGAGTAGTGGCTATAATGTGCGTGCGCTCGGAATAAAACGACGTATGTGCCAAAACGAATTGACAATTGATTGATTGACGGCACGGTTGGCGCAGCGGTTAAGCGATTGACTGCTGCGCTGCGTGTCGCGGGTTCGATTCCCGCACGGAACAAATATTTGTATGAACTACAAGTAGTTGTTCCGGGTCTGGCTGTTTGTGTCTGTGAATTTAAATGTTTGTAAACGCACCCACAATACAGGAGAAATTCCTAAGTGTGGGGCAATGTTTAAAAAAAAAAAAAATTACTCCTTTTTTAACAAATTAAATTAATTAAATTTATAACTATTTTATGTAAACTTTGATATGATAATTGTCTATGTTTTAAAGTAAATTCCATTGAATAACTCTTAAGCGTTACGCCGTGATGTCGAAAAACGTAAAAAAATACATACAACTTTGCAACTTTTTTGTATCGAGAAAAAATCATTGATTCGTGTTTTCCTTTTACATGATACTAGATAACTAGACCAAAGAGTCAAATAACATAATTACCATAATGTTAAATCCCTAATCCACATACTTAACAAGTTACACGAAATAGAAAAACCTATTTTTTTTTGTCTTAAATTGTCTCTTCTATAAATCTTCTATAATTTTTTTTCAATATATCACCTTAACTGTAAAAAATAATTTATGTCGAGATTAAGAACAAAAATTCTGTGATTTGATCATTTGTAACTGTAACATATTATCAATCCGCAGTGGGTGATCCCTTGTATGAGTGCACAAAAAATACCAGAAATCGGAGTAAGTGGTGAGAAATCGTGAGGCGAATCAAATCAGCCTCTAGACAAGAAACTACATGAGGACATACTTGTGGCGTTACCCGGGCATTGGACATGACCTTCGTTTTGTATAGTTCATTTTAAGACCCACTCTTTCGGAGGCTCTACTGAGGTCATCGAGCATTGTACTGAGGTCTTCCATATCCCAGGCATGACTACGATATCATCGGCAAACCGAAGGTGGTTTATGTACTCGCCATCCTTTCCAGTCCAGAATCTTGAAGACATCCTCCAGTGCAGCGGTTAATTAACAGTTTCGGAGAGATAACGTCTCCCTGTCCCAAAATTGTAGTTTAAATTAAAAACATACTTTCCTGGTTTCAAACATTTGAATGTTAAGTACCTACTTATACATTCTTCTTCTTCTTCGTGTCGCTGGCACGACTGTATTTTAAATCTTGTTGTCCCAAAAATTCATATCACACAATTATTAAACATAAAAAAAAAACTTTCCTGTACCTATCAGGTTCTTTACCGTCTATTTACATAATCGTATACAGCATTAAATACTTGTATCTATAAGGAAAACATATGCTGAACATGTTTGTAATAAGAAATGAGGCATTAAAATTCGGGGCAAATATAAACATTATTAATAGGTAGCTGTGATGTGAATAGGTAAAACAAAGAATATTTGTTCTATAGAGCCCTACATTTTGACGAGTTATACGAACATAAATGTAGGGCCCTGTTTATATGACATGTAACAGTTGATATTTTTTTCGCGATTTCAGGTTTGGTCCCATAGTAAAAGTTGTTGATAATGATGAGTACAATGACCTCTTAAGAGGTTGTTACCAATAACCCTGTACCTATACCTAGCTACCTACATAATTATTATGTATACTTTATTATGTCTAGTAGAGACAATTATTAGTAAAGATGATGACTGAACTGCCAACATTGCTCTGAGGGGCAAGTCTCGTAATTTTAAGAACGTTCACAGTCTGATCTGTCTCAATCTGTCACCTGTATTTGATAGAAAAAAAATCAGCTGTTTCATACAAAAGTTCAACCTACTTGACCAAAATGTATGAAACAGCAAATTTTTTTTCGTGATTTCAGAGTTGGTCCCATAGTAAAAGTTGTTCATAGTCATGGGTAGAACACCCTGAAAAATTTGGAACCGGTAAAAAAAATCACCTGTTTATCTCTAATTTCCATAAATTTTTAACAAGTATTTGAATTTTTTTTTTTTTTTTTTTAAGTAAAACGTTGCCCCACACTAGGAATTTCTCCTGTATTGTGGGTGCGTTTACAAACATTTAAATTCACATACACAAACAGCCAGACCCGGAACAACTACTTGTAGGTCATACAAATATTTGTTCCGTGCGGGAATCGAACCCGCGACACGCAGCGCAGCAGTCAATCGCTTAACCACTGCGCCAACCGTGCCGTCAGAATCGTCAAATTGATTGTTTAGAGATGAGATTGCGACTAGATGTTGAGTGTTTTTAATTACGAGAATATTGGCCTTCTGATGGTTACAAGCGCTACTGCTGTGGGTTCGATACCCAGGTGGGGCGAAGTGTTATTGCATTTTTCCATCAAAAGTTTGTCAGTAGCAGCCTGCCTGGTTGATGGTAATAGGGTCGCCCCTTATAGCGAAATGTGGGTGTATTACGTTCTTGTTGTACAGACACCAGCGCATCAAGCTACCCGAAACTGTAAAATTTTCCCAATCAACTTTGAATCTAATACTTTAGCGATAAAGTTGAAAATCGATTAAAGAAATTTGACAGATTGTGTTCATCTGGATTTTTTTCAGTAGCAGTCTCAGGACTTGTGCCCGGTTAACTGGGAGTCAAACATCAGTTATGTTTGACTCGCTGTTTGATTCGCGGAAATTTGGGTAAACCTGACTTATAGAGTAAACCCCCTGTCCCATGAAGATTAGGTTGTAAAAACATTGGATGCAAAATAGCGTGATGTCAGATAGTCACCATACTCATTCAAATCTGTTTTGTGGTCAAAGTAATGTGTTTTTCAAGTACAAAAATATACGATTTATTACTACATTACACTTAATCTAACAAGGAAAACGCCTTACCTAAAACTAATACGTGTGTAGTAAATATACGTGTCGATGTGCTAAAACCGGCCGGGCTAGGTAGCGCGACACCTCCTGGTAATCATGATTTACTGGTACAAAGGTGTTAGAAAATAACACCTTTTGGGGGCAAGGTATCTTTCCCTGAAAGTTAAAGGGCCTGACCGAGGATTTTGGAGGCTTATTTATTAATCCTAGTTTATTTATCGATTCTCGCCGTTTGTAGGGCTAACTTTTTGGTAATGACAACAAAGTTGGCTCTATGGTTATGGGTTGGTCCTATAAGAGTTTATGAAACTTTTATGAACTCTCAGTATCATGTGCTATAAGAAAGGGAGTAACAGAAGGCTCTTTCTATCTTCTGAAGAAAATATTACTTAGACTTATTGTGTGTTCGAATATTTTCTCTTGAACGAAAGTAGCATTAACAAAGCTAAACACCAACAACAGTTCTCTTTCACCTAATCATTCATCACCATGACGAAATCCTCTATATTTTTTGTTTCATAATCGTTATGAAGGAGAGTAATATCATCTACTTACTCCTATTTATATATAACCTTGCAAGTATTATAACCGTGTGGGTTGAAGCCAATAATTGTTCCATTAACATCACTGTTTTGACTTTCAAAGAATTAAGCAAAAGCAAAGAGAAATCTTTCTAAGAAAATCTACTTCCAATAGCTTTAAGTCGTTCCATCCATTGTTTTTATAGTAAGCTCATCATCAGCATGTAATGGACTGCTTTTGGATTTCTGAGTTCCTGGTAGTCTTACTTCGTCATTCCGCGACGTTACGCCCTCTATCTGCTCTGAACTAGATTCTATATTATATGTATGATGTAAATAACGCTAGCTAGTAGATTATTGTCCCGAACTAATCAAACATTTTAATAGTAGTTTACCAAAACAAACTATTAAAAGTTCACCAATCATTCCATTTTGAGGAATGCCAATAGATCAGAATTAGTTTTTCTATAAGGAAAATATGGCCTAAAATTTGAATAGGTATCCGACTCATGAATGGATGATGACCTGTCGAACCGATCGCGATGTTATATTCTCGCAATCTTCGTAACAATGGTCATGTACCAGCAATTTGGAAGATCGCAATCTGTGGGTGACTTATATTTTATTTGAAATGTTAGGGGGAGAACCGAGTTTCATTAAGGAAGAGTCCAAAGTTTTTCTTAGATACTCCATCTCTTCCTTGAAAAAGATAATGTATCGCTTTTTGCAATACCTACTTATTTATTTTTTAGGATAAGATACTTACTGCTGGCATTCATCACAAAATTCAGTCAATTCAGTACTTAATCATTTTAAGAATTTTCCAATAGGTGTTTTTTTGCTGTCTGCGCCTTTGAAGACTAAGTGTTTTCTTGGGAAAAACAACCATAGCGAAAATAGTACGAAAGAATAATTATTAAGTAGGTAAGTCACCTAAAATAGCCTCCTCCGACTAATTCTAGTACCTTATCACACTAATATTATAAAGGCGAAAGTTAGTGAGTGTTTGTAGGTAGATACTTACCTGCTTTTCTCCATTGAACTACCGTCCTTGTCATACATTTTATGTCTACAAATATCTCAAATGTCATTGAGATCTTAATGCGACTTTTGTTGGTTTTTGTTTGAAGTTGGTGGCCATAAAATTTCACGACTTCTATTCAAGGTGTTCAGCAGTGAAGTAAAAATAGGTCGAATGCATCGAGTGACATCACTTTTACCTATAGTTAATTTCATGACTCCATCCAGTGAGTTCCATCACTGATTAGCGGGCGAGACGACTGTCTGACCTTCGTGTTTTATGGTAGCCTGGTACTCCCAGCATGTTCTACACGTGGCCGGTATTAACCGTCTGTCTGACAAAACCATTTTTGTGTCCGATTTTGGATCTACAAGGCCAAATAATTCTAGACTTAGAATACTTAGAGAACTTTATTACCTCTACTTGTCTAACTAAAAGTAAGTAATACATGGTTCTCGTATTATGTATTTATTTCGAACACAATAATTGCACAGTGGGTCACACGCCAACATTATCTGGAAAAAAACCAACCAAGTGCGTGTCGAACGACGCACAATAAAGGGTTCCGTAGTTGGGATGAATTTATCCCAAGAACAAACTTAACGTTGTAGTTGAAAAAATGTTGTCCGTACATCGATATGTACGGCCCGGCCGGTACGGTCAATTCTCCAACTGTAAGTTGGTAACAGCAAAAAAAATATTGGTATAATATGATAAAACTTCAAATTAACAATTTTCAGTCTATTGAGTTTGAGTCCTTGCTTCTTGCAAAATTTCATGATTCTAGGTCAACGAGAAGATATTGATTTATTTGCGAGAATCAAAATGTCGCATGTACGTATGGCTGTATTTTTTTATTGCGTTAAATCAGAACGCAACGCGTTCTGATTTAAATATGGCGCCGATTCCCTTGTTCACAAACTAAACTAAATTTAAGTTCATTGCATCTTTTTCTTTCTATTTCATTATGAAAAGGACAGAAGATAAATATTAGTTTAGTCCTGTTAAATTATGATACTCCATAGACAAGTTTAGACGAGATTAAAAAATTGGCTACTAAAAATACGTCAATTTACGTCAGGCGCTGACTAATTTGACAGGACTAAACTAATATTTATCTTTTCTCCTTCTCATAATGAAATAGAATAAAAAAAGATGCACTGAACTTTTTAGTTTAGTTTGTGAACAAGGGAATCGGCGCCACTGATTGTTTTTTACGGTCCCTACGTATTTGGTATAGAAAGAAAGAAAAAGTATTTATTGCGACTCGTACAGGAAGATTACAAACTAAACTAAACACAGTCAAAAATAAAAAGAAAAATGAAACAGAATGTCAAAAATACGAGGCTAAAAGGTTCCTACCGCAGTATAATGCTGCGATTGATATTCTGATCAACTTCAACATGATACCTCCATGTGTTCCTGAGAAAAAAGGGTCGTTGACAGACAGACAGACGGAGGGACAACGAAGTGATCCTATAAGCGTTCCGTTTTTTCTTTTTAAGGTACGGAACCCTAAAAACTTGTGAATAGTCGTGTGGGCTGGATTGAATTTAAATTAGTTGTTGCCAGAAGTGCCAGATCACGGGGTACTTTCATTTTTTTTGTAATACGCCCACACATTCGCCATGCTTCTGGGAATAAATTCTTAACATCATACATCAATCATGTTTGACGGAATAGTGACAGGCCCGAAATTATGGAATGATTAGGCCTATCCAAATATTTCTTGGTAAAAAACATGATTTAGGTGGCAAAAAGTTGTTAAACCTGCTGCACGCGTAGCATGACCACCGTATGGTATTGTCGACTTAAGAAACAGATTGAATCTGTCATTTTGTCTATTCTAACTGTCATTATGTCCATTCTATCCAATGATATTATAAGTATTTTACACTTATAATAATCATTGATTCTATCTGTCATTATGTAAAAAGTAATAAAAGAATTCGCCACACATTTGGCTCATCATCCCTTTAAACATTCCATCCAACATACTAGGACATCATAATCACTTGAATACCCACATTGGTTTCCCCAAAAATCAGGGTATGGCCCGAAGTGACGACTAATATTGACAATACTTGTAGTTATTTAAACCTACAGTAGTTATACTAACACAATCCGATGACGAGATTGCAAACTTTGTAGGTAATATCCCTCGCAGAGTTTGAATGCTAAAATATTCATAGCAATTATTTAACAGACAAAGTTTGCTAATAACATTTGCTTGTAACTTTAGCACTTTGATGTAAAATTAAATAATTTTTTGTCAAGCTGCATTCTTTACCACGTGTCTTGCTGTGAAATTCCACTATCAGCCATTTTTCGAGCCAAAAAACATACCTGTCTTTTGGATACCTTAACACATGTTTTCAGCATGGATGGGATAACTCAAAGGGATAATATTTTATCTACTGTGACTAAGCTGACTAATAATAACAATCATTAATCATAACATTTCAGCGCGTGCGCTCCTACCGTGCGAACGCGACACAAGTGACGCGACTAAGTATTGACTGTTTACGGAAAATTAAGTATCTTAAGAAATTAACCGATCGTGATGGTACAGTGCAAGTCATGTAAACTGTCGCTGGCCCGAGTGAAAAGCGACAGTATTACAAAGTGTAATGGTGACTGTGGAGGTGCCTTCCATAAAAAATGTGTTGCAAAAATCAAGGCATTTAGTGACGCCGGTTTATGCGAGGAGTGCCAAACCACACCGCAGATTCGCCAGCCAAACATAGAAGTTGACATGTCTCGAGCTACACCAGAAATACTGTTGGCCGAAGTTAATGAAAAGCTGACAATAGTATTCAATATGAAAAAAACTCTTGAGGCGATGTCAGACGACATAAGCTTCTACGCTGAGAAGTACCAGGAATTGATTGAAGAGAAGGAAAAATCAGACAAAAAGATTAAAGCATTGGAGCATAAGTACGTTCATTTGGAAACCTGTAACAAGGCACTGGAAGAAAGGATAGTTTACTTGGAGATACGTGAGAAGGAAAAAAATGTAGAAATATTTGGATTGGAGGAACAGCAAAACGAGAATTTAGAGAACACAATTAAAACCATAGCAAGCAAATTAGGAGTAGAAGGTGGATTGATAAGTGAAGTAAAGCGGGTGGGTGAAGAAATAAAAGTCGAGAAGCCGCAGCGCGAGAAAAAGCCGCGTCCGGTGGTTATCACTTTGGCTACGCGTGCTAACCGCGACAAATGGATAGCTACAAGAAAATCCCACCAGCTAACAAATGATGATATATTTGCTAGCGGAAATAGACAACGAATCTATATAAATGAGGATCTCACTAAACATATGCGCAACCTGTTGTGGACGGCTAAGAACGAGCTAAAACAAACATTTAAATACATTTGGATACAGAACGGTAAGGTGCTTATAAGGAAAGATGATCCGAATGACAACAAAATCAAATCGATTCGCACACTTAGCGACATTAGTGCGTACGCAGTAAAAAAATGACGTATTTTGTAGTGCTGTCATAATTCGTGAGTATCCCTTATTTTTAAAATTCGATAACCAAGCTTCACACGTAACATGTAACATTGAATACAATAGATACATATGTACAGATAGCTGGCAGGATGATTTACTACAACGTGATAACAACTTGAATATTATACATTTGAACATAAGATCACTCAGAAAAAACTTTAGTCAACTACAAGTATTAATAGACAACTGCAGGGAAAAACTGGATATCATTGCATTAACAGAGATTAACATCAGAAACTATGTTTGTACACTTTAGAAGGATATAACACATACATAAATACAAGGGAAACTAGAAGAGGAGGTGGGATTTTAGTTTATGTAAACAACAAGTTAAATTTTACTGCCACCACAATTAAATCTAATTATTATGAGATGATACACGGGCAGCTTTTCCAAGATGGAAGTAAAATTATTCATATTTTGGCTATCTACAGGCCGCCAAATACAAACAAACATGGTTTTGTTGAAGAAGTGCATAGACTATTGTCCAAGATTCCCTTAGGCTGTGACGTAGTTATGATTGGTGATACAAACATAGATTTGATGTGTAAAACCGGCAGCGTAATCAATAACTACACAAATAATATGAGTGAGTTGGGCTTGGAATGTGCTATCCGTGACGTAACGCGAGAGGAAATGTACGGCGACACAGTGACGCGGTCGTGCATCGACCATGTGTGGGTTCGAACTCAGCGTGCAATATCTGCGTATGTGTTGACGGTAAAGATATCAGATCATTATGTTGTAGGTGTGCGCCTCGCTAGTAAATTGGTTGTGGACGATGTTCCGAGTGCATTGAAATCTTGTAAGACTATTATTTGTGATAAAAAGGTATTAGAAAAACTTGAAAATGTTTCATGGAATGAGCTGTTAAATTGTGAATGTCCAATAGACCTGTATAACAGATTATGTTAAATTTTTTCTGATGTTTATAATGAAGCTAAAATTCAAGTATTGGTGCGCAATACAAGGAAAAGTAAACCTTGGATCACACAAAAGCTTAAGAAAATGATATGTATTAGGGATAGGCTGTTTAGAAATTGTAAAAATAAACCAGAGGATATGAATTTGCGTAGACAATATAATAGATTTAGAAATAGATTAAATAAATATATAAATAAAGCGAAAAATAAATACCGCCAAGAAGAAATAAAAAAATGTAAAAAAAATATTAGAAAGATTTGGACTAAAATTAATTCATGGATAGGAAATGAAAAAAGAAGTGTCGATTCTGTCATTTTAAAATATTTAGGAAAATTAGAAGGTTCGGTTGATAGCATATGTAATAAATTTTCAACAACATTTACCAAAGAAATATTAGATATAAAACATGCCTGTAGTCATAGGTTTTTGGAAAGATCTAGCTATGTTGTTCCTGTAAATGTTTCATTGCGGTTTCAGAAAGCTTATCCAATAGATATAGATAAAATAATAAATTTGCTAAGTTGTGATAAGTCTGAAGGAGTAGATAAAATTAGAGTTAAAGAAATTAAATTATTAAAAGCTAAGTTGAGCCCTGTTATTGCTTTATTTATTAATTTGTGTGTTGAAAAGGGGTTATACCCCGATAAATTAAAAACAGCATTAATAAGACCTATTTTTAAACAAGGTGCACATAGTGATTACTCAAACTACAGGCCAATAGCCTTATTGTCAGTTATAAATAAAATAGTAGAAAAATTTATTGTGAATCAGGTAAGTGTTTTCTTGGAAAAACACAATATTCTGACAAATGCACAACATGGATTCCGACGTGGGCGGAGCACGGCGACGGCCCTGGCGCAGTTCGCGGACTACGTCAATGAGTGTTTGGGTCAGAGGAAGCAGGTGGTGGTGGTCTACATTGATTTCAAAAAAGCATTTGACACCTTGGAACACCACCAGCTGCTTCAAGCCATGGAGGAGTGCGGGGTCGCGGGACCACTGAACAGGTGGTTCCGTGCCTACCTCACAGACCGGACACTGCGAACGCTCATTGACGGCGTCGTCGGAGAGTCCAGACACGTCACGTGTGGTGTGCCAACCGGATCCGTGTTTGGTCCCGTCGGATACATCATGCATGTCAACAGCATGTGCAATGTGATTCGTAAATGTCGCATATATATGTATGCTGATGATACTTGTCTAGTTTATGCAGATAAAGACTTAAATTTAATTGAAAGTAACATTCAGGAGGATTTTACTAATATTATCAAATGGGCTCACGACAATGGCATCATAATTAATATAAATAAAACCAAATGTATGCGTATACAATCTCCTTACCTTAAAAAAATCGAACGTCCGCCGCGCATAGTGGGGCATAGCTATGAGTGTCTGCACAGTGGTGGACTGACGTTGTGTGAGTGTGCAAACATTGAGGTGGTGGAGGAATACAGGTACTTGGGTTTAGACATAGACCACAGCTTCTCATGGAAAACACACATCACACACTTATGTGACAAACTCAGGTATGTACTTGTAAAATTCCACCACCTTAGTTTTGTGTTGGATAGGGCAACATTGTACATGGTCTACTATGCGCTGGTGGACTCGCTGCTTTCTTATGGGCTGGCGTGCTATGGTAACACATTTAAAACTTATTTGGATAAAATAAAAAAACTGCAAATCAGATTCATGAAACTATTAGTAGATAAAAACACAAAAAACCGTTGTAAAAGTAGTGATTATGAAGACTTATTTTTGGAATGTAAAATGTTGCCGGTCCATGAGAGGGTAGTGATGTCAGTAGCTTTGGAACAGTATTGTAGCAATGAATTTAAAAACAATATTATACGCACAAGATCTCAAAGGAACAATAATATGAGAAGATTTGTAGTGCCCACCTCTAATAATTATTATGGTCGAAGGTGTAGAAATTTTTTAGTCCCTACTATTTTTAATAACCTTCCAGTCGATATAAACAGTTGTATCACAAAAACCGCCTTTAAAAATAAAATACATAAGTACCTCTTTAATGTTTTTTGTCAAAGCCTCACTATAGAGAATAACTAAACATAAAATAAAAATGTCTGTTTTTTTTTAATTTAAGAAATAAAGAAATAGTTTTAATTACATGTACCTATGTGAAAAAGTGTCAGTAAAAAATTAAATAAATGTTAATAGTTAGAAAAAAGGAGCTACGTCTGCCAACAAACTGTTTTGCAGTTTGGCGGAGGTAAATATAATATGTTAAAAATTGTTTCTGTGAATAAACACTTTTTCATTTTTTTTCATTTTTTTTTTTTTTCATCATATAAAAAAACTGGCCTAATGCGAGTCAAACAAAAAGTTTTCCGTACCACAACGCAAAAACGCCGAAAAAAACACGTTTGTTGTATGGGAGCCCCCCTTAAATATTCATTTTATTTTGTTTTTAGTATTTGTTGTTATAGCGGCAACAGAAATACATAATTTGTGAAAATTTCAACTGTCTAGCTATCGCGGTTCTTGAGATACAGCCCGATGACAGACAGACGGGCGGACGGTCAGACGGGCAGACAACGAAGTCTTAGTAATAGGGTCCCGTTTTTACCCTTTGGGTACGGAACCCTAAAATCATATTGGCCCAGTGGTAACGGCCGCGTCTTATGATTTGTTAGTCGTAGTAGGTTCTCATCCAGACAGGCGCTTTACTTTGTGTAAACTATTTCATCACCACTGCTCTCAAAACGGTGAAGGAAAACATCGTGAGGTAACCGGCATGTCCTAGAACCAAAAATTCAAAGACATGTGACATCCACCAACCCGCACTGGGTCCGCGTGGTGGGTTACGGCTCACTCCCTCGAGGAGGCCTGTGTCCCAGCAGTGGGAATGTTATAGGCTGATTATGCAATACAATCAATTCATTTGACAACAGATACAATGAAAAAATAAAATACTAGGCTATCAGAAACCAGGTGCTGGTAACTGTAACTTCCACCTATTACATAAAGTTACGCCACCCATTAATTATAGTTTTATCTTTTAATCTAACTAATTGAACGATTATCAGAACTAATTCACTTATTGCCTCGTCTACCCAAAGTGCCCTTGACCCTTGATACCGATACCGATACCGATACCGATCGATACTGACCACCGTTAATAATGGTTTCTACATTTGTGTGTTTCCGTTGTTGGGGACGATTCGTTAAGAAAAGTAAAAACAAGTATTAAAAAATATAGAGAACGGAAGCTTGTACCTACAGAATGTACAGGTTAATAGACGCATGATTTCTCCAACTATACGTGTTAAAATTGTGTAAAATTATGCGTCATTTCTATCTTATACCTACTGTAATTTTGTGAGGGGCCCGTGGCTAAATAACAACAGGCGCTCAGGTCAATCGATCTTTACATACCGAGACCCCTCCGTGCCTCGGAAAGCACGTTACGTTAGTCCCGGCTGTCATTCGTGGATCTGTGACAGTCGTTACGGGTAGTGAGAAGCCCGAAAGTCTGACAACCAGTCTTACCAAGGGGTATCGTATTACCCAGTAACTGGGTTGTGGAGGTCAGATAGCCAGCCGCTCCATGTAAAGTACTGGTATTCAGCTGCATCCGGTTAGACTGGAAGCCGTCCCCAACATAGTTGGGAAAAAGCTAGGCAGGTGATGACCTACTGTAATTTTGTATTTATTTTTTAAATATAATTATAGATATTAATGTTTTTGCATGCTGGGTCTATCGCTTTATTACTGTGCACTTAGCTTGTATGTTTGCTTGTGTTATTTTTCTTTAAGACCATGATGACAATATTGAGAAATAAATCAATATTATTATTATATCAATGGAAACGCATCCTACACGTGGGTAATTCCTCGAAGTATCCATTGATACGAGTATATAATCTTCGTACGAGCGTTCTACTCAGAAACAATTAACTGTATGGTAAACAATGGTAACTGTTATTCGCCATCTTTTCACCTTATTACTTAACCGCACGTTGCTTTCTCGGAAGGGATGGGCAGAATGTAGGGTATCTAGGAAACTAGATCAATTAGTTAATCTACTTAACCTATTATTTTTTCTTTGGAACGCGTAGCATTTGTTTATGGGTTGCAGTTCTAAGAAGTGTCAGGCTGACAGTTCCTTCGTTTTATTGTGACCTCCATGACTATGCTATGTTCCTGGTCATGTGGTCACCAATCTTGGTCGGGATTTTGGAAATATTCGATGTTCTATGTTAGAGGGCTTGGTTTCCGCACTAAGTCTTTCAGGTGGCCGATGGTGCGTGGGCCAAGGCAGCCGTCGGTGGTTATACCAACCAGCCCACCTCCCATCCAGAAGTTGTTTAGATCTACCGGTCTGTTGAGAATATCTGTGTAAGATCTGGGTGCCCCGAGGGTTTCTGTCCTAATCTGGGTGACGCCTGCGTATTCAAAGAGCACATAGGTATGCAACAGTTTCCTCAGCCTTCATCCCAGCCTTGCTTATAGGACTGTCCGTTATGCCTATTGTATGGAAGTGTTGGTTTGACAACCATTTGATTCGGAGGTTAAACATCGGAAATAAAAAACTTCCCAAATCATTTATTTACAGAAATATATTTCCCATATTTGCCTAAGCGATTACTGTTCAAATTTATGGAGGTCCTCAAAAGGCAGTAACCCGTCGTCCTAAATCTCGGGTCTAACAATAAAAAGTAAGTACCCCTTTCTGTCGTTGCTTTCCTGGTAATTTCCTCGGAAAGTAGGTCGATGGCCACTTTAAGAGTTTCTTCAGTTTAGGCTGTGGTTTAGGGCTGGCCTGATAGTCAGTACTACATTATTGCCGGAATAGTGTCCCACATTCTTGAATATGTTTGGGGTAACATGAAAATGGAGGTGGTTTTGCGAAGTAGGAGACAATCAGACGAATGCAATCAAAGCATTAAAGGTTTGGAATGGCTGGCCGACTTTTTACAAATGCGATTTTTGGTTCATCATCATCATTTTCCAGTTCTTATACCAATCTTATTGAGGTCGGCCCAACATATCTTTTCCTTCCATACTTCTCTATTAGTCGTCATCTCGGTAGTCACCCCCCCCCTTCCAGCCATATTATTATCATATTTCACACAGTCTATCCATCGTTTCTTTGGTCTTCCCCTGTTCTTATTTTACGTTAATGTAACTTATTTACATTGTCTATTGTCTACCCCTTGTTTATCGAATAAATTAAGTCATGAGGTGCATTCAATAGGGCCCTATGGTCAAGGAGGAGACTTCCTTAAGTGACAATACTGGTCTATAGTAGGTACCCTACGTCTAGCGCACAACGGGCAATAAATCCTGCTTCCAATCTTACATGGCTGGAGTGGCTCACAAATCTTATTTCCCCTGGCTATTCTTGTGAAACTCGTGCCGATACGTAACATTCATGCATTAGGTAGGTACCTATGTAGCAACTTTTTTTTTCTATTTATTTAAGGAATTTTTATACATAAAGTACATGTCAATTCCATCGTACCCTAACTTAAACTAAACTACATCTACTTACAAAATTATAACTTACGACTTAATAACATAAACAGCGCTTTAGCGGCTTCAGACATAGGAGAGGACCACATCTCGTGGAACATACTCATATAAGTTCTGCTGAAGTAGAAATTTCCTATAAAGAACTCTCGATCCGTCTCGTAACGTATACATTCCACCAACAGGTGATGAACGACTTCAATTACACCGCACACGTCACTATTTGGAGAATCTACCATCCATCCAACCATATTTAATAAGCCAGTCGGCAGTCGGGATCAGGATTGACTGTGTAGAATTTGGCAAAGGCTACTTTAAAGGAAGTGATCAGAACATTTTCGAAAAGTCTTATTAAAAAAAAGTTAACTGGAAATCTCTGTTCCTATGGAAAATGTAAAATCGATCTAATTTGGCTGTAACACTATTTTTGGAAAATCTTCTTAAATAACTTTTTAGACCTTTGTATATGCGTATGAAGTTTCATTAAAATCGGTATTCATTTCGAAAAACAAGGACTTGAAAGTTTGTATGAATATTCGAAGGTGCTGGCAAACATGAAACCGTACAGGAGTATTTACCCCTAATGTGATCATGTTTACCTTGTACTTTAAAAAGGATGTGTCCTACATTTGAGAAGCGCTTCACATCCTAGGATTACCCTCTTATGCAAAGGATTGATGGATAAAGTTGTTTGACAACGCTTCGAGATCTCATTCCTGAAATCGTATCCTAAACAAATATTTTGAACCGAAAGGATCGAATTCTTCAGTGACCTGTTAAAATTTGAGAACGTGTGACGGAAAGTTTACGGTGTGTGTTGTAAAGGTCAATGAATCAATCTGCCCAGCCTTTTCCCAACTATGTTGGGGTTGGCTTCCAGTCTAACCAGATGCAGCTGAATACCAGTATTTTACATGGGGCGACTGCCTATCTGACCTCTATAACCCTGTTACTTGGTAACACGAGAACCCTTGGTTAGCCGTTAGACTGGTTGTCAGGCTTTTGGTCTTCTGACTACCCGCAACGACTGTCAAAGATCTACGAATGACAGCGAGGATCAACGCGCTTTCGGAGATACGGAGGGGTCTCGATATGTAATGGATGATCACCCATCCACAAACCGACCGCGGCAAGCGCAGCTTAACCTTCGATCGACCAGTGCGGCTTTCCGTAAGTACAAAGATTGCGTGAAGAATGAAAAACTATAAAAGTAATAGTATGGTATGAAAAACGAAAAGTAGTAGAACCCTCTATAGCTGTATTTTATATAGTTGATTATTATGATTGTAGTGAATCTATTCAACAAGCACAGGTAGTACTTAATATAACCAACAGGTGTGCCCCGTTAAAATGTAAATTATATGTACTCTCATATAATCACACCGTTTACAAACATTGAATGCAACAAACAAAACAAATGATTCAGTCTTGTAGAAACAAAATCATTTTAATTAGGAACTGTCTAGCTTACAAAACTACACAAATTAAAGCTGTTTAACTTATTTGAGAAACTTGCGGCAGATTGCTACGAGGATAAACAAAAACTTAATTAAATTGCTAACAAGAAACTTTGTCATGCAGGACGCTAGCTTTCTTTACATTCTGAAGAACTAAATCAGCTTCACCTGAGATAACAAAATTGCACTATGAATACGGGAACACCCGAATTAAGCGGACGTTCGCCCTCTGCTCTCCCTGTCCCTCCAAACAACCCCTCTCACTCACTGCAGTTCCATATCCTACTTCCTATGCAAGCCTGGTATCCGAAGTCATGGCGCGGGGAGATTTTTCCGTGAAAGTGGAGATTATTTTAGGGGAGGTAGATTAGAAAGAGACAAAGATGACAAGGTAATAATTATTTCGTCATAAGAACCGATTGATGGATCGTCTGTTATCGGGAAAGTAGTGAGGAAAATGTAGCTCTGACTTTATCTTCGCCCCCTTTTCGTTACAAGGCGAGCAGGAATTATAGGTGTTTCCACACTAGATATATCTTTGTTTGATGCAACCTGGTACAGTACGTGTGAAAGTGATAACAGATAGTTTATCAATTGGTGCTTGTAGGCTCCGCCCCATTACTACGGCTTCCGTAGAGCCGTAGAGCGTAGCAAGCAAGCTAAGCGTAGCACACAGACATTGTCGTAACGATAGATCATTCATTCATTGCTCGATATCTAATAATTTATCTATGTTCTCGATCACTCACGTTGACAACAGTCTGTAAAACATTTGAAACTTTTGAAAGAAAAGGGTTTGCGAAAACAAACCAGTGGACCATATTTTCATGAAAATCGTTAATTAATAATATTAATGAATTCCTTGAAATAGACATTATCGGTAATTAAATTTACGCGCCGTTTTCACGAAAATCGTTAATTAATAATATTAATTAATTCCTTGAAATAGACATTATCGGTAGGTATTTATATTTTCGAGCCGTTTGGGGTTGAAACCCTCGAGTCGTGGGGTCAGAGTGCTCATGCTTTGTTCAATGAAATCTCCAAACGCCTGGTTGGCACTTCCCGTGACCCAAAAGCTCGCTTTTACCTTGGACAGAGGCTAAGAATTGCCATACAATGATACAGTCACGAGCATGTATGTATATGTTACAGTCATAGTGATTAAATAGCTATTATACATAATGACTGGTCATTATATTTAAAGTAACCTAAACAAACCGAACCTCGGGGTGCCCTTCGCTCGCTCTTACATCCTATGTCGACGTAGCCCCGCTTCGCGGGGCTCCTATTTCTGTGTAAAGGGTTTAAAGTAACCTAACCAAACCGAACATCGGGGTGCCCTTCACTCACTCTAGCATCCTATGTCGACGTAATGTGTACGCTTCGCTAATGTGATTAATTCTGTGTCAATTATCACTTTATCTAAATTGAGTAGACATTCTAAATAATGGCTAGATAATATATATAATATCCGGATTTATTACTTTGGCTGTAACATATACACTAGGCTGCATTCAAAGGCGATTTTCTCCTTTATTTTTGAATGAACTTTTATATAACATAATAGGAACAAAGTATTTTCGAACCCATAGGTTTATTGAAAAGTGTCGTATTTCAACGTTGCATTCGTTATTTCGTGAAAAAATCGCAATTATAAATTGCGATTTTTTTTTTCTAGCCTATGCTGTCCCACTGCTGGGCAAAGGCCTCCCCCAAATCCTTCCAGGCACTCTTACCCCGCGCCGCGATTTTTTAGACGATTAAAAAATTACCCGCTTCGGATGTGTTCGGCTGTCCTAGGGATGTACATCAAGCTACTACAACCTGTCAAATTTCGTTAATACATTTTCAACTTTATCACTAAAGCATAAGGTTCAAAGTTGATTGGTAAAATTTTACAATTTCGGGTAGCATGATGTGCTGGCGTCTGTACATCCCTAGGACAGCCGAACACATCCGAAGCGGGTATTTTTTTAATCGTCATACGAACAAAACACGCGTAGTGTCGCTTACGGTAACAGTGGCGCGAGTTCAATGGTTTTTTCCCATCTCAAAAAATGCCCAACGCGCATATAGAAGTTTTCACTTCAACAAAACAAAAGACACTTCAAATCGTCTAATGTTATGCATCCTTATTAACTTTTATCTTGTAAGTCCTTCAAAATAATTCCTTTTTCCTTGTACAGTTTTACAAATAAAACAATTGTAGAAAGGTATTAAGGAAGTGAAAAAGGACATTTGAAATGCATTGATTACCATGTAAATTGTTTGTTTCCTTAAATGAGTCGGTACAATCTTGGTGAATAAAAATGAAAATGTTCGTGTAAACAATCGCACTTTGTTTTTAAATAGGTACACGTTGTATAATGAATGTATTGTATGTATGAGACGGGATACGGGTTATGAACGAGCGAAGGGCACCCCGAGGTTAGGTTTGGCTAGGTTACTTCAAAACCCTTACATAGAAATAGGAGCCCCGCGAAGCGGGGCTACGTCGACATAGGATGCAAGAGCGAGCGAATAGCACCCCGAGGTTCGGTTTGGTTAGGTTACTTTAAATCCCTTACGCATAAATAGAAGCCCCGCGTAGCGGGGCTACGTCGACATAGGATGCAAGAGCGAGCGAAGGGCACCCCGAGGTTCGGTTTGGTTAGGTTACTTTAAACCCTTTACTCAGAAATAGGAGCCCCGCGAAGCAGGGCTACGTCGACATAGGATGTAAGAGCGAGCGAAGGGCACCCCGAGGTTCGGTTTGGTTAGGTTACTTTAAACCCTTTACTCAGAAATAGGAGCCCCGCGAAGCAGGGCTACGTCGACATAGGATGTAAGAGCGAGCGAAGGGCACCCCGAGGTTCGGTTTGGTTAGGTTACTTTAAACCCTTTACTCAGAAATAGAAGCCCCGCGTAGCGGGGCTACGTCGACATAGGATGCAAGAGCGAGCGAATAGCACCCCGAGGTTCGGTTTGGTTAGGTTACTTTAAATCCCTTACGCATAAATAGAAGCCCCGCGTAGCGGGGCTACGTCGACATAGGATGCAAGAGCGAGCGAAGGGCACCCCGAGGTTCGGTTTGGTTAGGTTACTTTAAACCCTTTACTCAGAAATAGGAGCCCCGCGAAGCAGGGCTACGTCAACATAGGATGTAAGAGCGAGCGAAGGGCACCCCGAGGTTCGGTTTGGTTAGGTTACTTTAAACCCTTTACTCAGAAATAGGAGCCCCGCGAAGCAGGGCTACGTCGACATAGGATGTAAGAGCGAGCGAAGGGCACCCCGAGGTTCGGTTTGGTTAGGTTACTTTAAACCCTTTACTCAGAAATAGAAGCCCCGCGTAGCGGGGCTACGTCGACATAGGATGCAAGAGCGAGCGAAGGGCACCCCGAGGTTCGGTTTGGTTAGGTTACTTTAAACCCTTTACACGGGTCTCTGCCCATAATACATAATTATTAAACGAAACCCTACTAGATTTGGTAAGCAATAAACAACTAAATGATATTACGCAAACTTTATATGATAAGTTGGCAAATGATTATTCGGCGAAATAAAATTTTGCGAAACGTTAGTTGGCAAGTGAAAATCTGGCGAATAATTTTCGGCGAAAGGGCAGAGAACCCCTAATTGCGTAACACACGATCGATCTCAATCTGAATAATTTTGAAGGATATTGCTAATCCATTGCTTCATATATTCAAAAAATGTGTCTGCTCAATAACGTAAATAACGCAATGAATGTTGTTGAACTGTCAAAATGAAACCCATTGCTACTGATAGTGTGTTACGCAATTACCCCGCTAGTTTCCTTGCGATATTATTCCTTTACCGTAATGTCAAAGATAAACTCAGAAAGTAAATTAATTTAAAAAGTCACATTGATACTTAAGCAATACGGTCTGGTGTCCGCAACTCTACGTCAAACTGCGTATTTTGCGTACGCCCGAATTCGGCACAATCTCGTGCATTAGAGGAGAGGTCTTAATTGCTTGGCCATCACACATTTATTTTGATAAATACGACAACAACAACAGCCGGGGTTGACATTTCATTAGACTTAGGGCTGATTTTTCAATAGTCAGATAATCTGAAGAATAAATATGACATTTTGACATATTTTCTATACAAAAGCTGCCAAACCGCAATATTTATTCCTTAGTTAAAAATTATCTGACGATGGAAACATCAGGCCGTAAACAACTAACTTTTCAGAGTTCAATAACCACCCGCCTGAACTTTACCAGTTGTACTACCGACGTAACTTGGCAGGCCTGAACTTTGCACAGAAGGCTGCGCAGTAAGATGTTTTAGGAACCAAATGGTGACATGAGGCGAGTGCGAGTGAGAGAACATGCGCGAAAGTTCTTAGTGCCTATGTTCAGGTCCGCCAAGTTACGTCAGCGTCGGTCGTATTGTATAAAGGTATCGCACAAAGTTCACCTAAATTCAAGTCAATCTTACTTACACTAAATCAATTTATTACTTCATGCACTATATTGAGACTCTGAGAGGTAACGCGACTAAGGAAGTTAAGTGATTTAGAAGCTTCTGAGCCGTTTCACGTAATTTAGTAGGTAAGTTATTACTTCCTACGGAGTTTCGATACGGAAGGCTCGTGGGAACATATGTCAATTAAGGGGGAAGTAGTTACCGTAATCTCAGTTCATCTCAAACCCTTTTAAGGCAAAGGGAATATTTTTACCACTATATTAGAAGCTATTTGAAGACTTAACAATCACCCATTGAATACTCAAAGCAAACTCATTTATTTATTCAGCCGCAAGACGTCCACCACTGGACATTGGCCTCCCCAAGTACTGCCACTTCACGACCCCACGACCGGTTCTGTGCTTCCCGTACCCAGCGGATTCCTGCGGCTTTCACAAGGTCATCTGTCCACCTTGAGGGAGGCCTTCCAACGCTACGTCTTCCGATACGCGGTCGCCACTCCAGAACTTTTCAGCCCCATCGGCCATTTGTTCGGCGAGCAATGTGCCCTGCCCACTGCCACTTAAGTTTGGCAATTCTTCGGGCTATATCGGTTACCTTGGTTCTCCTGCAGATCTTTTTATTTCTAATTCGATCACGTAGGTTAACTCCAAGCATCCCTCTCCCATAGCCGTTTGGGTGACTTTTAGCCTTTTAATAAAGCCCATTGTGAGTTTATCATTAGGTAACGTTTCAGGTCATTATCACTGATAACATGCACTGGTCAAAGACTTTCGTCTTGAAACACTAAGGTATGTAGAACGAGAAGAAAAAGCAGATAAAAAAAATAGGTGTTTAGTGAGTTTTTTTAATCAAAAAGAGCTAGTGTATTCTTCGTAAACAGGGAATAAAATAGCTCTTTAATACCTAAGGGACTAAAAGTGATTTGAATTTGGATATTGTTAGTAAAAGTTCCAATCACCAAAGATATCAATCACGAACATTGTATGAACAAGTAAAACGAGCAAGCCAAATTAAAAAAAAAAGTATGTGAAAAAATAATAAAGCGCGAAAAGCATTCTGCCTTCGTTTGTAATTGTTTACTCAAATTAGGATTTTACTTAGTTTTCTTAAAAAACTGGTATGTCTTCCTTAAGTAATTGTATGTCACCTCGGGAGCATAGCATAACCACGCTGTTTTAAGCTCGAGTGACGTACTCAAAATAGTTGTTTGCTCCTTTAGCAAACAATGTACTATTCTACCAATAAGGATTATTTTTCAACTGCCATAAAGGGCTAATAAAATCCGTTCAGCAGTTTTAATCCGATTTATTTCGTTACGGTTACTTCATTCATCCGTAACAATTATTTCCGAGTTACTAGGGCAACATAACACCACGGTAATCTTATTCCGTCCTTAGGGATATTTTGATTGGAAAAGAAAAGGTTTATTATTTTTCTGTCCGGGCGGCGAGGGGCCCGGCCGCCAAATTGAGCTCCTTTGGATTGTAGGTTAATAAAATACGTTCAGGGTTAACTATTAGGGATATTGAGCACTTTGCCCGCCGTGGGTAACAATGCTTTTGTAATCCTTTGTTTATTCCAAGGAGAATCTACTTATTATGGATATCTATATTTACACCTATGTTTAACAAATAAAAAACTTTGACTTTATAATAATAATAATAATCCATTTATTTCAGGCATCGCAGGCCCATAGATAAATACCTTAACCTAAACATACATATTTTAATAAATACTAACTATTGTGCACGAAGTGATGACTGTGTCGGCATCGTGTTGCGCTGCGTGGTGTCGCGTAACCTTCCACGAAAACGTCGGTACGCTACACCTATCGGCCAAAACTCTTCCTTCATGAAGGTTTCCACCTTCACTTCATGAAGGAGCCACCATTTTTAAGTTATTGTTGGGGCAAGTAAGCGGCCCACCTGATGGGAAATAACTTGGCATCATCGCGCCTAGAGCAGTCTGCAGGACATAGGCTGCGCCTCAACACCCTGCCCACCGCCTTCCGCAACCAGTCTGACCCAGACATCTTTTTAAGATCATCGGTCCATCTAGCTAGGTGGCGTCCCACACTACGCTTGCTACGTGGTCTCTCCGGTCGCAGGTGCGTTACTTGAAACGGACATAGTGGTTGAAAAGGCGGGTTTTAGACACTGGGGGACCTTTTTGGGCCGAAAAATATGTTTCAGATTCCCAAATTACCCGATTGCCAAAGACAAACACTGTAATGCCTCAATTGAATGTACATACACTGGTGCAGATTGATGCTTAGTGACGTTACCAGTCCGCATACAAAAATTCAATCAAATATATCCAATAGTTTAGTCAACATAGCTAGTCGGCCCATCATTATCATTTAGTTTGTTTGAAAAAACCTTTTTTTTTCATGTTAATATTTATTTGATATTTTTTTTTTTATTGAGACGACAAATTATTTAATTAAGTAATTTTGTCGTCTCCACATTGTATACATACACCATAGAATCACACTAAAACTACTTCCTTTCTAAATAGGTACATGTAGACATTAGTCCTCATCATTAGGCCATGATGCCACAATCAGCCATTAGCCACATTTCAGCATAGCAACATCTTCCCACGTTCTGTGGTTATTGACATAGCAATGTTTATGGCAATGTCATTACGGGCAATAGAACGCTATATCATGCAGTTTTTACTGCTATTCAAATATTCTTACATACTTTGTGTTATTGATTAGAGTAAAATTTTAGACCAACCTTTGTTAACATTTTGACACTTGGGAATGTCGAAATTTTGATTTTTACAATAATTATGTTTTTTTTTGTTGTTGTTGAGAAACGGAAGATCCGAACGTTGGCAGACCAATTATCAAGCCAGGTGGATGACCTACAGAAGATCGCAGAGAAGACCTGGATGAGACTAGCATATACCAGGGAAGCATGGCTCAAAAGGGAGGACGTCTATACTCAGCAGTGGGTAGAACAAGGCAATGATGATGATGAATGAGTTTTGTATCGAAAGATAAAAGCTTTTAAATATTTAAATTTCCGAACAGCCGGCAGTTGCTGAAGTACTAAAATCGGCCTTTTTACCGGACCTACCAACTTATCAATATCGAAAATCCTTCAAGTTTTACTATTACCGTTACTATCTCTATGTCAATACTAAAAATCTTACAGCATATTAGTTTTTGGCAGGCATTTCAATATTTTATGTGTCATAAAGTTGTTTTATTACCAAAGCTGCCCTTGAAATAGTCGTAAAACATACTATGGGATTAGATCTAACACTATTATTGCACTATGTAAATGGTGGTTTTGTTCTGAATATTAACTGTGTTTGCGTACTGACTGTGCTTCACGCATATGTTTTGTGTTTGCATAAACCGGCCACCACGACCACGATACAACAGGAGCGCGGAGCACAGTTGGTTAGTTTTTGTGTGAACAAGGCTTTACAATTTTATAGTAAACAAAGTATGCTTTATGGGAAAATGGTGTGAAGCGTTTAGTAGTAAAATGCGGTATTTTGAGTATGTTACGGGACGTTAATTTCCTTTGGGGTTCGTTTAAATGTATGAATACTGAATAAATGAAGATGAGAGAAAGCTGCGATTTGCTTCGATTCCATTGGAAAGCGAATTCCATTAGAAATAATTGAATTGCACCAATTGATAACGGAATTCAATAATTAGGTATTTTAAAGTTTTCTTCTGATGGCATGGTAAGTAGTAAATTAGAATTAATATTGGTTTGGTTTTCATTCGGTCCCACAACACAGCTAACATCTATTTTCTGGTCTTTGTTTATTAATAAACAACATACAACAATGGACCAGAGAATAGGCAATGATTGGCACGTGATTAGCTTGTCGGTCTCTCGGGTACTAGGCTCACATGAATGTGAAGTAAGTTAATGAATTTCCTTCTTCTATGCAACCGGGAAAATGCAAAACACTTCTTGTGTTCTTATGAAAAAATAAAATAGGTACCTACCTACTTAGTAAAAATTCTAGAAATTCACCATAGAAGGATTAAAAGTCCACAATTTATTAAGATTAGGAAAATAGATATATTTATGATTCCTTAGCTTGCATTGCATTTGTATCGCTCCTGTAAAAAATAAAATGTGAATAATTTTCAAACGGTCATTTAATATTAATTCCCATTATAATATGATTGTGTACTTTAACTACATAATAAAGAATCATTTATAACCTCAGCCATGGCGTATGGCTGCAGGAACTATCAATGGCATTGACATATATATTACTAGCGTAAGGACCGGGCTAACGGCGCGACTAAATGGCACCAACGCGCTGGCCCTAAAATGACGGTTTTAGGGCCAACGCGACTCAGTTGACGGTGGTGCGCGCGAACTTCGAACTTCGAACGAAGAACTTCTATGTAAAATGTTCAGACGGGCGTATCCTTACTTTTGAAATCATTGATCAATGGTCATTAAATTACTCAGAAAGAAATTGGAAAACATTACTGTTTGGATCATTTAATATCCATTCACAAGCAATTATGTATCAAGTAAACATAACCTTGGCTCCTTTCCTAAAAAGAACCACCAAAAGATGGTTTCAAAGAAGACCAAAAAAATATATCTGAAAACTAGGACTTCAGAAGTTACCAAACACCTTTATCACTAACTTGAAATGACAGCTACATAAAACAAGTTATAAATGTAGTAGCACTCGTAAGTAGTTCTCGTGCTAAATGTGTGTCACATAACCTAACTATAACTTATGAGCAATCGTAACTAGGTTATCAGAATGTGGCCTTGTGTTTCGGATTTCATGGAAAGTTCCATGTCAAATGTCGCAGAAATTGTCGTTGTGCTAAGGGCTCGTATGTCACATTTAAGGGGAAATTCTAGCACACCTTCAATAACAATGAATGGATACATCTTGGCTTTTATTAGATATACATCTTCTCCGATTATGATGCCTTGGTAAAACTAAACTCAGACGTGTTTTAAAACAATCCTCAAGTACTGATTTGAGTTTAGAGATGGAATGGAAACTTCACTGTCATTTTGTGTATTCAAGCAAGATAATATTCTATTCTATTCCGTCTGTCTGTCTGTCACCAGGCTGTATCTCATGAACCGTGATAGCTCGATTCCTGCACGGAACAAATATTTTGTATTGTATCACCTACAAGTGATTGTTCCGGGTCTGGCTGTTTGTGCGTGTGAGTTTAAATGTTTGTTAACGCACCCACAATACAGGAGAAATTCCTAGTGTAGGGCAAAGATAAAAAAAAATAAAATAAAAAAATAAAAATAGTAGTAGTATACAGTTGAAATTATCACAGATGATGTATTTCTGTTGCCGCTATACCAACAAATAATTAAAATAAAAGAAAGTTAAAATTTAAAGGGGTATAAAATAAACGTTTTTTTCGGCGTTTTATGTCATGTGGTCAACCCTTTGTGCGAGTCCTACTCGCACTTGGCCGGTTTTTTGAACTTAGTAGGTAACTTATCTTATTCAATCATTTTCATCCACAAAGTATTTTAGGAGGTAACTACGTAAAGGCAGGCATATTTAACAAACAAACAAACAGCGTCTCTCCTGGTAACCCGGTCGACCCCAGTAGCAAAACTATGGCAAGATATCTTTGACCCACTTACTCACTTTCTACCACCTAACGCGCATCATCCCGCAGGATGTAACCTTCCGTGGTCCACTTCGCAGTCCCTGAACCCATTCTGAAGTTCAGAGTCGGTTCAGAGTCTGAACCCAAGTGGGAAGATCGCAAGTCGAACCTCGCAAAGTGGGGGCTACCTCAACGGAACTGCAGTAGGGTGTGGTTGTGGAACTGTGCCACAAACTGTGCTCCACCTCCTGTCCTGCCGTCTGTGCCCCAAAACATGCACCCAAAGTGACGTCAGCGCTGCCAATCTGCCACCGATAACGCCGTCGAAGTGACGAAGTTTTGAGCCAACAACATTTAAATAATTGTCATGCCAGCGACACAAATAAGAAGAGAAACGAAACAAAAAGAAAAACTTTTGGAGTGGTCCAATCCAAGTTAAATAAAATTATAATCCAAATTTTCTTTAGATACCTACAAACAAAACAGAGACGCCTTAGCAAGACGAGTCAACGACCTGGTTTAGAGTTTGTTTTTTTAAAAAGAACATTAACAATAAGCCCGGGAAAACAATGAAAGAAAAGGAAAGCTTTTAGGGTTCCGTACCAAAATGGTAAAAATGGAACCCTTATGGTGAGACTAAGTCTGTCTGTCACAGCTGGATATCTCAAGAACTACTAATGCTATCAACTTGAAATTTGGAACAGTTTTAGATGACGTTTGCCCAACTATTTTGCAAATAAAATAAATAAAAATATTATGTACATTTATTGCAACAAACAAACTGAAAGGGGGTCTAAAAAATTCGAAGTGGGGCTACTAGGGCATATGGGGTATCATTATGAAAGAGCGCAGTTTGCATATTCTCAAACGTTAGCACTTTTTCAGAAATCATCAACAAAAGTTATATTAGTTCCACTAGCGGTCAAGAGATGGCGCTGATAAAACTGTCATATTCTACACCGCAGTGCACGGTGTTAAAATTCTCTGACAAACATAGGCCTCCCAGATGGAAATTTAAAAACATATGATTGATTAACATCTTAGGTTTTTAAATTTAACGGAACCCTCGCCTCGGTGCGCGAGTCCGACTCGCTCTTGCCCGTTTTTTTTTAATATTACAAAATGCAAGGTACGTAAAGAAAAATACAAAAACCACTTTTTTGTTTCAATATTAAAAATACATGCTATTACTTTTAACACCTGTATTTTATTCTCAGAGGAAAAAAAACTAATTTTAAAATTTTATACTTTTGGAGCACCCCTATTTCTGTAACACGCTTTTAATAAAAGAGCCATGTTGAACTTTGAAATAAAACAATTCAACTTTACGACTGTATACCTACCCTAAGGAGGTGAACAGAAATATATTATTGTCTTACAGTAGGTCTAGCCAAGAAATGCAAAGGCTAAGGACCCTTTCTCATGGGTGTTGGTTGTTACTTGTTAGTAACAGGTGACTGAGTACCGGCTACACTTAAACAGCAATCTCCTGTCCGCCTGCTGCCCTGGTGATTATTGAATGATTTCCCATAAGCTTCTATGGGGAAAGCATGGGCTTTTTGCTTTTATGTATATAGGTACAAACATCCCGCAAAATTCCAAGGATTTCGATTTATATAAGTATTCCCAGTCCCAGGTGACTATTACTGGTCAAATTTGGAGACCATCAAGGCCGTTGCCATAGAAACCCAATGATTTCTATGGGTACAACCTTGATAGAACCTTCAAAGATGGGCGCGTACTTGTGAGACGTTTTGTTATAAAATTGTTATGTAAGTGGCAGATGCTTTTGTACCTACTTGAAATCGAAAGTGGTATTGTCAACAAGATTAAGTCATATTAAAAGCAAGTCTCTATAAACAATGCAACCAAACTTTTGGCCCGAACCGAACTTGACTATCCATTCACCCGATCGCACGCACACAAACGCAATGTCAATTGTATCGGTATGCACCCGGCCACCTGTCGAATTTTCTATGTGTGAACAGGATGGGGGAGAGCACGGGATATTGGTAATATTGATCGGTTCGGAAGAGCTCCTCGCACATTATGTAAGCCTAGTACTTTCCGATCAGTTGTCCATTATCGGTAATCGCCGATACGCTACCAATACGATTCGGCTGAATCGTTTTCAATCGATTGTTGATCAATGAAATCGCTACTCTCGTTTTTACCTTGTTACGTTTTAATGGTACTAAACAATCAGTAAATTAATTGGTTGTCAGTAATTACTTAATTACCTAATCATTTTTTTTTTTGCCAAAGTAGTTAGGTATACCCTAAAATATCTATTTTCATTGAACAAATGAACGGAATCAATTAAATCGTTTGCGCTTGGTGTTCAATTTGTCGCGGAAAATTGGGTAATTACTAAATTATTTATTATGTCATTGGTCGATCTTTGACAGTCGCTACGGGTAGTCAGAAGCGCGAAAGTTTGACAACCAGTCTTACCAAGAGGTATCGTATTACCCAGTAACTGGGTTGTGGAGGTTAGATTATTAGTAGTATTCAGCTGCATCCGATTAGACTGGAAGCCGACCCCAACATAGTTGATGGGAAAAGGCTAGACAGATGATGATAATTATACTATTATTTTATATTTACGCATCTGTCTCTCTAGCTCCCCCGTACTATAGGGTCACATACACAGAACAGCTGTTCACACTACAACAACATGGATCACTCATTTCTCTCAAATTATGAATATATTTTTTTTTATTCGTGCGATGCAATATCGACAGAATGACATGAAGACACAGCAATTCGCAACTCACCAACCCATGGAAATTAAGATTTAAGTATAAATAACAAGGATACCAACCCAAACTTAAAAAAAAAAGTTTGGGTTGGTATCCTTGTTACAGAAACAAAACTTTATTATTGGAAAACACGTAACGCATGTCTAAGTTACGTTATTTTCCAATAATTCGTACACCACCTTTTTTAGCTTTTTCCCAACTATGTTGGGGTCGGCTTCCAGTCTAACCGGATGCAGCTGAATACCAGTACTTTACGTGGAGCGACTGCCCATCTGACCTCCACAACCCAATTACTAGGTAATACGATACCCCTTGGTAAGACTGGTTGTCAGACTTTTGGGCTTCTGAAGACCGTGTAGATTTAAGTATATATTATTACACTGTTAGTATTAGTAATATATACCTAATTCTAAAGTTTGTGTTTGTTGTTTAGATCAAACTTTAGCGAGTTATGTAAAACAAATGTTGGTTAGCCCGAAATTAATAACGTTATAAGTTAACTTTTACTTAATTATTAGAAATCTGTATGTAATTGAAAGAAATTTGGTATTTGTGGTTACATTATTATAAAATTACATGCAAATACATAAACAATTATGCCAGATATCAAGCAGGAGTAGACTACCATGAACTAATTTTCCACTGGCACCAGAGCAATCCGTCTCAGTCAACTGACTTCTAGTACCAGGGTCTAATAAATAACTGCTGATTGCTCTTATTCTCCGGAAAATTGTCAAGACAAAAGACTTGGTTCAAGTAGGTAAGGCCCGGGTTCTGAAAGCCTATTACAATCTAATCTGTTGACAAATCCATGACAATAGCTTATTTTAAAATTAACGGCAGATTTACTGATCAGCTTTTATTATTAAGTATATTAAAGTTTTAATTTCTGAAGAGGATTTTCATGTAAGCTTGCGATTAACAATGTTTGTTTACGCTACTTTCAGATAGGACTACTCAAATCTACATTCCATCAAAACAATGATTCATAGGGTTGTCCCATGCGTGTTTACAAACAAAAAAGAAAACACAAGGTGTGTGTACTTGAGCAAAACAGTTTTATGTAAACAAGGCAATCGATTACCGCTTATGGCATGAAAGCTACAGGTTTGCTCAAGACGTGGGGCGTTCGGAGAATGAGTTAATATGAATGAGGTACTCGTAAGTACCTACTCTTATGTAAGTGGAACTAAGTTATGGTGTATTTTTGTTTTGATACCCCTCTGTATGTTTTCGTTTGGAACGCAATTTATATAAGTATTCCCAGTCCCAGGTGACTATTACTGGTCAAATTTGGAGACCATCAAGGCCGTTGCCATAGAAACCCAATGATTTCTATGGGTACAACCTTGATAGAACCTTCAAAGATGGGCGCGTACTTGTGAGACGTTTTGTTATAAAATTGTTATGTAAGTGGCAGATGCTTTTGTACCTACTTGAAATCGAAAGTGGTATTGTCAACAAGATTAAGTCATATTAAAAGCAAGTCTCTATAAACAATGCAACCAAACTTTTGGCCCGAACCGAACTTGACTATCCATTCACCCGATCGCACGCACACAAACGCAATGTCAATTGTATCGGTATGCACCCGGCCACCTGTCGAATTTTCTATGTGTGAACAGGATGGGGGAGAGCACGGGATATTGGTAATATTGATCGGTTCGGAAGAGCTCCTCGCACATTATGTAAGCCTAGTACTTTCCGATCAGTTGTCCATTATCGGTAATCGCCGATACGCTACCAATACGATTCGGCTGAATCGTTTTCAATCGATTGTTGATCAATGAAATCGCTACTCTCGTTTTTACCTTGTTACGTTTTAATGGTACTAAACAATCAGTAAATTAATTGGTTGTCAGTAATTACTTAATTACCTAATCATTTTTTTTTTTGCCAAAGTAGTTAGGTATACCCTAAAATATCTATTTTCATTGAACAAATGAACGGAATCAATTAAATCGTTTGCGCTTGGTGTTCAATTTGTCGCGGAAAATTGGGTAATTACTAAATTATTTATTATGTCATTGGTCGATCTTTGACAGTCGCTACGGGTAGTCAGAAGCGCGAAAGTTTGACAACCAGTCTTACCAAGAGGTATCGTATTACCCAGTAACTGGGTTGTGGAGGTTAGATTATTAGTAGTATTCAGCTGCATCCGATTAGACTGGAAGCCGACCCCAACATAGTTGATGGGAAAAGGCTAGACAGATGATGATAATTATACTATTATTTTATATTTACGCATCTGTCTCTCTAGCTCCCCCGTACTATAGGGTCACATACACAGAACAGCTGTTCACACTACAACAACATGGATCACTCATTTCTCTCAAATTATGAATATATTTTTTTTTATTCGTGCGATGCAATATCGACAGAATGACATGAAGACACAGCAATTCGCAACTCACCAACCCATGGAAATTAAGATTTAAGTATAAATAACAAGGATACCAACCCAAACTTAAAAAAAAAGTTTGGGTTGGTATCCTTGTTACAGAAACAAAACTTTATTATTGGAAAACACGTAACGCATGTCTAAGTTACGTTATTTTCCAATAATTCGTACACCACCTTTTTTAGCTTTTTCCCAACTATGTTGGGGTCGGCTTCCAGTCTAACCGGATGCAGCTGAATACCAGTACTTTACATGGAGCGACTGCCCATCTGACCTCCACAACCCAATTACTAGGTAATACGATACCCCTTGGTAAGACTGGTTGTCAGACTTTTGGGCTTCTGAAGACCCTGTAGATTTAGGTACATATTACACTGTTAGTATTAGTAATATATACCTAAATCTAAAGTTTGTGTCTGTTGTTTAGATCAAACTTTAGCGAGTTATGTAAAACAAATGTTGTTTAGCCCGAAATTAATAACGTTATAAGTTAACTTTTACTTAATTATTAGAAATCTGTATGCAATTGAAAGAAATTTGGTATTCGTGGTTACATTAATTATTGATCGAAGTAAAATTACATGCAAATACATAAACAATTATGCCAGATATCAAGCAGGAGTAGACTACCATGAACTAATTTTCCACTGGCACCAGAGCAATCCGTCTCAGTCAACTGACTTCTAGTACCAGGGTCTAATAAATAACCGCTGATTGCTCTTATTCTCCGGAAAATTGTCAAGACAAAAGACTTGGTTCAAGTAGGTAAGGCCCGGGTTCTGAAAGCCTATTACAATCTAATCTGTTGACAAATCCATGACAATAGCTTATTTTAAAATTAACGGCAGATTTACTGATCAGCTTTTATTATTATTTATTAAAGTTTTAATTTCTGAAGAGGATTTTCATGTAAGCTTGCGATTAACAATGTTTGTTTACGCTACTTTCAGATAGGACTACTCAAATCTACATTCCATCAAAACAATGATTCATAGGGTTGTCCCATGCGTGTTTACAAACAAAAAAGAAAATACAAGGTGTGTGTACTTGAGCAAAACAGTTTTATGTAAACAAGGCAATCGATTACCGCTTATGGCATGAAAGCTACAGGTTTGCTCAAGACGTGGGGCGTTCGGGGAATGAGTTAATATGAATGAGGTATTCGTAAGTACCTACTCTTATGTAAGTGGAGCTAAGTTATGGTGTATTTTTGTTTTGATACCCCTCTGTATGTTTTCGTTTGGAAAGCAATTTAATTATGAATCTACGTCGTCCCTGGAAAGGGAAAGACGAGATAGATAAAAAAGTTAGATGGAAATAAAGTGTTTTAGAAACTAAATAGCAATTCTATTTGCAAGAAGTCTAAAATAATTTGTTAGGTACCTATTATTGTCTTGAAGATGATTGTGATGCAAATTCGAAATTGCTTTTAATTATGATTATATTTATTGTATTATTCAGGAATATTTTCATTCTCGCTGATAAGAGAGTACCTACTAGGCTAACATAAAATAACAGCTGTTCATGTGATCATTTCGCCACACACTGTGTGAATTAGTTGTTTGTGTACTAGAGCATAAGTAATGAGGTGGCAGTAGTGGCTACACGGGAGAATAAATTGTAACATTGTCTTTGAAAAAGTAATAAAATTAGGGGGAAAACTTAGCGGAAAACTGAATGTTACTTATAAATCTCCAGAAGGTAGAGCAAGGCTATGCTATCGAATCCTGTTACATTTGTTTTAGACTAATAGACAAACATGAATTAAATAAAAAAATAATACTTATGTCAGTAGATAGGTATAAAAATTTAGAGCATCATTATTAGTTAATCTTATAGAAGATACAATCCATAATCTATGAGCCGAAAAATTGTTTCAACAAAAGCTTACAAACTAATTTTAATATTCTAATATCAGAAACTTATAAAATAAATAGGTCGGATCTTTCAAGTAATTGGATTTATCTTATACCCTCAACGAAAGCAAAGATATTTTAATAACGTTCGCCCTCTAAAACGCCCTGAGTTAATAATAAAAACCGTTTTGTTACATAAACCCACAATTAATACAATATTACGCAAATTATAGTGGCAACAACAAACCTGGGTAAGGCGAGGTGATGCTGAAAGCGATAGTGAAAGTTTTTTTTTCTGAAATAAAAACACGTGTAAATTATGAAATCCGAGGTACAGTCCGTTCAGTTATTTTACCACTGACAGCAGCATCGTAATAGAACCTTATTGTTACAAAAACAAAGATCAGAGTAATTTTGGTGGCAGCAACCCTTTAGTATCCTTATTAAAATGATCCCTGTGACGTTGACAGTGATGCAAAATCGGAGGGAAAATAACTGTGAAAGGACTACAGGCCTCTTTAAATGCCGCCTACTTATAAAACTTTAGACTAGCACCATTCGTCCTAAAGATATAGATACGGTTTCATAAAAGAGCGTTGGCCGATACATAACCGCCGCAGTGACAGCCGGTCATGAAAATGATGAACCGGAGTTTGACGTTACGGTGCGCGGTGTCAAAAACGCTCTTTAGGGGTTTACACACCAACACCAACCTACTTTCTTTTAGAACGTCATTCGACGGTATATTGCGGACGCTATGTAGGGGCGAACGTAGTCTTAGGAAAACTTAGATTTCAAATGTAATTAATTCATTAATAAGTAAGTAATTACATTGTACACAGGTTGAACAAATAAAACGAAATCATTGTTAAAAAACGGCCTTACAATACCATAAACGTAAAAAACCTTCAAAGAAATGACGACCTTACCAATGAAAGCTTTCAAGGTTTACTTATTGTTATTCAAACAGATACAATTTTCGATTTTGCCAACAAATCTATTGTATTGTTTACAATTAAAACGTTATTATGTTCCTGTACCCTTCAGCAAATACTATATTTAGTTGAAGCCACTTACCTACTGGATAGTTGGATAATCATTATCTTGTTTATTTTCTTTATTAGGTGCAATAGCAGTGAATTTCTAGTTCCCCCATACCTTATTGCTTTCTTAGACCAGTCTTCAGTCTGCTATCCGGATACACTTAGTTTCTATTAACCTTTTCCTATTTATTTTATTACTTGTGAACATACAGCTAAATACATAGATAAGTATAATTTGAGTACAAAGGTACTGCTTATTTCTTAAGTTTTAGTACTATTTTCTCGCTGTCTCACCCCAGCTTCAGGAATCACCAACGGGAAGCCTTATTAGTTGTCGCCACAATATTCTTGTTTCCTAATTGAATATTATCTAGAAATGTTTATTCGTTATTTTGAAGATTTACGCAATCGTTCAACGTTAGGTAATGTGAAACTAGGCTAACATAAACACTCGGTTTCGAATATAATAAAAGAAGAAACTGAAGAAAGGTGTAAGCACTAACAATAAAGATTGAAATTCAATCACTTTATTTCAGAATTTCAATAAACTTAAATACTCATCCACATGAGCCGGAGTTAAAGTACATTAGCTAAGAATAAAAGCACTTGTTTCTAAGTAGGTATGGTGCAAAGTTCCCATGAGAGTGCCCGGCGAAATGGGATAAACGGTTTTAGTTCACACAGTAGCTCTTGTTTAGTCTGTGATCCTGGTATGTCCCACAGGTGTGCTGAGATTTCTCCACCTGTGTGCTCTTTTTTACCCTGAGTTTTCCTGGCATTCGACCAAAATCTGTGCTATTTCGTTACACTTTTAAATAATGGCAAACTTTTGAGAGGTACTTGGGTACATAATAAAATTTAGCTAGTCCTAAACATACCTACATAATTAGCTACTTACCTCCTTCACAGTAGTCAAACGTAAAGCTAAACGCCATATTTCAGGAATACCTAAATAGAATTTATAACAGAATTAAAATCACAAACTCTTTTGCAAAACAGAACACTTTACGATTCCTACCTGCAAACATTACATTATGCTTTATCTATATTCAAATTTTCAGGCGCTACTGTGTCTCGTCTCCGTGTCAAAGTTCTCGTAACGAACGACATGATTACCCCCGCCGTGTTTGCTTGACGTAAAAACGGTCAATGACCTCCTTAGGATTAGTACATACTACGTCGCAATTTGTCTGCCATTTTCCTGCTCATATACTGGCTTGCAGGGACGTCGACGCGCACAGAGCACACGCACACAGCCTGTCATAAAACACCTGGAAGTTTTAGAAAAAGGGTTTTATTAAGAATTTAAAACCAATGAAGTAACAGCCTCATACTTAAGTAGGTGTAAAAAATTACGTACGTAGCACGTAGCAGATGCTTACGGTAACTCTTGTCTACGATTTCGTAGGCGACCAACATGCTACACGTAGAAAATTGCAATGTCACGGGCTACGAAATCATTTCATCGCTTTTATTACGCAGGGTGACAGGGATTAACGCGCAAATTGTAGCCATGAATTCAGCACATGATTCTACGACGAAATATCTACGCAGGGAATTGCGTGTTCTATACTTTTTGACCGCGTAGGTTGACTGCTCTTTTCTTATATTTTGAGATATTTTTTAGGTAATCGACGATAAACATATAGGTAGGTACGATATTGGTGTAATTTTTTTAAATTCAAATATTATTC
The DNA here is from genome assembly GCA_951800025.1 of Oligia strigilis. Taxonomy (NCBI): domain Eukaryota; kingdom Metazoa; phylum Arthropoda; class Insecta; order Lepidoptera; family Noctuidae; genus Oligia; species Oligia strigilis. The sequence continues at coordinate 6,899,134 of OX637560.1, read as the reverse complement.
ATGTGAAGGTATATACATATTATAATGTTTAGTAGGAGGTACTTACAGCCCCCTGTAATAGGAGAGGAGAACTGTACAATCCTCTAAAAATATCGTTTTCTTTAACGGTCATCCATTACTCATCACCATCAGGCTTCGACCTGAAACCAATGATATCCTGAAACTAGGAATGTATGCAGTCAAGTGTTAAATTACTTCAACATTGACATATTTTATAGATTTGCCCATTTCCCTCTGTTAATTTATTTTTGACTAGCTTCTGCCCGCGACTTCGTACGCGGATGCTGTTGCTTATGCCAGCGATACGTTGTCGCTGACAACGACATGACAACGTAGTTGTCAAAATCGAAGATCTGAAACGTCTGATGTCGAATTCAGCCCGGGGACTGGAAAACACCGGGGTGAGCGAGACGATTCGAGACGTCATTTTCAGGCAATAATGAACCAATAAGCTGGTAAACTTGGCCTTGCACTTTGAATGTTGGCATAAATGGGTCTTCTGAAATCTGCTTCGCACCAAAATATGTCATTTGAAAGGCATTATTGTACGAACGGATGTTGTCCAAGAAATGTTTTGACTGTGGATGGTCACCAGTGATCTTAATATTTCTGGAGGATTTTTAAATATTTCAATATGTACTTTCCCACCTGAGCAACACATACCGTTTGTTTCTTTTTGCCATTTTAACAGCTTCACAAAAAGTACAATTTTGAACCACACCTCCGATGGCGGAATATGTGGTGTAGTCAATCAAAGGAGTATACGTAAATGCACTCCGTTCCTTATCAACCCAAGGAAGGTCGCCATGCCCTACGGCTATATCTTGAGACACATCCGATTCTTCAGATGATATCGACATTCTGTTCAGAGATGTCGAAGTCGATCAGAATTCTCTCTGATTATGAAAATTTTGTTGTGTGCGTGTTCGGGACAATGTAAGATAATCTCTATCAGTAGTTAGTCGCGCATCACGTTCATCACTCGTTTCAAAAGACCTGTTAGTAGATGAGCGAATACGCTGAAAACTCAAGCGTGATTCTGTATCGGTAAACGTTTCCGATTCTCGAGGCAATGCATGTCGTTCACAATCAGCGGTCAGTCGCCGCAGAGGTTTCCACGGATCGAGTTGCAGCCTGATGTTCTCGAACAGCATCAAGTCTCTCCTGACGCTCTCCGGTAGATTCTTGGGATCTTATGATCCTCAATCTTTTAGCCCCTTTGGAACATTGGGAAAGATTTGACCTCTTTCTAGGCATGGTTATAGTTTTATTGTGAAGAAGATACCTGATCAATTAAAATATAAGTGACTGCTCCTCTGCGTTACCGGGTAGGCTACCGTGTCACGAAGATAAATGGAAAAGGAAATTAAACACTCAAATAACATAAGCCCGAAGGCATATTTATTCGATAAAATAAAAAAATAAATGGGAGTTTTGGCCAGTAGAGTCAAATTTTCAATGATATACCATCGTCATCGAAACAGTCCAAGTGTTACCGCCTTCACCGCGTGGAGGTACTCCCAGCTTAAGTTATTTTATAATCCCAGCATATGTTATTTTATACAGTGAAATTAGTGATAGCTTTAATTTCCACATCAGATGTTTCTGATCTTCGATTTTTAGGGTTCCGTACCCAAAGGGTAAAAACGGAACCCTATTACTAAGACTTCGCTGTCCGTCCGTCCGTCTGTCTGTCACCACGCTGTATCTCAAGAACCGCGGTAGCTAGACAGTTGAAATTTTCACAGATGATGTATTTCTGTTACCACTATAACAACAAATACTAAAAACAAAATAAAATAAATATTTAAGGGGGGCTCCCATACAAAAAAACGTGTTTTTTTCGGCGTTTTTGCCGTCTGTCTGTCGCCAGGCTGTATCTCAAGAACCGCGGTAGCTAGACAATTGAAATTTTCACAGATGATGTATTTCTGTTGCCGCTATAACAACAAATACTAAAAACAAAATAAAATAATATTTAAGTGGGGCTCCCATACAAAAAAACGTGTTTTTTTCGGCGTTTTTGCCGTCTGTCTGTCACCAGGCTGTATCTCAAGAACCGCGGTAGCTAGACAGTTGAAATTTTCACAGATGATGTATTTCTGTTGCCACTATAACAACAAATACTACAAACAAAATAAAATAAATATTTAAGGGGGGCTCCCATACAAAAAAACGTGTTTTTTTCGGCGTTTTTGCCGTCTGTCTGTCGCCAGGCTGTATCTCAAGAACCGCGGTAGCTAGACAGTTGAAATTTTCACAGATGATGTATTTCTGTTGCCGCTATAACAACAAATACTAAAAACAAAATAAAATAATATTTAAGTGGGGCTCCCATACAAAAAAACGTGTTTTTTTCGGCGTTTTTGCCGTCTGTCTGTCACCAGGCTGTATCTCAAGAACCGCGGTAGCTAGACAGTTGAAATTTTCACAGATGATGTATTTCTGTTGCCACTATAACAACAAATACTACAAACAAAATAAAATAAATATTTAAGGGGGGCTCCCATACAAAAAAACGTGTTTTTTTCGGCGTTTTTGCCGTCTGTCTGTCGCCAGGCTGTATCTCAAGAACCGCGGTAGCTAGACAGTTGAAATTTTCACAGATGATGTATTTCTGTTGCCGCTATAACAACAAATACTAAAAACAAAATAAAATAAATATTTAAGGGGGGCTCCCATACAACAAACGTGTTTTTTTCGGCGTTTTTGCCTTGTGGTACGGAACCCTTCGTGTTGGCCAGTTTTTTTATAAGTCAACAGGAAATGCCCATCAGACCGAACAACTTTTGCTAAGACGTCATTCCTATATATGTTATGGTGTAGCTGGGCTCTTGGAGTTCCACATCAGGTGTTCCAGATCTTCAAATTTATTCTCTCGGCAGAAAATGCTCATCACGTGGAACAATTTTTGCTATGGTACCATTTTTGTATCTCTTATAGTTTAGCTGGTCTGTTGCGGTTCTGCATCAGGTGTTCAAGTTTCCAAGATAAATTATAGCCTATATGTTGCCCAGACATAATACCTATACAACAAAACAAAAATCATTCAAATCCTTCCAGTAGTTCCGAAGATTAGCGTGTACAAACAAACAGACAAACAGACAGAATTTTTTTTTCGGATTCGTACCCTATTACTGTTTCTAAACCCCCCCCCATTTTTTTTTTTTTTATATTTTCAATGTACAGACACAGTTTTTCTACTGTTTTATTATATGTATAGATGTACAGACACAGTTTTTCTACTGTTTTATTATATGTATAGATTTGAGCCAAGTGCGGTCGTTGAACTGTTTGAAATCCTACCGCCCCCAATAACAAGGCTTCCGACTTAATTAGTAAGTGCCTTCATTATGTTCTTTGTTCTCCCCTTTTCAGTTTAATTTAGGATATGCCAAAATTAACAACAAACAATGGGTCCTTAGGTGTAATGACCTTAGTTTTTACTTAACTGCATAAAAGGATCGTTCGTACTTTTGAAGCATTAACAAATTCCGTGTATGAACATAAGCCAAAAAAAAAACATATCTACAATTTGAGAAGGTTTAGTAGATCCCTTTAACTCCTGGAAAGGTTCGCTCGCCTGCCTGCTGCATGAAATATGTTGACAACTATAAACTATTTATGTGCACTAGTTCACTAACTATTAACTGAAACAACTTTATACTTTGACAATATAATATTTTCACTCAATATATTAAAGACATAGGTTAGAACATGAATCGACTGCCTCTTACAAAGGTCTTCGATGAAGTCCCCTATAAAATCTTAATATAACAATGGTCGCAACGCAACGCTGCTCTTGTTTATGTTCCCATGCTGAATTTGGACCCTGTCTTATCGGTGTTTACGTCTGCCGGCTCAGGATACATCCCGCCTCGCCGTGGGCCACCATGCCGCTCCGGTGAGGTCACTCTTAACTTTGTAAAGAGAGCGCGGCGACCGCCAACACGGCCGTCCTGCCAGGTGCCTGTCCCATCAGGTACCACACGAGTTCAGATAAAGTGCTGAAACACAAATTATTAATCATATATCAGTTGCACATGCAATGATTGTGTACCTATCGAATGTTCTTGATTATAACTGTCATCTTTCATTACACATTATTTCAACTGTGTATCCGAGGGCAGGTTTCAATAATGATAGATCATGTGCGCTTAAAGCGATATTGTATTAACGATCGGGTTTGACAACTTGCACTCAAAGGGCCTATAGCCTCACTTAAGCGTACCAAGTTTGTCTCCTTTCCACTTGCACTCAAAGGACCTTTAGTCACACTTAAGCGTACCAAGTTCATCCCAGAACCACTTGCACTCAAAGGGATTTCCCACACTTGAGAGTTCCAAGTTCGTTCTCCGTTTGAATCTGCCGCTCGGCCTTTAATGTGTAATTTACAATATGGGACATTTATAATCACTTAAAGCATTTTATCTTGACTCGCACATACGCTTACGATACATTTCAAATTACCTTCGTCGCTCGCCAACACGGGCAGATAAGGTTTAAGTTAGAACATAATATTTAATTCATCTCCCAATCATCAATATGTATCCATGGTTTCATGGTTTCAGCAGCGGTTACGCCTGTATACTTTTTAGTGCTCCTTTCACTGCCTTTTATATCCGTCACCTCATATCTATCATTCCCCAATACCTTCTTCACTTGAAAGGGGCCTTTATAAACAGGTAGCAACTTCCGACTTTGCCCGTCATTTGTCTGGCTTTGAATTTTAATGAGTACTAAATCACCTTCGACATAAACTCGTGCTTTTGTACGGTTTCTATCAAATCGCTGTTTTTGTGATTCCGCATTGGACTTAATATTTTTCTCTGTCCTCTCACGCAATTCGGTTACATCCAACCTATGCCCGTTCTCAATCTCAGGAGCCAAACTATCACTATCAGTGCGTAATCTATATCCGAGAAAAACTTCACTAGGAATAGTTTTTGTTGTCTTGTGAACTGTACTGTTTATACCTTGTTGTAAGGCTTTAATGTACTGATCCCACCTATCGTCTGTATCGTTAGCACCTATAGCTTTTAGCGCTTCTAGAATAGTTTTGTTAAAACGCTCAACCTGGCCATTAGAGCGAGGCATACCGGTTGCAACAGTGTGTAAACGTATGTTTCTATTCGTGCAATACTGTGTAAAATTATTTGAAGTAAAGCATGTCGCGGCGTCTGTAATGATTCTTTGAGGATTTCCGAATGTTTTAGAAATAATTTCTAATTCTTTAATTACACAAGAAGATTTGGTTGTGCGAACCGCCAAAATGAACACAAATTTTGTAAAAGCATCTACAATAACCAATAAATATTTATTTTTAGCTTTGGTCGTAACAAAAGGTCCTAAATGATCTATATGAAGGGTATGAAAAGGCTGTGCGTACTTTGGCAACGGGTATAACTCTCCTTCCTTTGGACCGCCTTTATTCTTAAAATATATGCAATTTATGCAGTTTTTAATATATTTCTTTATGATATGTCGCATTCTAGGAAACCAATACTGATGGCTTACTCGTTCAACTGTTTTATCAACAGAGAAATGCCCGAGATCGTCATGGTTACTTTTAATTATTTGCCAAATGCATTTTTTTGGGACCACCCACCGGCGACCTCGGGTCGTTCTTCTGTAAACTTTGCCACCTAGGACAACATATTTGTTAAAAATATCTTTATTTTCTTCGGCCTCTCCTGATTCTATAATTGCTCGAATACGTTGTAACTCGGCATCTTGTAGTTGTACCGAAAGCAACCAATCCGCTTCCGTTATTGACATTATAATCTCGGTTTCTGATTTTTCTCCGGACTGCATAGGGTTACGACTCAAGGCATCTACGTGTTGCATTCGCGTACCATCTCGGTGAACGATATCAAACGAGAATTCTTGTGTGGACAATACCCAACGCGCAATCCGGGGAATAATCTCTTTTTTTGTTAATGCGTAACGTACAGCGTTGCAATCGGTCACTATTTTAAAAGATGATCCGATTAGGTATAATCGGAACTTTTGAAGCGAACTAACAATCGCCAATAACTCCAGTTCAAACGAGTGATACTTTTTTTCGTCTTCCGTAGTTTGTCTACTATAATAATGGACTGGTTTTTCACCTTCGTCGGTGATTTGCATAAGTATACCAGCGACGCCATCTCTACTAGCATCCGTATATAATACGTTGTCTTTATTCGGGTCAAAAATAGATAGGACACTTTCCGACGTTAATTTGTTTTTTAACGATTGAAATGCGTCTTCATGAACCTTACCCCATTCCCAGACAGAGCCCTTCTTCAACAGTTTTGTGAGTGGAGCAGTAATCATAGCGCAATTCTTAATAAATTTCCTAAAGTAGCTTACAAGGCCAAGGAACTGTCGAAGTTGGTGTACTGTTTTGGGAGTGGGGTAATTTCGAATAGCCTCCAGTTTGGGCTGATTTGGCATCACACAATCCTGCTTGATTCTGTATCCTAGAAATTCAATTTCATTTTTGAAAAAATGGCATTTCTTTAGATTCAACGTGAGCCCGTTTTCTCTAAAGATTTGGAGAACTCGTTCTAATAATTTTAAATTTTTCTCGACCGTTTCTGACACTAAATAAACGTCATCCAAATATAAAATCACATTTTCGAATCTTAAATTTCCCAACACATTGTTCATCATTTGTTGGAAGCAGGATGGTGCGTTAGCCAGCCCAAACGGAAGTCTTAAAAATTCATAATGCCCATCTTCAGTAATAAAGGCGGTCTTTTCGATAGATTGCGTTTGCATTAATATTTGATAATACCCACTTTTAAAATCTAGACTGGTAAAGCATTTATAGCCCCGAAGCCTATCTACAAGATCTTCAATGCGCGGCATCGGATATTTGTCTTTAATTGTTATCTTATTTAGCGCTCGGTAATCAATGCAGAGTCTTTTTTCTCCATTCTTCTTGTTGACAAGTAACGCAGGACTCGCGTATGGTGATTTGCTTTCACGTATAATATTGTTTTTCAGAAGCTCATCCACCATTTCGCGAATTATCTTTCTGTCGACGTGAGAAGACCTGAATGGTCTGCATTGAATTGGTTGAGAACCAGTAACATTAATTATCATTTCGTAGCCGTTTAACTTTCCTAGTTCTTTGATATTTGACGCCACACAGTCACCATATTTTTGAAAAAGTGTTATTAATTCATTCTGATGGGAATCGCTATCGAATTCAAAATTACTAATTGTGTTACAACACTCTGTAAATGTATTCGCATACTCAAATTTGAATTTGTCACCCACTCGCGAATATATCAGGTCAGACCGTTCCGTCACGTTTCTTCCTATCAATATTTCACAATCTGCCAGATTGTCGATTACATAGAAATCAACCCGAGTCAGACACACCGAATCGACTTTCAGATCAGCCGTTATCTTGTGAGTTACCATTTTAGAACTTTCCTTTGAAAAACCTTGTAAAAAAACTGGCGCGGTCAGCGCAATGTTTTCCATTGAATATTTTCTAACAAGCGATTCAGAAATCAATGAACAACTGCTTCCCGTATCAATGAATGCTTCTTGATGCAGATTATTAATACGTATTGTTTTCACAAATTTATTTCGCGGGTCGTGGGTTGAAACACATTTTGTTTCTTGTGTCTCTGGTTTAACAGAGTTCTTTTTATGGTAGCATGTCGATTCTAAATGACCTCGCTTGCCACAATAATCACATTTATTTGTATTACACTGGCTTCGTTTATGATCACCACCACACAGATAACACTTGATCTGCCTCCGACCGTGTGCCTGGCCCACGTTTTGACTATTGCTAGCGGAAACGGCTTGACCCACTACTTTCGCTGAGGGCATAGTGTCTGATGTCGTGGTAGCAGACATCAGATCCTGACTGGTCAGTTTCGTCTGACCATCGCGTGTATTTGTGCTTATCTGTTTCGCACTCTTTGATTTATAGGTTCGACCATGTAGGAAACTAGCTAGACTGTCGCATGTCACAAAATTATTCGCTTCAATCGATGCGCCTATACCGCTGTCTCCTATATTGCCGACAATAATAGAAATAATATCTTGTTCCGGAAATCCCAAAGATAAACGATCTATTTTACATTTTTGTTCAAAATAAAACTCGTAAAGAGACTGATTTTCTACCGGCTTTTTGTTAATAATATCTTTTAAAAGATCGTACATATTCCGACGGATTTGAAAACTGGAAGCTAACTTACGAGTCCAGTCCGTCCATTTCCACGTAGGCCAATGACTATCCGAACGTAACAGTGAGTCATACCACACTTTTGCGGAACCTTTTAATTTGTTGAGAGCTTGATAACGGGTCATTTCATCAGTCCATGTAAAAGTTTGAGCGTAGGACCTGATAATACTAAGCCAAGCGTTCACATCATCTCTCAGCGGATCGAACTCGGGTATAATATTAATCAACGTGTTATTTGTACTCACAGTGGAGGTATCAGCCCTACGTGATACCTGTTTCCTGTGTCTCGGCGGAGGTGACGGAGTCCTGGCACTACTACTGCTGCTGGAACTTGAGCTTGAACGTGTACGTTTTTTACGTTTTAGGCGTTTATTACGCTTACTTTGTTTACCCATAGCTGTGTGTGGGTATCGCGTTCCACTTCTGATATAAACTATTTATGTGCACTAGTTCACTAACTATTAACTGAAACAACTTTATACTTTGACAATATAATATTTTCACTCAATATATTAAAGACATAGGTTAGAACATGAATCGACTGCCTCTTACAAAGGTCTTCGATGAAGTCCCCTATAAAATCTTAATATAACAATGGTCGCAACGCAACGCTGCTCTTGTTTATGTTCCCATGCTGAATTTGGACCCTGTCTTATCGGTGTTTACGTCTGCCGGCTCAGGATACATCCCGCCTCGCCGTGGGCCACCATGCCGCTCCGGTGAGGTCACTCTTAACTTTGTAAAGAGAGCGCGGCGACCGCCAACACAACGATTATAATGAGAGCGCGTACTCATTAAAACTGAAAAGGACCGAATATTGAAAGAAACCCAATCGGCGAGAATGAGAGAACAACATTTTTCTCTCCATATATCGTCAAAACTCCGCATCGGAGCTCCAAAACTCCAAAAGTACCAGGCAACTAGGCCCAACAAGCAGGTAGCTGCATTCCATTGCCGCGACCTATCCTTCCCAACTACGGATGCGCTAGTCGCACTCGGTCAATGAACCAATTTACAGACAGGGACGGAAACGGGACGTCTATTTCTATCTCCCTTTCGGATATTTTAACGTTATTCAAAATTAAGTTGTATCTTAACGGCGATAAAGGTGAAAGTTTGGTTTGCATGGGACAGGATGCAGGTAAAATTTATAAGAAAAGATCAGATGATTTCCTGTTGCGGACAATAAAGACCGAAGTCTAGTACAATAGGATGAATTTAGAGCCTTATTTTTTACAGAGTAAAGTTTACATTGTACGTGTTTACTTATTTTGGTTTTGTTAAAAATGGGGGATAGAGCGTGAGAAATTCGGGAAGAAACTTCTTCGGAGCTACTAGGCAAACATGATGTGGAAGGATATGTTTTTCCCACGTTGATCCTGTGGTCGTTCTCACGGTTCATTTGTGTTAATAGATTCGTAGACAATGCATGTGTTGGTAACTGATGCGAACCATTGAACGATTTTGAACTTTGGTTTAGCTGATTAGGTGCTCATTACTTTGCAGGTTGACTTTTGTTTAGTTTAAAAAAAAATAAACAAACTTAAAAAATATTAAACTTAATTTGAAAAGAAAAACTATTTAAATGGTCTATTAAACTTTGCTTCGGTAAGAAAGTGTAATTTAAGTATGATTATGATCAATTATATTTTAGCCTAATCTCCTAAAGTTTAGATTTTTATAAAATTATTAAGATTTCGAAATATGTAATTTATTCTCCAAACATAATTTACATAATCAAACATCTATCTGTGTTTATTTACAAATGCTCCGAAATCCACATGTCGACAACGCGGGTACTTAGCGTTCGAGATCGAACTGTATCGGAAGTATCGCCAATCGCCAATAATGGAGGACCGTTCGGAAATGTACTAGGGCGACATGAACGAGGAGAGGTGTATCGAACCGATCAATATACCGATATCGTATGGCTATCTATCTACGGCCCGCACACATGGGGTGCAATGACGATGTGTGTAACCGTGTGGGACGGTTCTGCCTCCCCTTTCATGTATGCTTCGTACACAGTATTGAAAAAGTTTGTGAAATGAAAAAAAAAAACGAGTACAAAAAAGTTTGACTTAAATTATAAAACATCCTTATGCACAGGCCCTTTTTTATTTTTAACTGACTTCAAAAAAGAGGAAGAAGGTACAGTAATAAATCTATTCTAATAATTATTTTTTGTACGAAAGAGTATTTTTCCGAGGAGGCGAGGCGTGGCCCCATATAAATTTTATTAACTTTGATTCAGTGGTTTTTGAGTTAGCTTTAGCTTTAGTAATACGTATTAAATCCAGTTGTATGTTGATGATGTTATAAAACTTCCTAAATATGATAATTATTATTATTTAAATTTTTGAAGTCGGTGGCTTAGAACGAAAATAAAATAAGAAATTAAAGTAATTTTTCACATTGTAGTTAGGGGTTATTTTGGAAGTCGGTTGTTTTTAGGTGTGGAAGAAGAACCTTTTAATCACACTAATATTATAAAGGCGAAAGTTTGTCAGTGTGTGTGGCAAAAACTAGAATAGGTACAGATCCAAAGACACCGACTTCCGAAATTAAAGTTATTTTTCATTTTGTAGTGTTTTTTTGGAAGTCGGTTTTTTTTGTTAAAAAGTTTTTATTTCTCGCTTTTAAGTGGGTCTGTTTATAATGTGTCTAAGTTACAATAGCCTAATGTCAACTTGCCCAACGCCTTTTACAAAATATTGCTTTTATCTATTACATACCTAATGCCTAAAGACATTAGGTTTCAATAAACCTCTAGATGGACGTTGAACTTATGTTTTTTTCTTATTTTTACATTTTCCATAGAAAAATCGAACAATTCTAAAAATATTTTTCTCAATTTATTACTTACTTTTAAAGAGTGGTGTGGGTGGATAACCAACCCGTGCAATCGTTCAATGACTATCACAGAAGGCGCTAAAATTATTTGAATGGAAAATAACGCGATTGTCAAACTAACTTTCATAAAACTCTTGCAACTTTTTGTAAAGGATTAGATTTAAAAACGATTAACTTGACAAATAATCTTTGTAACTTGTGTTTTTGATAAGCTATTTTTAGAGGACATCGCCGTTGAGGCGTCCATTGCGTAGGTGGTGTGACGATCTGATAACGTTTGCAGGGCCAACATGGCCAGAGATCGCACAAGACAGCTTGGAAGGAAAAAGGGGAGGCGTTTGCCCAGCAGTGGGACACAACATAGGCTAACAAAAAAAAACAGTGGCACTCCGGGAGTGCCGACAGAAGTGAAAACAAAACACAAACAGAATACTTTGCCATCACTCACTGACAATTATCGAATATAATATGTACAGTGTCGATCAAAAGTCCTTAGGCAAATTCGCAAAGTTATAGTTTGAAGTTTAGTTAGTGACTTACGACCTTCTTTTAATGAGTAATTTGACACACACACCCGCATATTACTCGAATAATCACGCTATTGAATATAGTTCCGTGTCATGTTCGTCTTGTTCACATAGTTCGTAAAACTTTATGATTATACCCACAGAAATCTTAATAAATAAATTAATTATAAGGTGGACAGATGCACCATTCACCGCGAAAGAATGTTGTGGTTCTTTGTTGGTTGATAATAATTTGATATTGTGGGTTAGTGAAGTGTGTTTAATCTATTAGAGGTGTTATTCATTTTGAAACGCAAGCAAATTTAAATATTGAGATGAAAGCGGATATTATCGCGCTGCGTAAAAGTGGACTTAATATTATACCACAAATATTTGATGAAACCGGACTGACTGTGAGTATTATGATTTAATTCTTTTATCGAACATTTATTTAATTAATGTATAACTGCTGATCCTTGTAGTTATTTTATTAAACGTTTTATATTTACCATAGGGTCTAAATAGAAAAAAAATATATATTTCCAAGAGTTTATTTATTTACTTTTGGAATGATGAATATAACATTAAGTATAAATTATAATCTTATCTTTTGAACTATTTTCAAAATATTTTTTTTTCAAAATAGTAGTTAATAATATTTTATCATTTTGCTAGTAGCCTTACAATATTCCTTTTTTGTTTTAGAGAAATTACCTACCTACTGTGAGTAGGAAGGTCAAAAGGTCGGAGGGTCCGTGCCAGTCGAACGCGATCGACAGTGGAAGGCCCCAGCTGGTCAGTGAATAAGAAAGAAATGTTGTTTTAACCAACCAGTTACCAGATGAAGTTGCATTGCAAGGAAATATGCAGAAATATGTTTAAATATTATAGAATCCATACGCCAGCGTTTACTTGATAGCATGGATAATAATGGGGGTTATACAACGTATTAAGTTATAAATTACAAATTGATTTTAGTAATATTAAAATAATATTGTGTCTTAACCGTATTAAGGATTATTTTGAGGTTTATAGTTTCAATCTTCTTTTCATAATGAAAATGAATACTTAAGCTATAACCGCAATATATATATATAGAACAATATTATTTTATTAAAGATACTTACAATATTTTAAGTCTAATGGTAGTAGTTCACATGCTTTACTTCAATAAATTGTTCTTTATGAGAAAATAAACTGTTTTAAAAGTTTATTTATAAAATTATAACGAATAAAATTTTGGAAATCACTTAAAAATCTTTTTTTTTATCCCATATTTCAATAAAAATATAACAATACAAATAAAATAAATATTACATTATTATTCTCGTGTATTAATTAATCGAATAATAATAAAAAAAGATAAGAATATTGTTGAAAAGATAAATTAAAGTTTCATCTCGAGATTCGAACCTAGGCCAACTTGTTTAATAATCCAATACGCAACGCTATCCGCTAGCGGTACTTGTTATGAAGATGTGAATTTTAGCAATCGTATGAACCAACCAAGGTCATACGTAATTACGCCGCGCGTGTGAAAAAGCGACGGTATAATTATTTTTTGTTTCGTTCGACGTTAGCCAGTGTACACACACAGATGTAGGTACGGGCCTGCGCGGCGCGGGCGCGTGTTCACAGAAATTTCAACTTTATTGTGCCTATGCAAATTTGTTGTAGACCGTACAGACGCCAGCACATCAAGCTACTACAATCTGTCAGATTTCTTTAATAGATTTTCGACTTTATTACTAAAGCATAAGGTTCAAGGTTGATTGGGAAAATCTGACAGTTTCGGGTAGGTTGACCTGCTGGCGTCTGTACATTAAAACCGAGTACATCCCGAGGACAGCCGAACCGGGTATTTTTTTAATCGTCCTATAAACAAAACACGCGCGGTGTCGCTTACGGTAACAGCGGCGTGAGTTCAATGGTTTTTCTCATCTCAAAAAGTGTCCAACGCGCCTAAAGAAATTTTCACTTAAAAAAAATCAGCTACAGAATAAATAAGTATTCACGAGTTGTTTGTGGGAGTGACTGTACCTATGTACTGTAAGAAACCACAAAGGATTTGGAATAAGTATGAGCAGGAAGATGGATCCATCATGTTTCTTTACATATTCATTAAATGGCATTTAATACCTACCTACTCATTTATTGGTATCATCATCATCATCGTTTCAGCCGAAAGACGTCCTGCTGGCTGGACATAGGTGCTTGGGGGAGCCAAGCACCTCCACTTCGACCGGTTCTGCGCTTCTCGCATCCAACGGGTTCCTGCAGCGGGTTTTAATGGTATGGGTAACAAAAATGAAATATTATTGTCTTGTATGAAGTAGTGTCCTTTATAACCAACTAGTTGCGCCTCGCGGTTTCACCCGCGTAAATGTCGATCCCGTGAGAATATCGGGATAAAAAGTAGCCTATATGTTAATCCAGGGTGTCAGCTACCTCCACACAAAATTTTATCAAAATTGGTGCAGCCGTTTGAGCGTGAAGAAGTAACAAACATATAAACACACACCACGCACTCACTTTCACACGCACCAACTTTCGTTTTTATAATTCTTCATATTGCGGAGTTTACCTTTATGTAATTGTTACACTATTGTTCAAAGTTTTTAAAGACGTTATTTTTATCAAGATGTTAGTGTAAACAATTGTTGGTGAACCAAATAAATAAATAAAAAATAATATTAGTGTGAAAACCTATTACAAAAAAAAGGTTCTAAGTAACTGATAATAATGGATAGGTATGCAAGACAAACTTTGACTTTTACAGTCATTTAAACTTATAAAACAAATATTTTGTATCAACTACATAGGTACGCAATCACGGAATGTCAAGCTACAAAATAGGTTACACTAATTTGGGCCATATCGTAACGGGGCAACAGCAAATTAAGGGAATAGATACAAATAGTGTTAATGGATGTGACACTTCCTGAACATTTACGAGGTCACACGTAATAACCATTTGAGCGCCTGTAATATTAATTGATTGTTAACCCATGTTCGCGTAATTGCTATCGTAAAACTTGCAGGCGCTTAAAAGTTTAAGAGTGGTTATGGGATTTAGAGGATTACGTAGTTAATGTGTAAAAATATAGTAAAGAAACAAACTCTATGCTTTAAGCAATAAAAAAATCTACATTGCAGAAGTTAAAGTTAGTATTTTAAACAGGACGTTTATCTAAAAGTCAAGCTACTCCATTGCATGAGGCCTGAAAATAACAATAAAAATTGGTGGTCCTGGTCAGACATCTTGGTGGTCCTGGTCTTCGGACTAATATTTCCCCGGTGAAGGGGTAATGAAATAAAATAGCCTTTATTGCTGTTTCTTTCCTATAATTAATACATGCCTAACATGCCTACTTTCTAAAAATTAAATTAGTTTAATCAATTTTAACTTGCATTTGAATGATCGGCAACCGGATATTTGTGTGGAACAGCTTGTCTGTGGACAAAGGCCTCCTCTAAAGATTTCCACGTATTCCTGTCTCTTGCTAAACGAGTCCATACCGAACCAGCTATTTTCTTGAAGTTATCTTCCCATCTTTTCGTTTGTCTGCCTCTAGGTATTTCTTTTACTAGATATCTCTTGGATACCGTTCTGTCACTTAGTCCATTTCTCTTTACTTTCTCTTAACATGTGTCCCGTCCAACACCATTTATGGTGTGTATGCATTTTTAAATTTTGTTTTCTTTTCAATTTCTTGTAATTTCACTCTATCTCTTCTTTTAAGAAAGTTAATAAATTAAAATCTGCCAAAATGCAATGGAAAGGAGTATTTTAGGTATAAAAAGAAGAGAAGAGTGAAGGGGTAATAAAACATTTAAAAAAAATCTTAATTTTGTTGCTTGTTTTTTTTTTGGGTTTCCAATTTTCCATATTATTATTATAGAACTTTAAAGCATATTCGACACGTAACATGTATAAATATTAGAATTGAACATATTTACATATTAAAATTCAATCTTTACGCAAAAAAAAAAAACAATTTAAAAAATAGAGGGCAGGTATTAACGATTATTTCAACTCTTCAATTCATAAAAAGTTAGATTACTTAGATTTCTCATTTTCTACGTGCGAGCGATCTACAATCCAATACTTATTCAAAACATCGCATCGTAGGTAGATTCTTCAAGTTACCAAGTCTAAAGTTCTTTAGAGTACTCTGGGGCACCTTAGTAATAAAATAAATAAGCCACGGTTTACTACAAGAAGATTTTCTTTGTTTTTCACAAGTTTATTACCCTTGTTTTATGCTCTCTCTGTGCTTCGATCAAATGAACTGAGAAAATATGGTTTAGTTTATTTCTTATACGTGGGGCATGCGTGGGGCATACTGAAAGTTTCTGGATCTGGCCACTTACAATAAAATAATGAAAAAACAATTATAGAATTCTAAAATGGAACTCTTTGGGAACATGTTACTTTTTAATTTGCGAGACTGTCATTTGTTTTTTCATTGTGACGTCCTTTTGAAAATTGTGTCACTAGGGCCGATTTCTCCATTGAAAAATAATTTTTATTCGTGGAATAAAATTGACGTCTGACAGATTTTGTATGGAAGAACTGTCAAAAATTCAAAATTATTCCTCCGATAAAATTATCTGGCGTTGAAAAAATCAGCCCTAAATATTGACACCGTACGACAAGTTATTGAAACTGACAAAAAAATTACTTGCCAGCAAATTCGTGCTTTGTTAGGCATTGGAATGAGGCAAATACAAGACATTTTACATGTGCATCTGAAGGTTCGGAAGCTTAACGGAGGACCAGAAACAACTGCGTGTCCAGTGGTGCCGTAAAATGATAAAATAGTTTAACGAAGGACAGTCATTGGCTGTCTATAATATCGTGGCAGGTGACAAAACCTAGGTGTACTGCTTTGAACCCGAAAGAAAAAGCCAGTCGGCAGAGTGGGTCTTTCCTTTTGAAGATTTGCCGACGAAAAATTTTAGATAAGCAGTAAATGCTTACTGATAAAAAAAAAACAATGTTGGAGATATTGCAGTAAGTACTTAATATAAATATACTTATGGAATTTTACATATTTCATCATGTAATATTGTTCTGAGTAATCGGGCTTTGTATCTGAAAATAAACATATTAAAATGAAGATGTGATTTCTAAAGTGTACTTACTTGCTGCCAAGCAATAGTCCTTTTATTGGCTTATGAAACCGATTACATAACGTACTTACTGTTCTCTGAAGCAAATATCATATAGGTAATACTATCATTATGCCGCCTTAGTACCTAGACACTTAATGTAGGTACACAAATAAAACACAAAGTTAATCATAATGTCGAGTATATATTTTTCTTACAGACGATAAACAAGTAAAAATAATGATATAATAATATTGAACGAGAACATAAAAAAATAAAATTAAAATCTAAGAAATTAAATTCGGTATCTTGCGTATCAAAATTCATTTCATCCTGAAACAAGAAAATATGCGGTAAGAAGGTAGAACTATTTCCTTGTTTAAAGGTGGTTTTAGACTAAACGATCATGTGGAACCAAAACACGAGTACCTATTATTTTCTTGTTAATCTTTCGTGTGGATAGACCAACGGCAGAATGCTATGTCCACAGTATATTATAGTAGGCAGTATTACGTCTAGGGAGTGTTCTTGAAATAATTACCTACCTACGGCCGCTCGTAGATAGTAACGGGCGGTGCACTAGGGACTGTTAGAGTACCGAAGTAATCCGAGCTTTCGAAGCACGTCGTTTCGGCCGTTTGAAAGAAGACGTAATACTGCTTACTTAACTATACTGTGACATGTTCCTGTTATAGAACGAGCATTCTAAGCTGACGCAGATTAGGGCGGGCCGCAACGCAATGCATTGCAAAAATCCTCCTTCATCACGTTCGTACGCACGACGACATATTCAAGCTATCAATTTCCAGTATAAGCTGACTTCTCACTGTACAAAAAACGGTATAGTTTGATATTTCGCCGTGTGTACATTTTTTATGAACCAACGCACACTACACAAGCGGGTCGCTCCGCACATTTTGTATGAAAATGCGTTGCGCTGCAGCCCGTTGCGGCTGCAATGTGCTTAGGCTTCACTCGTTTAGTCTAAAACGACCTTATGAAAATTAAAATTTGTGTTTTTGAGTAGGTATTTGTGTTCCTGTTCCTATAATGAGACATAAGATGGCTCGTCTACAATGACACAATAATACATAGGTATAAAAAACCTGTGAAATCAAGATCTTTTTACGATTTTCTTCTTGTGATGTCATGTTATCCAAAAACATTTTCATGTAAAATGTTGCCAAGACGAGACCATATGGCTCGCACTGTCAAAAAGTTATCAGAAGGCCAAATTCTCGTAATTTAAAACGTTCAAAATCTAGACGCAGTCTCATCTCGGCTACAAACAAATGTCAAAAACATGTCAAAAATGTAGGGAAATTAGAGGTATTTTTGACAGATTGAGAATGAGATCAGAGTGTGAACATTCTTAAAAGTAAGAGAATTGCCCCTCTGATCTCATGTAGAGGCACAGCTTCTAACTCTACACGCCCTAATTCTACAAGCCCTAACTTCACAAACTCTACACCTTAGTCAAAATATTAGGCTTAGCCGTTTCGTAACTATACAAAAACTATTGTATACTTAACAAAGTAATGAACAGTGAATAAATTTTTCACCTTACGCCCCATGTGACGGTAACGAAACTCTCTCTCGCTCTCTGGTTTTAACGTCCCAATAATCTATCAGTAGCGATCTATATGATTATAAGTTAGTTAAGTTATAAGTTGGCCGTAACATCCCAGCGCCGATTTGCTGGATTCGTTTTCTCCTCAGCCGATATTTTTTTCTCCTCACAGTGCGTTTTGTTTATAATATGTATGTATATATTATGTATCTACCTAATATTAGTATTTATTCTTGTATTTTATAGTAATTTCCTAGCTATTTATCCCGTATGTTGCACCTGCCACGTTTTGTCTCTGCATCACCCTAAGGTTGACTGGTTGAAAATGCCTCAGGTATTAAGTCATCCGCCTTTGTACAGTATTTCTTTTATTTGTGCATACATTTTTAATAAATAAATTATATTATTCTGACAGTTATAATTGTAGTGGCTACTATCATCAATAGGTTAATCTGTCAATAGATTATTAGCGGCCATTAGACAACGATGGATTGAATGGAATTGGTTTGAAAACTTTGTATGTAGCGGGATTTGAAAACGCAGGATAAGCAGCTTAATTAAAGACGGCAAAAAATACTAGCTTACTGCTTAAAATAATTCCTTTAACTTGAACCATAATAGTCCCAAAAGAATTATTACGCTTTCAGGCAAAAACAGTCACAATTTTACGACAGAAACAGTCCACAATGCAAAAAAAACTCGTAGGTTTAAGACAAAATCTTCAAAACGTAAACAAACCCCGGATTTCACTGCATTAATTAAGCCAAGCTCTTCGGTGAAAACAGTACTGGTTTCATAAGCCCGTGTGCCGTACAACAAATCCCTCTAATGATGACGGGTAGAAGGAGCAATTCAGGCCACTGGAACGGACATTAGCACATTGTTTTTAACATTGTGCGTAGTAATCTACGTGGTTTAATACGCTAGATGGATGGAAAAGTTACAAGTGCGATGTGAAACTATGTACGTTGTAAACTCATCACTGTTTATGAAGCAGGCATTTGCATGACAAGTCAAGGTGACAGTTAACAGGACGGTGCACTTCATAATTAACCTTTAATGTTTCCACTGCTGGGACACAGGCCTCCTCTCGGTGAGAGGGAGTGTGCCGTAATCCACCACGCGGACCCAGTGCGGGTTGGCAGATGTCACTTATTATTTCTTCGAATTTTTTGTTCTAGAACATGGCAGTTTCCTCACAATGTTTTCCTTCACCGTTTTGAGAGCAGTAATGAGGAAATAATTTACACAAAGTAAAGTGCCTGCTTGGGTTCGAACCCACGACCTACAACTCGTAAGTCGTGGCCGTTACCACAGGGCCACAATTGCCTTATGCATCACATGGTAACTTCAATTCAACTTTTTAATGCCTCATATTGACTTGCTTTAAGAGTTTAAAGTAAATAGGAATGGAACACCTAGTTCCTTTTCTGCATGACGGCGAACGTATAGTCTTACGGTTTAGACTGAATACCACAGAAAAACTCCAAAAAAAACGTCTGACATTAAGTTGACCTAAAATCCTCAACCTCAAAAAGGCACCTTCCATTAATATACCTATAATTCAAACCATTTACCAAGACATCTCACTCGCAGACCACATTTTTCTCAAAATCTACTCCACTTGAACAATAAATCACTTTCTCACAGCCTACAACAGGTACATCTACCCTGCGATAAATCTGCCGGTTTAATCCCATTGTACGGATAAATCCGGACAGGAGCGGTCGTACCCGGTCAGTCGCCTATATAGGTACCAAGCCTACATGACGGATAAGAGGTGGAGCATAAAAGTTATTAAAAACTTGATGGGGGAGGGGGGGGGGGGATGAGAATAGGGTTATAGCAGGGTGTTATCAGCAAAAAAGGTTAATTATCTATTCTTGTCTTTCATAAAAAAGCGCAAACCGCATCTTTTCTATTAAAACGTTTCAGTTTTACAGAGAAAGACTAAAAGTCGAACCACCTACGTTTCCCTTAGTATAATCAGCATTGTTCCCACCTGGGACCCCCCAGGCGTCCTCTCTTCGAGGCGGAGTGGGCTTTAATGTACCACGGGCCCATTGTGGGTTGGTGCAGGATTTCACATGTTTTCGATTTTTTTTGGTTCTAGGACATGCCGGTTTCCTCACGATGTTTTCCTTCACCGTTTTGAGAGCAGTGGTGATGAAATTATTTACATTAAGTAAAGTGCCTGCTTGGGTTCGAACCCACGACCTACAACTCTTAAGTCAGGGTCGTTGGCACTGAGCCACCACTGCTACGTTACCCTTAAACTACATAATATGTAGCAAAGAAACAGAAATGTTCCACGTTCACTTTACTGCAAGAAAACAAACAGGATCAATAATAATCCCCTTTGGAATCTTATTAAAAAAATCTTAAGAACCTCTTACATACTTAAATAGAGCTACACATCAGCCAAACTACAACACAAGTTAAATGTGGGACATCTGGCACTGTTCGGAGCGTTCTGCTAATAAAAAAGGTTGTATGCAAAGATCTTAACCTCACCCAAATCAAAAAACCCGAATAGCATGAAAAGGCAAAAACTTCCAGTTCCATTTTCACAGCTCTCGAACGCCTATCAAACCTTTCTCCCCGATTTTTCCAAAAACCACGCGAATTCCGAACGTATGCAAATGCTGGGGGCATTGACTCCATCACTTTCAACACTGAAGGTGGGTGAAATGAGGACAAACAGCTAATGTCAATGGCTTTAATTGTTGTGTCGTGAATGATCGATCCTCTTTTTGAAGGGAAAATTGGTTAGAACGCACCCCTATAGCAATTTATTTCAGATTATAAAGTTATCAATGTCTATATGATGTCCACTAACAAATAGTACTATTTATAGGGTGGAAAACTGACGTTTGTTTTAATGTTGAATTAGCTGATTAAGGAACGCTATGCATTATTCAAGCAGTAGTGGCTCAGTGGTAACGGCTCCGACTTACGAGTTACGGTCGTGGAATAGAACCCGGGCAGGTTCTTTACTTTGTGTAATAATTTCATCACCACTGCTCTCAAAACGGTGAAGGCAAAATAGTGAGGAAACCGGCATGTCCTAGAACCAAAAATTCGAAGACATGTGAAATATACCAACCCGTACTGGGCCCGCGTGGTGGATTACGGCTCACTCCCCCTCTCGAAGAGAGGGTGGGAACAGTATAGGCTGATATTGTATGCCTTTTTTTTTCTTTTTTTTTTTTTTTGATTTGGAAATCATCAAATGACCCCTCCCGCTCTGGGTGGAGCGGAAGGAAGTGTCAGACTCTTACTGACTAAAACCCACCCGTGTTCCTTCCTTAGCCCTTAATGTTCCGGGCCAGCGGTAACCCTTTCGGACAATCCCGCTGACCCGGCAGGCTTCGGCCCTATGGGGCCCCTCCTCGATGCTGACATCTCTTTGAGGCGCGCGTGGAACACGTACGACATTGTATGCCTTATTCGTTGTTTTCTTTCTTTTTAGGTGTGGTGTGAGAGTGAGACGCTACTGCAAAAGACGCCTATTTAATTACAGTAGGTATCAACTGTAATCTTAAAGCCAGAAATTATAATAGGGATCACGTATCCGGTACCGGGGGTATCCGACCCATGATCTTATGAAAAATGATTAATTTAATGAAATGATTTATTCAAAATGTCAAACCAACGATACCTCCAAATTGTAGGTAATTTTTAATTAAGAAATAAACGATTTATTATTAATATTTAATATTATTTATCTAACTTATTCAAAAGTACCTTTCGAAAGATATTGTCAGTGTTTATTACTTATTGTTTTCTCTTATTCATCATTCTCCTGCACTTACCGCAATTTATTTGGGGTAGGCGCTCAACATTGTCTTTTTCTTCCATACTTCTCTATTAGTAATCATCTCGGTAATCACGCCTTTCTAACCATATCATCATCACACATTCCATCCATCGTTTCTTTGGTCTTCCTCTACTCTTATAGCCATCGACATTCATACTCAAAATTTTCCTCACGACATTTTTCCCATTCTTTTCTTTTGTTCACCATTTATATACACTACTCAATGTATTAAAAATGTAATAGGAAGCAAACTGCGTTAAACATCAAATGAGTGGAGAATGTCTAATTAGTTCCTGTAACGCCTACTCAATTTCGGGCAAGGGTGTTGAACTTGTATTTTCCTCAGAGGTTAGAAACTTTCAATTCTTCAAAAATGCCTAAATTCTTTACTAATCTCGTAGAAATTATAAAATAATACTTTACGACATTGTCCTTAAGCAGTCGAAGATTAGTAGGTACCTACCTAATCCAAGGAATAGGGATACATAAAACTGAAAGACAGATTTTGGTTATGAAGATCATGACCAGACTCGTTAGCCAGACAACACGTAGAACATGACACAATCGAAACGAATCCTTGAACAAATCCAAATAGGATCACGGATCCTGGAGGAGTGGGCCTTCAAAAAAAGGAGGACTCCAGGGGCCCTAATTAGTAGATAATAATTGTCCTTCAATAATAAACAAGTGAGAATAAAAAATAGGTCGTTGATCTTTGAATAACAGAGAAAGCTACTTTTAAATTTAAATCTTAGTTTTACTTACCCGAATTCAAACCTACCATAAATCATTATTTCATTTTCAGAATGTCTAATATTTAACAAGATTTTGAGATACCTAATCCTTTAATACGTATCTACGCATTAATTTTGAGTATTTTGAACTGTTGACAGTTTATTGAACCAATGAGAGAGTATGGAATTTTCAAATCAGTTTTGTTAGGGTGTTTGTGACATTACGGTCATTGAATTCTTGGAAAGTTCATAGACTTGAGGTTTGGGTTTGCTTCCCAACAGTTTAGAATTTAGGGTCTATCTTCGACTGATAGTAATTAGGTATGGAAGGACCTACTTACATTCCATACTCTATACCAAAACCCTTATCACCAGTGACGAATGGTACGTAGGTACTTACATGATTCATGATACCTAATGATCACTTATTTATAGGAAATTAGTAGTCGAGGTAGTCGACCCCGATTGTTCCGGTTATCCACCAGGCCTAGTTGGGTAAACGGAATTTACAGGCTTACGGTGGATTCTCGGACATCCATTTCCGCGTATCCACCTTAAGGCGGATTTTTTGGGGTTGATAAATGGAACAACCCGTCGACCCACACGTAGGCATTTAAGAAGGTTTTTACCTATGTCCGCGAGTCTCTCACGAACGAATCAACTAATAAAAAATTTTAAACTAAAAGTAGCCAGACTATAACATATTTATCTCCTTTGTGGAAAATCCTACCAACCCGTAGATTTTTTGCACAAGGTGTGAAAGACACGGGAACGGAGCGCTGACATAAAGCTAGCTAGACACCTAGCTCTCACTCTTAAGGAATAGTTCACACTGGAAAAGACGCTAGGCAACTACTTAGTGGACGCTGCGGAGATAAATTAGACGTAAAGATAGGGATAAAATCATTTATTCCTTAGAAAGTAACAAGTATTTCGCAATAGCTCATTGACAATGAAGTTTGGAACTTGGGACTGCATTTTTACCGCATAATATGTATGCTGGATTCATATCCGTCTGGAAACAAGAAATTTGTATATTAAATTTAATATTGCCAGGAAGCGGATTAAATTTTTGGCACGAAAGAAATCAACAATATTTACTATATTAGGTAATAAGATTCCTTAGGACAAGAAAGGGCAACTGCAGCTAGCATGAATAGGGTTAATAGGGTTTTTTGTAGGAATTATAGGGAGCAATAATGCTAACAATGCTAAATGGAATGTACCCCGCGCATACACAGTAGCGGGACTAGCGGGCAGTCGTCTTCTCAGCGCCGTAGCAACAAAAGCTTCGGTTTCGTATCCTAGGAAAGCAGTTCCATCAAGTTATATGTACTGGCCGACATGACAATCTGTCATTTTCATCAGTATCAAAAACGCTCTGTATTTGGACCGGCCCTTAAGCTACGGTTTTCTAAAAGAGCGGTGACCGCCACATGCGGCCGTAATGTCCAAATACAAACCGTTGTATGACACCTTAATGTAAAATACTGATCAAAATAGCAGATTTTCATGACGTCCGTTATAAATATGACGGTAACGCTCTTCTAGGACACCAAAGTTTAACCTTATTATCCATCTTTATTTCTGTAGGAGGAACGTAACATAGGTACATAGAATCATCAATAAGAATTACAGTGACTACCTTTAGCTACGTATTTTTTCGTCGAGGAATAAAATGTAGGTTGTTGTAATATCAATTGAGGGATGAACCGCCTACGGATTGTAGGCGGAAGCAATTCGGTTTTGAGTAGATATTATATTATGCAAAATAGACAACTACCTACTTTCATTTTTCATATTTAACTCCGTATCTCTTTCTAAAAGATGTCTGTTTACGTGCAGCAGACGGGATAGTGATGCTGTTTAACAGCCAAAAACGTACATACTTAGCAAAATAATCCTTCAACTTTACCAATAAAAAACTTCGCCGAAATCGGGTAAAAACACCTAGCGAATCCGCCAGTGAGTCCTCGTCCCTAGGTACTCCTAGCTAGTGACTGCCTCGACTCTCGAGCGTAGTTCAATTGAACGGTTCATCAAGCAATATAGCTCGCCTGCTGAATACTAATTATTATCTTCAAGCGTTCGAAAAACTTTCCACCATAGTGTCGAGACAGCTAAGACACAAACTATGTTTCTTAGAATTCGGTACAGGTATCAGGCATTTGTGTCAGAGTTGAATAAACTTTTCGGTTAAATTTGAGAATATAGTACCTATAGGACTGGATCAGGTAGGTAGGTACCTTCTGTAAGCGTTAGGCGCGCTTACCTACTTATTTCGAAATGGGAAGGAGCTGTGTCACTGACTCTGGCAGAGCCACCATCAGGGATTTTAATTTTGATAACACAAAAAAATAGTCGCTAATTAGTCGAAATTTGTCGCCAAATATCAGAATTTGTCGGTCACTGATTCAAAAGATATAAGGATTTATAGGTGGCCAATTTGGAGAGTCTCCCCAGCAGGGCCACATATAGATATATCTCAAAAACTAGGGCACCTAGCGAAGATCTGTTTTCTCCCATATTTAGTCGCCATTAGTCGAAATTTGTCGCCAAATATCAGAAGTTGTTCTGTTCAAAAGATATAAGGGTTTAGTAATTAGTAAGGTATAGTCCAAGAGCTAGATCGAAGAGTTCACGAAAAAACTCTTCGACTAGCTCTTGGACTATACCTTACTAATTGAACTCATTATATCTCCTAAACTAAGACCCGATTAAATCTGTGACTTGGCGACTCATCCCGACTAATTGGCGACTATAAATATGGGAGAAAACAGATCTTCGCTAGGTGCCCCAGTTTTTGAGCTAAAAATGTGGCCATGCTGGGGAGACTCTCCCCATATCGGCTACCTGTAAATCCTGATATTTGGCGACAAATTTCGACTAATTTTTTGTGTTATCAAAATTAAAATCCCTGATAGTGGTTCTGCCAGAGTCAATGACCTTACTAAGATACAGTTCGCGTCAAATAACTTTGCCGCTCTGAAGCTAGGCTCTTTGCTAGCCCGCGCCATGCGCGCAGCTGTTTTATTCATAGGATTAACTACTGCGCAGTGATTTGTTGCCTACTTCAGAGCGGCAAAGTTATTTGACGCGAACTGTACTTAATTATATTATTAAGCATCACCTTTTGTATTAGGTACCGCATTTAAAACAATTAAATGGCATTGACTTTCTTCATCAACGACTGAGTTCTACGACTTCTGCATGACCCAATCAGGAAAGTAGGTACCTACCTACGCTTTACGAGAAAAAGACAAAATACCTAGGTAAGTAGGTACATGATAAACGGCAGACAGCTGTGATATTTTATAAGCCTTTTTTTGTGATGTGTCTACCGAGATCTTAATTCAGATTCAGGCGTCGTAGCTCTGCCAGAAAGAGCCAGATGTGCATTTCTAATCTTTCTTAAGTAGTTAGGTGCCTATCATAATCATAAAACACTGCGAAACTAGAAACCAGAATGTCGATGTCTGCTAATCGGTTATTTCGCAATCTGTGACAGATTTGACAAAAACCAATAAACTCTCTTCTATCAGAAAAATGATTTTTAAAAGAAGTTTTGGGCAAGTTTTATTTTGTTAATGGCGTTTCGCAGGTCCACTTAAATTGCCGGCTGCATAACCGGGCTTGCCTGTGGGTGCCTCAATAAATTAAGGCATCCAGGCAGGCGACTATACGCAAAGGGCTCCCCCTGTGGGGTACGGACCTCTACTTCTGGGGGAGGACAGCAAGGGACAGGCTGGATCGGATTTTGGGCAAGTAGGTAAACAATATTCAAGCAGAATGCTAGTTTAACCGGTTGAATGCCGTAATTACAGAAACAATTAAAAAGCCGTTGTGTCTCGCGTGGATCCACGTTCTGACATACGAAGGGTTAATCACCAAACAAAAAAAAATAGACCAAAAAGATAAGTGAGGGCATCGGCAACGACCCTGAATAGAAACATTGTGATATCCTTTCCATCTTTACCATACCACACAACAAAACGTCTCAAGGAACACGGAGTTTTGAAAAACGGCACCTTAGCCAGTTTTCAGTAGAGAACACCAAATATTCCCGATCAGTAACACTTTGCCGTGTCACTGACTCTGGCAGGGCTAAAATATGGAAAATTGCGACCAATTGGCGACAAATTATGGGAGAAAACACATCTTCGCTAGGTGCCCCAGCCCAGTTTTTGAGATATAAATGTGGCCCTGCTGGGGAGACTCCATATCGGCCACCTACAAACCCATATATCTTTTGAACTAGTGACCGAAAAATTCTGATATTTGGCGACTGATTCAGACTAATTGGCGACAAAATAAGGGAGAATACAGATCTTCGCTAGGTGCCCTAGTTTTTGAGATATAAATGTGGCCCTGCTGGGGAGACCCTCTTCAGATCGGCCACCTATAAACCCTTATATCTTTTGATCAGTGACCGACAAATTCTGAAATTTGGCGTCAAATTTAGACTAATTTTTTGTGTTATCAAAATTAAAATCCCTGATGGTGGCTCTGCCAGAGTCGCTGACACAACTTTGTCGACAACACTGTTGACGATCGGGAAAATAAAGTTTCATTCGTCCAGTATGGACGAAGAAGTCCCTTTCGTCAACACTGAACGAATGAAGCTACGTTTCCCGATTGCCAACAGTGTTGACGAAAAGGTGCTACTTATCGGGAATATTCGGAGAACACAGAAAGTTTAGTTATTTAGGATTTCGCATTTCGTAGATGTTCATTAATTATTGTCATTTTATTTATGGGGTTTGCGAGGTCTACTACATTACTTACATCTAATGAAATTAAACAAAACTACTTGATCAAAGATTAATATAATTTTATACTCTTAAAAATATCAAAATAGTTTACAAACTAAAAATGATATTTAAAAAATCAATAGATACAAAATTAACTTACATGATCGTCTGATTTAAAAATAACAATTATTTATCATGTTTCTTTGTTGTAAATAAATTAATATCAAAAATCTAATAATTTCTGTTACAATAGCACAATAACAACATTTATTTGTGAACCACTACAGTTAATGCGACTATTAAATACAATTTTCTAGATGTTTTTCAATAAATAACTTCAAATCTAGGTCTAATCATTACAAATACATATGCAAGAACATACAAGAAGCAATTTGAGAATATATTGTAGTAGGTATCTTAAAACTAACATTTTTGCTTAGAACCTCTAAAATCTTTCGCGCCACTTTTTGAACTTTATAAACGGAACTTAATTCTCGGCGCGAAGACCGAACAATTGCAACTAAAGGCGACATTCTCGGTTGAAAACAGACTTGAAATAAATAGCCTGTTATCATCGTCGCGATTCCGATTCAAAATAATGCTAGCGTGTTTTAATTTTGTCTACACTATGGTCTCGGCGGATATTCTCGTAGCGACGATCGATATGTACTACTGTTTCTAGCGACATAGTGTAGTGAATGTAGTGTTGTGCGTTTAGTACGCGTGGTTTGCTACAAAAAGACCGGCTTCGGCGCCCACACCTGTTACTGATCCCGCCACGTATTTGCCTTGCGACGCCTGGCCGTTGCCCTGGAATGAACAGAAAAACATGATTTAAGTTATGTTGAATGATCAAATATGGCAACATTGAAAGTCATGCAGAATTCTGAAATAAGGCTACTGTTGCAGAAGCTGCCAACATTTCTATACTCTTATAAAATAGCTGTCACATTCACCTTTTATCTCGACCTTTTATACTTTCCCTTGCACACATCTTAGTACTTAATTATAGCGAAGTTTAATTTCGTCTTAAACGAGCCACAAGTAATACAAAAACACTTTCAAGAACACAATGAATGTGTCTATTTTAGTATGAACTAAATAGGATAGCACAGCGCTTGTGCTGTCAAATTAAAAAATAGCC
The DNA here is from genome assembly GCA_951800025.1 of Oligia strigilis. Lineage (NCBI taxonomy): Eukaryota > Metazoa > Arthropoda > Insecta > Lepidoptera > Noctuidae > Oligia > Oligia strigilis. The sequence goes on along the minus strand of OX637560.1, from coordinate 6,870,447 downwards.
AATTTTTTTTTATTGGCAACCCCAATATTTTTTGTTCGTCAAATATTAAAAAAAAGGTCAAGGACGAGTTGATTAGATATATCGCTCATTTAGAGAAACATCGACGTAAATGTGTTAAATTCCCCAAAAATTTGTTAAATTATGACAAATCCCTTGGAAACGTATTTACGTTAGGAAAAGCAAAGACGTAAAAAAAGGTAAATAGCAGTTAAGGCGAAAGCGCCAGGGTAGCCCGCGAAATTCAATTTTTTTTAGGTTTTTTGCAATTTGCTGGTCAGTATTAAGTTGTACGTGGATTAAAATATGATTCGCGGCCGTAACAAATATGTATTTACATAATTATAATCATTAAAGTCATCAACACAACTCTCTAAGACCATGTAATCCCCAAGAATGACTATTTCATGAAATCTTGACATTTGGGGATTACATGGTCTTAGAGAGTTGTGTTGATGACTTTAATGATTATAATTCTGTAAATACATGTTTGTTACGACCGCGAATCATTTTTTAATCAACGTACAACTTAATATTGACCAGCAAATTGCAAAAAACGTAAGAAAATTTGAATTTCGCGGGCCACCTTAGAGCTTCCCCCTTAAGTCAATGTTTCTCCAAATGAGCTATGTATTAACATCTTCATGAATATTATGATAATGTATTGTTGATATATTTGTTTGTTAATCAACCATTCATCTATAATAGTTACTTTACGACTAGTCTACGTTTGTTTTGAGGCTCCAATGGGTTAGGTAGATGAGACACCAATTGAATTGGCATGGTTATTGGTTAATCTCAAAATGAAATGCCGATTGCCACTGCAGCTAGGTCTTATTTGATTGGGGGGCCCACGGCCAGCACTGGGGATTCCTGGCCTAAGGTGGTACTGGTCCACCTTAGGCCAGGAATTGGTACTGGTTGGTCAGCGGGATTGTCCGAAAGGGTTACCGCTGGCCCGGAACATAAAGGGCTAAGGAAGGAACATGGGTGGGTTTTAGTCAGTAAGAGTCACACTCCCTTCTGCTCCACCCAGAGCGGGAGGAGTCATTTGATGATTTGCCATCCGAAAAAAAAAGGTGGTACTGGTCAGCCCAAGTTGAGGGACAGCCTTATGATCCTATTTCATTTTCAGAATTAATCAGCGTGGCGGATATGAATTAGGTATATTTTACTAGATGTAAGCAATGAAAGCTTGTTCATTATATTAGTTGTGTTGTTGCAAGTTATTTCGATTGCCTGTGTTAGGTATATTGGTCATTCAATCACAAATGCTAACATAGTCAACAGTCGAGCCAAAAACCCCCTCAGCATTAGAAGATTTTTGACATGAGCTACTCTTCTAATGCCAGTTTTAACTCACAATAGCCAACACCTTAATATAATGTAAAAAACACAATGTTAGATTTTCAACGCTCAGCTGAGCGACGAGAGTTGAAAATCCAACAGTGTAAAGTTATTTAGGCATTACATTTAGATGTTGGCTAGTGTTATTAAGAATGGGGCGCTTATGCGACATTGAATGGAGTCGAGTTTTTCAACAGAGCTATACGGCTAGGATACCAGGCATTCAGAAACTGGGAGTAGGTTTTCTATTCCTGCACATTACTACCTACTACTGCTTAGCAATACTTTTACTACGTAACTACGGCTAAAAGGTGAAATAAACACGAACGCAAACGATATTATTATTTATTTCAACAATAACAAGCACAAAAAGCGATAAGTGTTGGTACTACTATTCAGGCATTCTAGAAATTAGATACATTTACATGCAAACTACAATACGTTTAAATACAGAATTACAAATGGCGGCTTTAGCATTGTTCTTCCCTCTCGTTTGCACATGTTCAAAAGAGCGAGAGGCGAATAGTTAGGCGACCATTTCTTGCTCCATTTTCAAACGTACTGCTTATGTAAAGAATGTTGTTAAGACTCAGTTGTATTATTTGTAAGACATCATACCAGTGTAACTGTTTATTATTAAACGAATACCCCAGCTTGATTAAAATTTTGAGATGATATATTTTAACAAGTAATACAACTGGGAGAAATGTCCATAGATTGTTTAAGTTTGGTAAAAATGTGGTTTTTTATTCATATTTTTCATGATAAAACAACTTAGCTTACGAATATATTAAAAAAATATATTGTAAATACTTATAGAATAAAAATAAACGAAATTTTATGGATCACAATTCGAGATATTATTAATTTGTGATAAGTATAAAACTTGAGTGATTTTAATAAAATTCTCATTAAAAAAAACTTTTGATTAAAACTTTTGTGGAATGTAGAAAGTCCAAACTAAAAAATATAAGTAACAATAATAATTAATTATAACTACATTCAAGCCAATTCATTTTTGTCGCAAAAGTAGATGTTTAGTTTAGTATAAATAATTGTTCAGACTTAGATTTTGAAATAGACAGTACAGGATAAACAAACACACATAATAAAGCAAAGACTGATTGTCTTGTAAAGTTTTTTTTTCAGGTGCAATATTTTATCTGCCAAATTCAAAATCCATTCGGATATAAAGCCGACCATACACCGCAATTTTCATCGTCAATCGATTTTGATACATAATACATAACACCACGCTTATATTCCTCAAAGGGTAAGGCAGATGTGTAGGTACCTATAGTACACTCACAATTTGCCAGTTACGTAAGTCCCATGTAATAGGGGGCGAGCCTATTGCCATCAACCAGGCACAAATCCCGACTCCGGGCTACTGAGAAATTCCTGATGGAAAAACCCATAGACAATAAAAAGGAGGTGTATGGTTTACTTAAGATATTCTAGTACGCATGCGACTTGATGAAGTTAGACTTGGAAGCGGCCAGCGATGGGATGGACCCGGCCTTGTATTTGCCAACACAAGCCTGACCGTTAGCCTGTGACGTCACAATTGGCAAGAGAACACATTCGTCCAGATTTAGATGTTTGGATTTAGAATCACCGAGCAGACACGTGATTGGTGGTTAAAGATGCGCAGGAGTGCAGCGTCGTTGGTGCATTGTTGAATTGTGAGGATTGGAGAAAAAAAATGTTGATTAGTAAACTACTTCTATTAATTAATATGATATCCAGATGCAGCTAGTGTAAAACAATATGTCCATGACAATCAAATAATTCAGTTTTGAAAAAAACATCTAATTGATATTTATGACACTAGCCGCATATGAATTAACTACATTCTAAGCAAATTAGTGACATATAAGACAGATACAGGACAACACAAATGTACATGCAAAACTATAAAGAGTAGGTAGGTTTTTTATTTAGTCAGGCAACAAGTTTGTTTTAACGTTATGTATTTTAATAATCCTTTGCCATTCAGCAAACTGCCGTCTATTTATCAACTTACCTCCCTACTGTAAGATAATACTATGATAATTTAAAGACTACCGAGGAACATCCTTCATCTCATTCGCTCCTAGTACGAACTTTAACCTTAGCACACTTGCCTTCTCCTACTTTTGATTGAAACCTTGTGAAATCACATCCTTCATCTCATGCACTCCTGATACAATCGAGTCAACAAACAAGTTTAAAGTGCGTTTGATTGAAAATGTATTCAATCCCAGTGCTGTAAAGACTACGGGATATTTTTATTTATCCACGAGTAACTGCACATTCTTCACCTCATATCCTCCTAGTACAAACAAGTCGCGTAGCTCACTTGTTTAGAGCAAAGATGATCCTTCACGTACATAAAACCAATAGGCGCTGTCTCCTTTGAAAATCATAATCATCCTTCACCTCATAACCTCCTAGTACAATCAAGTCACCTTAGCACGCTTGATGAGCTCCTGTTGACCAGCGAGCACATTCTCAGGCTTGCCGGCCCACGCGCGGAGCACGGAGGCCTGGAGAGCGCGTCCGTAGCTGAAGGTAAGGGCCCATGGCCTCTTCAAGTCAACAGTGTTGATGGCGTTCAGGTTCACTGACGCCTCTTCTTCGGACTGGCCACCAGACAGGAATGTAACGCCTGGGAAAGATGTGGTTTGGAGATGTTTAGACTGGGAAAATAACTTGACACCCTGTTATGTGATATATTGGCTTGAAAGAAAAGTTAAGGTTTAGGTGCAGTAGTTGTTACATACCGGGAACGGCAGCGGGTACAGTTCTGAGCAGAGCGGTGACTGTGGCGCGGCCGATGTCCATGGGAGTGTAGGTCTTCTTACAGCTCTGGCCAGCGGTCACCTGAGGAGCAATGGACAACACAAATATTAGAAAAACATTTAAAAAAATGTGCATGCTAAAATACCAAGGCCTCAGTAGTTCAAAGGAGTTACGGTAATACGGGCTAGTCAACAAGTCCACATTAAAGCGCGTATTTTGCGTACAGAAATAAAGCATAAGAAACTAGTAGGTACAAACCATGTTGGGCTTGAGGAGGGTGCCCTCAAGGTAGACGTGATGGTCACTGAGCGCCTTGTAGACGGCGGCCAGGACAACCTCGGTCACCTTCTGGGCGCGGTCAAGGTCGTGTTCACCTAGAAAACAAAATTCATCCACGTAAAATTGATATAGGTACTAGATAAATTGGAGCATAGAAGAGCTCAGTTGCCAAGAAATGACTTGTAGATGTTACATACAACTTACGTCCAAGAAAGCAAAGTAATAGAACCACATAATCAACAAGAGTTCACTCACCATCAGGCAGAACCTCGGGCTCAACGATGGGCACGATGCGCTGGCTCTGGCAGATGGAGGCATAGCGAGCCAAGACATTCGCGTTCTCCATGATCGCCTGGTAGGAAGGAGAGAAGCGGCCGATCTTGAGCACGCAACGCCACTTGGCGAAGTGGCAGCCGTCCTTCTTGTACTGGGCGCAACGCTGAGCAAGGTCATCGAGACCTGGGGAAGAACATAAAATTGTTAAAATATACATACTATTTACCTGTCATGTCTGAAATCTAACTATCTGATGTTTTTTTTTCAGTTGCAAATGACCTAGAAATCGGCCATTTGGATGATGAAATGAATGCGCAAAACCATCCTAAACAATTATTTGAATCGAAGAGTTTCGTCTTTTTAGGTAACTAGATCATAGATTTTTTCGACCTTAGGTAACTAGATCATAGATTTTTTCGACCGGCGTGCGCGTATAAATACGTAAACGAGGCAAAAGCGGCATGTATAGATCGTAGCAGGTGGCGTTCTGCAGTTCCTACCTACCCGCATAGATTAAGTTATTGAATATAATCTGATGTGTTTCGCCATGTCATCGAAGATTATTATTTACAATTGCAACGTAACTTTAGTCACACCTCCATTACAAATGTTTTTCTTATAATCTACTGGGGGTACGTCAGCCTAGGCTGATGAAATTATTAATAGCAGTAGAAAAATACGTTATTATTCAAAATGAACAATCTGTGATGACGCGGCAAAAAACATGATTACTATGAAGATGTAATTATCATGTTTTTATGGTTAGTTATTTATCTCAAAAGCCACTTTTGGAAAACAGCAATATTAATATCTAAGGCTTTTGGAAAATATAGCAATATTAAATACATAGTGGACCATAAAATCAATCTGTAGCCTACTGTAAGTTTTAGATTGAGTGTAATGAACTCAATAAGCTTGGACTTAACTTAACTTAACTCACTAGAGCGAGTTATTAGGTATCAATTGAGAACAAAATCATTTTTATTAAATCACAACATACTAATAAAATCCATTTGAAATATCAAGCGAACAGTAAATAAGGGTTTTCGCTGACTTATCGAGTAGTTTTGTAAAAATCTTCAGAAATTAGAATCAAATCTTAAATTTTTTGATGCTCTATGATTCTTTCCTTTTGTATACACTTGTACATATTATTATTATGTTTAGATTGTCTTTAACATATCTCGGGACCCTGAGGTACCGGATCTTTGGAATACGTACGAGGGGCCGAAGCCAATTCGCAGAGGCCCGTTAGACGCTTATTATTGTAAGCGTCTCACGGGCCTGTACGAATTATTATTTAAGACTAAGCTTTTAAATCATGTAAAATATTTGATAATTAACTCTTTTTATTTGATAATTAACAATTAATAACAACACATAATTTTTTGATGCAATTTAATAGTGCTTACGCATGCCAATACCAGGGCGACATAACGACCTTTGTCTATGTCATTATTTCAATATCAATCACATACGATACCTACTCTCATTAAGCAAACAGTTGGTTACGAACTTTAGTACCTAAGAGATAAGAGGAGATAACAGCAGTCGAGCCCCCTTCAACCTCATTGCGTAGCACAATCACAATCTATAAGATTACATAAGAAAATATTCTTCTTATTAATAATTCTGATCTTTAATAGCGTAGTTTCTAAGGAAAACATGCAGACCTCTGACTGAAATCGATTTTTTTGTAGTTTTAAACACCAGAGCGGCCACCACTTCAAAAAAAAAATGGTGTAGGTATATGTGCAGAATGAAAGGTATGTTCGATTTTGAATAATTAAGATCAACATGATAAAATATTGTTCATTCTTACAAATAAGACAAATATTTACATTATTTCTGTTTGTGAACGCAATCTGGTAGTTGTTTGACTCGTTTTCTTTTAATATAGGGCCGTCCAAAAGGTCAGCGTTGTCGATAAAAATGTTTATTCACGATTATAGTGAGGCGAGTTTGTATAAAATATTTTCTCAAGTTTCATTTTAAGAAGCCGCTGAGCAGTTTCCAACCTAACAGGACAACAGGAAATGCGATCATCCCCGCACAACGCGAATCTTGAAATATAACTGTGGCATTGATAATAACTTCTATCGAAAAAAGCTAGAATTCTGGCTATCGTTCAATCTAGTTCCCGTCTGGGAGATTAGAACAAACTTAGCTTAAATATGAGAAAAACATAACGACTAATGTTATTCTACCGTATAACGCAAGACGAATTGAGGACTAGGGTCGCATAATACAGGAAGAAGCGTTTGTTTGAACATTGCAATCTACCTGCTCTATTTATATATTCTACAAAGCATACAACGGAAAACCACCAAAGAGTTTATAAAGTGCTGTTATCCGCTCAAATCCCTATTTTTGAAGATAATAATGTCATAACAATCATACAGTCGGTACTTACGTTGATAATAATTATCTTACATACTGTCTGAGCTAACCAATCAAATAATACAAGTTTACATAAATACAATACATAAAGTCACGCTTCCTTCCCATGGGGATAGGCAGAGACTACAGAACGCTTCCTGCCGGTCGATTCTGTAAAAATCTCACCGTGAAAACTTAGGTGAAGTGAGTTTGTTTTTGCTAGGAATTGACACTATTGACAGCTCACTCCACGCTCACTTCACCTAAGTTTTCACGGTGAGATTTTTACAGAATAGCACCGCTGCTATGATCCTTTCTCCTTTGCTTTATAACAATACTACTCTTTAAACACAATTATTATGTGCAATTAAAGCAAAATGTCGAAGAAGGACTGAAGGAACCGGTTAAAAGAGGCTTGCGCTTTAAATTGTGAGGAAGACGTAAGACCGGTTTGGACATTCATGTTATTTATATGGTCTGTTTCTGGTTACAAATGGAGCAACTGTTGTCTGAGTTGCGCAATTTAAAAGAAACCCGCAGCCTAAGTGCGTAACACACTATCAATCTCAATCCGAATAATATTAAAGGATATCGCTGATCATTGTTCGAAAAATTTGTCTCCTCAATAACTTAAATAACGCATTGAATGTTGTTGAACTGTCAAACCCATTCATATATGTATATTGTTAGTGTGTTATGTCTCCTCTACACGTCGGCGGACGCATTCGCAGATGACCATCTGCTGATGAATCTGTCAACGTGTAGAGGAGGCTTTAAGCAATTACCCCGCTGTCCAAGAATATTTTCGGAAAACGATTTTGTTAACCCTTCTTGAAAGCACCAGGGTATGTGCTCTTTGCTTATGGGAACATTCGAAGTAGTAGACGAGGCAGTCACAATTTAAAAGCCTCGTTTTCACTAGGCGACTGTCCCACGATTGTCGCAATAACAGTCGAAGTCTTAGGTTCTCATTCATTTATGCATGGCAATATTGATCGAGGACTGGGCAAAAGTACACAAACGTCGGTCGATGTTACCGGCGACACGATTTGCGAGACACTTGGACGCTAAGTCAAAACGCTTTACCCTGAAACTGGTAACCGTAAATGCCCTCACATTTGCCACATACATATTACACTCCTTGACGCACGTCAAGGTTCTTGATATGGGAATGTAAGCCAAACTGAAGTGAATCCCGCGCGGGATGTGGGACGAAATTCGCTCGCGCCAATTGTGTCAACTAACTTCTATGTAGGCGATCAAACTGACACGAAGAGTCAAGAGACTTCCTACCCTTCTTTCCTTCAGTCGTATCATGAGTCCCGCGCAGGGTTTTCTTTCTATACTATATAAAATACTTTGTATGTTACTAACGCCAGATAGAGTTAAATAGGAAGTTTACCCTAAAACTAATAGGTTGATGTAACTCACCCTGAGTGGTGCACTCATCTTCGGATCCGAACAGGGGCACAACACCTTTGTCGACCTTGATGCCGCAGATGATGCCACGCTTCTCCAGCAGACCGACCAGCGGTGTGCCATCGTCAGCCTTCTGGTACAGAGTCTCGTGGAACAAGATCACACCGGAGATGTTCTCGGAGAGGGCCTGGAAGAGGTATAAAGTTGAATATAGGTACAAGATATTTTGGCGATGAATAATAAATACTAGGTAGGTAGGTACTATAATTTTTTGCTGAAGTCCAATTTATCTCCTAAACTTGAAAGATAATGGACCTTTTAAAAGATCCAGACTATGTTATATTTGGTACTTCCAAGTCCCCCTAAGCTCAAAACATTAGGTAGTAGGTAGGTACCTATATAAATTTTTGAACGATTCAAAGCCAAAAACTTCCCATGTGATCAATAGGAGAAAGGCTTTTACGTCATATAAATATTGATGGCTTCTGGTCTGGCCCGGTGGGATCATCTATAGTAGACTATAATCTGACTTTCAATCATCATGACGAAGTGGAGTTGGGCAGGATATCCAGCTATACGAGAAGATGGCCGATGGAGTAAAGCTGTGACCGAAGGGTGGTCAAGTTTATGTCAAAGAAACCAAGGCCGTCCAAAAGCGCGCTCTGTTGACGATATCGCCAACCCAGCGCGATATCGTCGAAGTCGCGGGAAACACCTGGATGAAAGACGCACGGAACCAGGAAGTATGGCAGGAAAAAGGGGACGCCTATACCCAGCAGTGGGTAATTCCGGCCTGAAATGATGATGATGACGACATGAAAAGTGATAGGAAAATCAATAAGTTTGCCAGTCCACGTGTTTACCACCTCACCTACATATATCTATTCAGATATGTACTGATTGTTATCTACGTGTTAAATAACGCAGTGTGAGTCTGTCGGTTACGTTTTAATCAGTTATCATCAATTCTCCACTCCTTCGTGGTTCTTCGATACTTAATAATAATGAGTACTTTTTTTGTCGAATTATGTCTATTTCGTGTGAAATTGCTGACGTTAAAAGTTTATTTATGAATGGTAATCAATGGCGCCGATTCTGTTTTTCACAAACTAAACTAAATTTAAGTTCAGGCATCTTTTTCTTTCTATTTCATTAAGACAAGGACAGAAGATAAATATTAGTTTAGTCCTGTCAAATTAGTCATCGCCTGGCGTAAATTGACGTATTTTTAGTAGCCAATTTTTTAATCTCGTCTAAAGTTGTCTATGGAGTATCTTAATTTGACAGAACTAAACTAATATTTATCTTCTGTCCTTTTCTTATTGAAATAGAAAGAAAAAGATGCATGAACTTAAATTTAGTTTAGTTTGTGAACAACAGAATCGGCGCCAATGTCTATTAAACTTAAGTACCTACCGACTGATAAAATAGGTACTGCTGACTCCCGATATCAATTCGGTACCCTAATTGAGTAACACACTTTCAATCACAATCTGAACCATTTTGACAGATATTGCTAATCCATCACTTCATATGTTTGAAAAATTTGTATGCCCAACAACGTAAATAACGCAATGAATGATATTGAACTGTCAAAATGAAAGCCATTGCTACTGTTTCACGTTTTTATTGTGTTACGCAATTACCCCGCAGGTATATATTTTCAATCCTAGGGTTTCAGTACATTATGTGGAAATGTTAAGGATCTTGTAATGTCAATGGCTATTTGGGCAGTCTCATGATCAGACCTGAAAAGAATAGCCAGAAACAATTTGACTGAATTCGTCAGAAAACATCAAACATAGGTATATAATATACAGGGTTATTTGTAAAACACCAGCAACCTCTTAAGAGGTCATTGTACTCATCATTATGAACAACTTTTACTATGGGACCAAACCTGAAATCGCGAAAAAAAAAACAGCTGTTCCCTACATTTTGACGAGTTATACGAACATAAATGTAGGGAACAGCTGATTTTTTTTTCGCGATTTCAGGTTTGGTCCCATAGTAAAAGTTGTTCATAATGATGAGTACAATGACCTCTTAAGAGGTTGCTGGTGTTTTACAAATAACCCTGTATAAGTTATAGAACTTGTGGACCCTATCTATTTAATATCATGAACAGCTTTCAAAGTTGACCGGAAATTCAAGATAGAAAGTAATTTATTTCTCTCATATCGTACCATATTTAGCGCGACCAGTCTAAATGAACGCAGATAAATCAAGCGTCATAATTATGACGCTTGGAGGCGCCATGACGCTAAAATACTATGCCATTAATGCCTAAAGCATGTGCTATTTTCATTATTTCTGAATGAACATCACATACTATGACAAATTGCCAAAAGAAACTATTCTGACGCTCGGTTTGGACAAAATGCTCAAGTGTTTTGGCACAAATCGAAAGTATTGGAAGCAAAATGGTTCTTATTACAAAGGAAGAACATCCCTCATGAGAGAAGCAAATGCCAATACACGAGGAGAATCATGTCTCTTAAATATGAAAGACATTTTAAGTTGTTTATCACATTCGTTTCACGAGTTTATTTATTTTTACTTTCAGTTTCACGTGATTAATACCAGACAAAACATTATATTGAATAAAAATAACTAAGTGCATACTTTTTCAAGACCACTCATCAAAATAAACTAATGTCACTTTCATAATAACGTTTCGCCTTTTATAACTTTGGTCTACGTGACTTTTACCAGGTAGGGTTACATTAGTTAGTTGAGTTATCGGAATCATGACGCTTGTTATAGCGTCAAAAAATCAGGACCGCCATTTTACATAAAATCAAGGAAAATATGGCCGTAATGTATTTAACAATATACAGAAGTGTACCTAGCCATGCTTACTATATTAGAGCCAGGAATTTGAGATAATTTTCAAGTTATGGAACAACAAACTGAATGTCATTTGTTTAGCAAAGTTCAAACATTGCAACCAAAAACATAATGATTAGGACCTTTTTATTACAAATGGTCACTCAAAAATCAATTTAAAATACATTTTACTAAAGCTGGAATGTATCTGAGATTATGAACACTACTTTGTAAGGAGGGATATTTTGTGGCGCAATACATAATGGCGTAATGAGAGACGTCAGGTGCAATTTGTGATAATGTCGCTGCAAAGCGTCAGCTTTGTGAGCTATGTGTGTCATATTGAACTTCCCAACACGTTATTATTTCCTTAGCTAGTACCTAAACATCTCGTGACTCGATGAGACAACTAAGCGACTACAGGACGACAGGAATTTCACCTCAAGAAATGCATCTAAAGGCCTAGCTTCAGAGCGGCAAAGTTATTTGACGCGAACTGTACTAACACAGTTGATTTTATACCAAAGCGAATATTCAAATGAGTCTGTTAAGGGCCCCTTTTCCCGAAACTTTAGGCATTTTACGCGCTGAGTCGGCTTGCGCCCGCGTTGCACAGGAGCCGTCGCGATATGAACTCCGGTGACCTATGGCGGCGGACGAGCACGCCACAGTACAAATAAATCAATAGTTCAAATATTACACTAGTTTACTAATTTTTATTTTTTTTCGTTCACAAGACAAAACCGTTGGATTTGTTTTGTGACTACCTTCTAATCAGTAAAAATAAATGTCAAATATTTTTATCAAGTCTGGTTTTTTTATAACACTCACAAGAAGTTTTGGCTTCATCTGGTTACGTAGTGATCAATTAATTGTCTTAAAACTCAAAAGCAAACATTTAATGAAATTCTATTTTGTTGAAAATGTTTTTCAGACGGTGCAAATTAGATCATAACATTTTTTGTTGTATTTACAAGAAAAATATGTAGTAAAAAAACAGATCGGTTACAGAAGCTATAAAAATGGTACTACTTTATTTAACTTCAACTTTCGGTAGCAAATTTTAATAAAAAGGGTTTTCCAAGTAGTAGATGAAAAGTACTAAAAAATTCGGTAGCAAGAAATAAAAAATACGTGCAATTTAGATTGTCAATTTTGTGACAAGACCTAACAAATCACGAAACTAGCTGCTATTTTTGCCTAACTAAATATGTAGGCTTTAAAAACCAGAACAAGTGGTGTTAGTTTACATACAATATAATGATGACCCATGGGTCAAAGAGTGTGGTACTTAAGATACAAACACGTTTGTATGATACGACTACATACAGAAAGCATGGCTAATAGAAATCTCTATTCCTAGACAGCACGTTTCGCCGAAAACTTTGTTGGTAGAAAACATTGTTCGTAGATGTCTCGGTTCATAAGAAGCACTTTTGACAGAGATCTCTGTTCATAGATAGCATTTCTTGCCGGAAACTTTGTTCATACAAACCACTGTTTCACCTTGGTTCACAGAAAGAACCTTTGGTTCACGGAAACCAATTAGATCATTATTTTTTAAGTAAGCTGTATTCCCATTCGCTCCCTCTTGCATCTTATGTTGACGGAGCCCCGCTTGGCCGGGCTCCTATTTCTGTGTAAAGGGTTTAAAGTAACCAAACCGAACCTCGGGGTGCCCTTCGCTCGCTCTTGCATCCTACGTTGCGCTTTTTTAACCAAGGGAAACAGTGGTTTCTATGAACAAAATTTACGGCAAGAAGTGCTATCTATGAACAGAGATCTCTGTCAACAGTCCTTCCTATGAACCGTGATATCTACGGACAATGTTGTCTATCAACAAAGTTTTCGGCGACACGTGCTGTCTAGGAATAGAGATTTCTATTAGCTGTGCTATCTGTATGTAGTCGTATCGTACAAGCGTTTCTATCTTAGGTTCCACACCGTGGGTCAAATCCTATGCTACGTTCGAAAAGAATGCCTTACCCGATGTTGCCTAGTAGTTTCAGTCAATAAAACGAAGCAAAACCCACAGAATTGGAGACAGAACCTAAGACCCCATTTCGAGCCAGATGTATGATTTTGATTTCGAAGGATCTGAATTGAAGGATGGCGAATAGCTGGGTCTCAACATGTCTTTAATAAATCATTTTCCACACTCACACCGAAATTTTCACCAGAAAACTTGGGAAACTTGAACGATAAACATGATGTTCGTTTTTACCATAATTATAAGGGTTTTGGGGAACAGTACCAAGATTTCTGGTATAAAAAAAAGTTTGCAGATTACTGTTGGTCTAATTTAAGAGATACTGATACAAATCTGAATTAAAACAGAGTAAAATTTGCAATATGTAATACTTTCAATATGTGGTAATTTTAAAATTAACAAAAAAAAAAAGTAAAAATTTTGAAAACTAGACGATCCAAATTTTTTCCACTTCAGAATCTCATTAAGCATTTTATCCTCTATGCAAACACATGGTTTTCATCTCATGAACAAAAACGCTGTAAACTAGTGTTATTGGCGTTGGCGACAGACACATAAATTCATAAGATTTAACGTGGGAGAAAATGAGATAGGAAGCATTGTATAGTATTTCTTAAGTTCGTGGTTCTCTTTGTGCTCTTTTTGAAGGTTTCACTTCTACCACGTGTGAATTGCACACATGTATTTTTTCATACGCTTTCAAATTTCCACGCGAACGAAGTCGCGGGCAACAGCTAGTAAATAAATAAATATCGTTGGCTTGTGTCGTGGACACCGTGGATAGATGATATAATACATATATACTTTTTTTGTAAATACATTGGTACTTCTTATGTACAAACATCCATGACTCAGAAACAAAATAATTTCCATGCTCATCACACAAACATTTGCCCCTACCGAGATTCGAACCCGGACCCTAAGATCGTAAGGCGGCCTCACTACCGCTGCGCCATTCGGATCGTCAGTTTATGTAAAAAACAACTTTACGTATTTTTGTTTTTTGCCACCGACTTCCGAAATTAAAGTTATTTTTCACTTTATAGTGTTTTTGGAAGTCGGTTGTTTTTTTTGTAAAAAAGTTTTTATTTTTTACTTTTTAGTGGGTCAGTTTGTAATTTATCTAAGTTGCCTAATGTCAACTGCTGATCACCTTTTACAAAATATTGCTTTTCCCGATGCAGGGACGTTAATTGTTGAGGAGTTCTCTTAGTATTCCACTCTCCTAGCTGATAATCCTGGCTGCAGCATCAGGCCAGACTTATGTCAACATTGCATTGAACCTAAAATTTAGTCCTGTTTTAAATGAGCCCAAACACGACTACGGTGCTGTAATTTCAAGGTTTGTACTTTTTCTGGTGCTCCTGGCTTCAGCATCAGGTCTGTAAGTACTTCGATATTCCTCATTAACAGTACGTTTATCCACACATCGAGCCCTTTTCAATGAGCCTAAACACGATATATCTGCTGTTAGTTATCGAGGAGTTAGGTACTCTGCAGACTATCCTGACTGCAGCATCAGGTCATGACTTGATGATCATGAGACCAAATGTGGCAAATGCCCTATCAAACATCAAAACAATTTACTAAAACAGTCCTTGCCTGTTCGAGTAACTTCTTACTGTTAAGGAGTTGTACCTTCCATCATCAGCCCAGCTACCTGAGATGGTGACAACCATACACAAATACACAAGATACTTCATAAAATATGCGAAAAACAATAAGTGAGCCTATAAAATTTGAGGGTTGCCCTCGATTTCTCTAAGATCCCATCATCAGATCCCAACTTGGTGACAATAGGACCACCTCAGAACTATCTACTTTCGAACAAAAAAAGAATTTTGAAAATCCGTCGACAATTGGCGGCGTATTCGATGAACAAAAATACAAAAAAAAAAAAAAAAAAAAACATACAAACACCCGAACATAGTACCTCCTCCTTTTTGTAAAGTCGGTAAAAATATGTAAAGGTGAATGTTTCCATTAACAATATTAAAGATTTAAAACTCTAGTCCTACTGCCTTCGCTAGTCTGTGTAGAGAAGCACAAGTAATAATATTGTGACGCAATACACTTTCGGATTTTCTTCACTTCAGATGCCCTTTTTTTCTTAATTTTGTTTTTTTTTATTTGCCATTTTAATTACTTCTAATACAACACATTTTTACGCAGGTAAGTAGGCACTATTACGCGCGAAGACGATAATGTGGTTGCGAGCAAAAATTGCATAGGTCCTCCCTCGATGACGTCCGACAGGACACTGGCGCGGTGCGCGCGAGTCGTTTTTCACGCATTTATTTTATATGGAAAAAAATAAGTGCTATATTATAAATCTATCCAATAATATCCCTGTTAAACCTGATTAGTAATTGAAATGTAAAATTTTCATAAAAATTGCGTTCCCCCAAGTCTCATACAACTTAAAATCCTTTCAAAATCGACTTTACTTCTGATTTTTTTTTTGTCGAGCAAAATGTTAAATATTGTGTTTTTAACCAAAAAAGTCACTAGATTAAACATGTATCTGTACTATATATTTTTTTGCGAATTTAAATATGGTGATTTCTCTGAAAACAACTCGATCTAGAAACGTAAATTTCGGAAAAGGGGCCCTTAAATAGCAACCGGTTATTCTGGGGGCACGACTGCCACGCCTCGAAATTTTCACGTAACAGAATTTGATTAACATTTGGTACGGACTCGATTTCCTTGACGACTAACAAATTTTTTTAATTTTTACGTTACCTGGACCAGTCAAAGGTCAGGTGGATAATTAGATAAAAACTTTTTGGTTTAGGTAGTGATTGTGAGATGATGAAATATAGATTATAATTATATTATCTGTATCAAACTGAAAGTTAATTGCAAGACTTAATTTAGGTATACCTACTATTCAATAAATTGCTAATTACTAATATAAGTACAGTCACGAGCATAAGAATGTATACACTTGGCTTTATTCAAAGGCGATTTTCTCCTTTATTTTTGAATGAAATTTTATATTATTACGAACATAGTATTTTCGAACCCTTAAGTTTATGTTAAGTGTCGTATTTCAACGTTGCATTCGTTATTTCGTAAAAAAGTCGCAATTGAAAGTTGCCAAGTGTTGACATATTATTGCTCGTGACTGTACCTTTACCTACAGCCTGTAATTTTTTTTTAAAGGCTATTTAGCAATAATATGGTAATCTTTTGTGACAAAAGTTGTAGGTATAGCTAAGTGTGGTCACTTGCAGGAACATTAACCTATTAGCAGATATACAGTACCAGCTGTACCAGGACAGCATATCCTACTACTTACTGTTAGCCATTAGACTCTCGAAATTCTTAAAATCAAAGGATTATGACTTGCTAACTCACCGCGTCAGAGCTGAAGAGCAGCTGGCGGTACTTGCGGCGGTTCTCCTCTGTGTTCTCCACTCCAATGTCCTGAAGACGCTTGCCCATGGTGCCTGTAGGACATACCTTCATTATAGTAACGATTTAGCTTCAGGATGTTACTACTTAAGTGCATGGGAATGTTTCAAGACATGAGACAATATATTGTATCTGCCATCTGGCGAATTGGATACTTTATAAAACCTCATCTTAATAAAAAAATAGACCTCTATCTAACTAAACATTCCAAGGTCAAGTCAGGGACAAGTGGAGAAAGCGAAAGAAGCTCGTTACCTTCCCTCTTTCCACTTGTCCCTGCCTTCTGCAAAAAGGCAGTATGAAGACAATTATTGCTGACAAAAAAAAATGGCTATACTTGAATACCCAATCTTAGATAATACATGTATGGTCACATAATCAACTATCCACCTTTATGTAGTAGGTATAAGTTATTTTTTGTTTGACCATTTATGATAAAAAGGTTCAAAATAAATTGAGATTTCAATGAAATTTGAACTTTATCACTTAATGCATTGAGTTTGTGTTCCTTAAACGCTTTGAACTTACCAGTGGACTCATCAGCGGCAAGGATACCCTTGCCGGGAGCTACGATCGCTTGGGCGATCTTCCTGAGCTCCTCCTGCAACTCGGGAGTGGGGTACTGGAAGTAGGTACTCATAGTGGCTGAAACAAAAGAATGGCGTTAGGATGAATGTTATGTGTGATCTGAGGACCAGCACCCTATTTGCGTAACACTTTCAATCGCAATCTGAATCACTTTGAAGAATATTGCTAATCCATTGATTCATATGGTTGAAAAATTTGTCTGGGATGAATGTTGTTGAACTGTCAAAACGAAAGCCATTGCTACTGTTAGTGTTACGCAACTGCCTGGCTGGTGCCTACTACTGGTGAAATCATCCAATACACTGGTGGTCATAGACCCTCTTTCCTGTCTACTGCATTTTGAGGTCAGCTTTAGACAGGACAAATTTTATAAAACAAGAAGCATTAAGGACAAAATACCATTAAAATACGAAATAAGGCAAAAATATTCAATGTTGGGATTTTCCTGGGATTTTTTACCATTTCGGTTATGATCCCCGACCCCCTAAGCTCAATCTTCAGGTAAGGCAGGTATGAAGTTGATTAAAAAAAAAATGGAACAGGCTAACATCTGTTGTAAATATTATTACTAATTTAAAATATTGATTTATTTAGGACCCTTAATAAAAAACTTGTAAATTCAAACTGATAAAACTACTTGATAGTTTCTGTCTTACCTTCTAATTGATAAATTATATTTGCTTGTAACCTGATGATAAGATTAAAAGCCAAATATCGTTTTCTACCAACCGCGGCCAGAAAGCTAGCACGGACAGCTGTGAGAAGTGTCACTGAACTCACAGATGTTCAAATCCTTCATTAATATTACTCTACTAAGTTTGTGACAACATGTCCCTTGTCACAGTGTGCATACTCTCTGGGTATTTTTGGAAATCTTCCAGGAAACAGCCCTCAATCTCTCTTTCTATCTAAGAACGGCAGCAGGGTGTGGATGCGGAGCTGTCAAAAACTATGCTCCACCTCCTATCCTGCCCTCTGTGCCCCAAAACATGCAGCCAAAGTGACCTCTGCGCACCGATAATGCTGTGAGTTTTGGGCCAAATAAATTTGAACTGTTGTGCCAGCAACATGAAGAAGAAGAATCTAAGTTTTAAATGTAGGAATGGAAACTTTCAATATAGTAATGTTTAATCTGATGGTTTCTTTCCATAGGTTGTTATAGCGAACAATAGTGAAATATGCTCACGGTCGACTCGGTTTGGAAAACTGAATTATTCAAAGAAAACTTGATGATAAGGAGAAAATAAATTAACATTCTTATGTTGATATTTAATTACAAATACTGACTTAAGTAATTTTATTTGTTTGACTACTAATTACATTTAACATTGAAGTTCCTATTTACAAATCTGATAAATTTATGGACAAATCATTGGTCTTACTTGATGTCATTCTAAACCTTGACTATTAAGAATCTAGCAAATAAACACCAAGCATTAACAGTAGAGGAAGACTTTAAGCTCTAATTAATATACTGCTAAGAAGATTCTATTGTTTTTTTTTTATTGATTCGATTCTATTGTTATTAAGATTACAGAGAGCAATATTAATTTTATAGTATGAATTAATAGCTGCCATCAACATGTTAATTAAATCCAGTGTCTGTGCTGCAGTTAGTCTCTGTTGAGATCGGTCGCCATGGCCGAAATATAGTCTGGAGGACTTTTTTTAATGACATCTAGAGAATCCAGTAGGTAGTCAGTTCTAGATTAAGTATTAGAAACTGCTTAGCTAAACATGACCTTCCGATGACACACTATTATAAGATTGTTTATCTTATTCCCACTATAATCACCACACTTGGCAACTATATTACTTAGTGATTAATACAATTGCATGAAGAACAGAAAATAACTTTATAAATTGCGACTGAAATATAAAATCACAAAGTTTAATGCAGGCTGCACGATTATTTGGTCAAGTTTATTTTTAGGTACACTGACTCAATTGTATCAATTTCGAAAGCTGGTTACACATGGTCCTTATGTGGAACATTCTGCTTAATATTTGCATTTACAGGATTTCAAACGAGCAAGGTACCATACTCCATATCTAAGATTATAGCTGTAAGGAAGTTGTCATTAAATTGTGATTGTGGTTAGGTATTGCCTTTGATAGCGACATGAGGCAGATTCGTAGAATTAGGTATAGCCACTCATAGCATCATTTTCAAGTCAGGAAAGGAAAATGAGTGTGCTTCTTACTTATTACTTCTGTTCTCCTGGTCTTATGCACTAAGATCGCTGGGAAATTGTAATAATGGTAGCCTACCCTTCGTTCCGAAACCTGGCATCCATCCTGATTCCGGAGGTCCCTTTTTTTTGCCCTTTTTACCTTTGGCACCCATTGTGTTGTGTTTATAAAATTTTGATTATAAAAATTTACTTAGAAATAAATTAAACTTAGAAATAATATTTACTCGACATTAAAAAATGATGTTCTATCAAAAACTCACCCTGACAAAAGGGACCATTTCTGTCCGCGTTATTCATTTGTTTTTAAATTAAATTACGAAGCCGTCTTGATCACAATAATGACAGGACAGTCAAACGTTATACAGCATCATATTGTAGTCTTTGGTCAAACGTCAATCAAAATCAATAATTTGACATTTTCCATTTTTTTTTTGACAAACTCAAAACAAATCTAGTAGTGATGTGTAATAAATAATTTCGAATATCGATCATTACCCGGCCCCACAACAATTTTGTAAAAAAAATGGTTGCCTGTAAAGTCGGTTTTACGGGCGAAGATTTTACGTGACAACGACCGATCATCCGCGATCATAGTTGAGTGGGAGAGAGACGCAAGGCATTCGGCGGGCCTCTCTCTCGTTCGGTGACTCATCGTAACGTTACCGAGCGTTACACTTTTTCATAAGTGACTCCCAGCCGCAACCTAATTTAAGACGTTGTCACGTCAAAAAAAATAAGCTTCTCTGATTAGATATTAATTTTATCATATAATACTACTCGTATTATCGATATTTTAATTTGTTACTATTCCAGACATGCTTTTGTGGGATGTAATTTTTGACGTGACAACGTCTTAAATTAGGTTGCGGCTGGGAGTCACTTATGAAAAAGTGTAACGCTCGGTAACGTTACGTTCTTATTTTCATTTAATTCCTTGTTCCTATTGTGCAATTTAATTATATTTTCTTATCAATAAATATTCTACCGAGAAAAAGACGTTGTCACGTAAAATCTTCGCCCGTAAAACCGACTTTACAGGCAATCATTTTTTGGTAAAGTTGTACTTACTAAAATAAATTACGTGATTAATTACAAATCAAGCAGAAGAAGAATTAAACGCTTGTTTTATTCTTCACATATGTAACTATCTAATATAGCTACAATTCATTTGACTTTGTACAATAGGTTCCCCAAAGGTGACCTTGAAAGGTCATTGAAAACAATATCCCTACTACACTTATCTTAACAATATTACGCTTACTAGCAAAATATGCAGTGACTGTGAGAATAAATAATTTATTTGAGGTACACCTACCTACTGATCACCAAAGATACAAATAAACTTTCTGAAATCTTAGTAATTGCATAAAATGTTAACATTAATTATTATGTTTATGACCAATGTTGGTTAGATGTTATGTTAAATACCACATTTCTACGTTATAGGTCTAATCATGATCAATTGGCGGTATTGATTAATTTTTTCCTTAATTTTATGGGAAATACATGAAAAATTTTCAATAACTACCATACAAGATGCTATAGTCTCGTTAAGATTTAACAATGTTTTTTCATTAATATGAATTCAGTAATTGAGTGTCTTGGAAATATGGCAAGATAGTTAAATATAAATAGATAAATTTAAGTAATACGTAATTCCATAGATTTTTTATTATAACCTTAAACATACTAACCGAGCCGTAAATTATACAACTTTCTAACATTCTTGAGCATTTTAGCCGGACTGACGCATATGTAATAATTTGTGAATAATTTAATAAACTTACTTTTTAATAATTTCTTATCCGGTGAAACACAGACACTCCCGAACTGCTACGTTGGTAGTACTGTCAAATAATAAGTCGTCGAGAGGACACTAACAAAAGGTCATTTGAAGGACTAGTGATAGCGCGCTGCGCGAAACTGTTTTACCTACTGATCGCAACGCCATCTCGCGGTAGATATCTGAACTTCCAGTCTCTTATTTTAGTTGCGCTGCCGTGGAAACAGTCATCGTCATGGCACGTAGGTAAGTAGTTTTACATTACCACGCCAGATTGCGCTATTTACAGATGCATAATTATTATTTCACAGCAAAGATACGCACAATTGAAAAAAAAAAGCGTAGTTTATTTTTATTATAAAACATCGATCATTATCATCGATCAATAAAGTGTGGATCATCACTAGTCTATTTTATTTGTCATGACTTTTTGGGACGCAATCACGCAACTGACTTTAATTTATTGTCAATGCATAGACAAAAACCTTCTTTACTTTACAGGAACTTTGTCAATGGTTTTGATGATTTATTTGCTTTATTTGGAAATTATTTATGAAAGAACAATTATTATTCACAATGTCCTCATCCTCACTTGATAGTTTTCTTAGGTTTTCTTAGAATAATTTTATTAACGCTGCCGTGAAAGTGTGAGTTATGAAACAGCTTCCACACTAGTCTAGGTATCTGCCTAGCTTTTTCTCAACTATGTTGGGGTAGGTTTCTAGTCTCTGCCGGGACGACACGGCGCGGCATACGCTGGCAGTGTGCCGCTTGGGAGGAGCCGCGCCATGCCCTCATCTCAGGAGTTAGCAGTGACCTGTCGCTGCTGGCCATAGTCGACTCATGGCTGGCAGCGAAGAGTCCTGGGACGCTGATGGTTTCCTTCTGCGAAACAGTCGTCTCGTAGAAGGAGGCTCTGGAAAGGGAGAGGGAGATCTCGTCCGCTCACCCGGCCCGCAGCAGGCGCACGCCCTCTTCCAGCGCCCCTAAACGGGTCCAGGGGACAAACCAGGACGATCCACGTTCGCCCCTCTTAGACGTGTCGCGGTGGGTGTCAAACACGTCACTCCCCCCCTGACCCGAGATGGTCCGGTGGCGGCCCGGCACCAGTCGGGGGTTGCGAAAGAATCGTACGTTCCCGCGATCCCCGGCGTAAGTGTGAGATGGAACACCGGGATGGTTTTTAGCCAGTAAGAGTCTGACAGACCCCCCAAGGAGGAGGACATCCATGAGGACTTCCACACCGGATCAAAAAAAAAATGGCTTCTATTAACTAACCACATGCAGTTGAATACCAGTATTTTCTGATTACGACTGTCAAAGATCTGCGAATGACAGTCGGGACCAACGGCTTATCGTGCTTTCCGAGGCACGAAGGGGTCTTGATATGTACAGACGCCAGCACATCAAGCTACTACAATCATCTGTCAAATGTCTTGTTACGGCCCCGCCGCCAGATGGCGCACGGCAGGACTTTCTACGACCATGCCTACGAAGCCATACCGCGAGCCCGGCCGAACCGCGCTTCCACTTCGCACCGCCAAGGGTGACAGCACAGACTAGAAGAGAAGTTACCTTGGGTGACAGTCGTTCACAGAGTACTTTTTGATAGACTGAAACAGTCGTCGTTTCACCGTGTGACGCAACTCTCTAATAAAAAAAGAAACTATCGCAACTGTCTAATAAAAAAATAAACTATGAAACGTGCGCTAATCATAGATAAAATATGACAAATTTAGCGCACGTTTCATACAAGCGACGTTTTTCAACTTTTTCTATGGGAGTTCCGTCTCTTATATATGTTTATACAATGTTTACTTACTCTATGGTTTCACCATCATCGCCACAACCATAGCATTCATGGATGTAATATATTAGAAGTCTAATATATTACGTCCATGATAGCATTATATTGTAGTCTTTGACAACCATCGCTTTGTGAACGTCGCTCAAATTCATCTCTTATTATTTTATACTAGGTGCGCCCCGTGGTTTTACCCGCGTAAATGTCGATCCCGTGGGAATATCGGGATAAAAAGTAAAGCCTATATGTTAATCCAGGGTGTCAGCTACCTCCATACAAAATTTCATCAAAATTGGTGCAGCCGTTTGAGCGTGAAGAAGTAACAAACATATAAACACACCCCCACACACACTCACAAACTTTCGCCTTTATGATATTAGTGATTCACAGATATTCAAAACCTTTATAATATTCATAAAATACAACAGATATAAACCAGTACTACCGTCCATTATTATAAATCATATCGCTACTAAATCATAAGGTTCAAAGTTGATTGGGAAAATATACATTAAAATGTAGATTCACGACCGTTAGTAAAGAAAGATGGAAAATAAAATGGTGGATACAAAAAGATAATTAACTCGAAGAAAAATAAAAACACAATAGAACGTAGCTGCACGTAGTGACAGTGACAAGAAGGCTTCCACTTAGCATGATGGGAGTAGAGGTATCCTATGGCACCACTACCACATATCGAATTTCTGGAAGAAGTAAATTCTACTTTTTGTAAAGCATTGTCTCTGTCAATCGTAGATGTGCCAGTCTCTTACTTAAACTTGATGTGTTAAGGCTACTCTTTCGAAAAAAGCTTAAAAACAGCGTGCAGATGAAGCAGCTTTTCTCCGGAACTTACAGAGAAATTACATCTGAAAAAATAGTTGGTAATCTACATGATGTGAATCGTAATTTGGTTTAGCCATAATTTTTCTATCGATATCACCTATTAAGAAAAAAACCACCAAATCACCTCCAAATCGTTGAGATGAAACCATTTTACTCCTTCATTTTTTATCAAAAGAATATAAAAAAAATATCTAGTGCTTTGCAATACAAACGAAAATGATTTGGTTTTGTTACTTTTTAAAAACATGTATATTTTTTAATATAATAAATTAAAAATGCGATCGTTTAAAGTCCGTGTCTTTATCATCCCCGCACTCGTCCACGAATTCAGTGCGGGGCGCCTCGTGTTGCTAGGTAACGCGTTGGCATGCGGGTGCATGCGGGTGGCGGAGTGGCGCGGAGAGGGGTAGTTAGCTCCGCCCAAATGCACAAGGTCGTTGGCATGAATACAAGCCTTAAGCAGGTACTAACTGCAGTATCTCATTAATAACCCACAATCTGCCACTGGCTGCACTGTTACAGCACTGCTGAGACCCTTTAGTGCCATGCAGCATGCTTCCCTGCAGGGTAATTGCGTAACACAGTATCAGTAGCAATGGGTTTCATTTTGACAGTTCAACAGCATTCATTGCGTTATTTGCGTTGTTGAGCAGACACATTTTTCGAACATATGGAGCAATGGATTAGGAATATGCTTCAAAATTATTCAAATTAGGAGTAACAGTGTGTTACGCAATTAGGGTGCTGGTCCGTGCTCATCCAGGTCTTCCCCGCCATCTTTTGTAGGCCGTACATACATCCACCACATGCTATGTGCAAAATATAAAATGCACAAAAGTGGTGAAGGAGGATTTTTGGACTGCAGCGCAGCCCGTCCAAATGTGCGCTGTGCTGATGCCAGCACATCAACCTACCCGAAACTGTCAAATTTTCCCAATCAATTTTGAACCTTATGCTTTAGCAATAAAGTTGATTTATTAAAGAAATTTGACAGAGTAGGTTGATGTGCCGCGGCGTCTGTACTTAGTTAAATGATGAAGTTAAAAACACCGTTACGATTTGTTAGGTACTTACCTAGGTAGTTGTAGTGGTACATAAAAATTACATAACTACTCGCTTGGGGGTCAAAAGGTTATCAGTTTAATTACCTATTTATAACTTGAGTGTGTATAGTTGAGCATGAGATGATATTTATACAGCATGATACTTAATAATAAGTGGCTGCAAAACTTTACACACTATAAACGCGACTGGGCGCGGGCAACGGGGCTAAATTCGCCGCGCGGAAACGCGTTTTTATTAAAGTATGTAAAAAATTACGAGTATGTGTAAGCAAAGTGGCGTGTCATACGAAAATTACCCTTATTTGTATTGAGTTAATCTTATTCGTATAAATGAAGGAACATGTTACCTAATAAGTACTTGATTTCGGGAAAGTTTAAATAAAAATATTTTTAAAAGTGATATTACTATGCAAATCAAATACGCTCTATAACTTAATAGAAATAAAGTCATTTTCATTTGAAACGGTACAATTATCTTGATAATTTCGAAGTTCGCTCTGAGTAGGTACCTATCTCAGACTCCATTGCTTTTAATAATATATCATTGATATTAATTTGGTCTATTCTGTTAATTTTTAGGCCGATACCACAGTAAACAAGGCGATCAATGTATACATACATAATCAGCCTATAATGTTCCCACTGCTGGGACACAGGCCTCCTTTCTGTGAGTGGGAGTGGGCCGTAATCCACCACGCGGGCCCAGAGCGGGTTGGCAGATGTCACATGTCTTCGAATTTTTGGTTCTAGGACATGCCGGTTTCCTCACGATGTTTTCCTTCACCGTTTTGAGAGCAGTGGTGATGAAATAATTTACACAAAGTAAAGGTCGTAGGTTCGGACCCACACAGGCGCTTTACTTTATGTAAATTATTTCATCACCACTGCTCTCAAAACGGTGAAGGAAAACATCGTGAGGAAACCGGCCTGTCCTCGTGCCTAGAACCAAAAATTCAAAGACCTGTGACATCCACCAACCCGCACTGGGCCGTCGTCGGCCCGTCGTGGTCGATTACGTCCCACTCCCTCTCACTGAAAGGAGGCCTGAGTCCCAGCAGTGGGAACATTATAGGCTGATTATGGGTCGTTTTATGCTACACGCTACCGCTTTACAACAGAGTCATAGCCAAACAATTTACAGCATTCATACACAGCTGATGCGATACAATGTTCTTATTTTATAATTTCTTTGTACATACATATTTCTAAAGTGGTCCAGTATTGTGTCATTATAGTTAGTGTAGCTGTACTGAAGCAAGGTAGAAATAGCTGCTTCTCGTCCATTTTATTGTTCAAGGAAAGAAGGGATTCGACCTTAGCAGTTCCTGCTTCCCTAGTAGCCCGTAGATAGTGCTTAGAATATAATAATAGCCAATCGGTGGCCAATCACAACGGAGATTAGCCAGGTACGCAGGAGATATTGTAGTGCACAAGTGAGTGCGTAAACACACATCGGACAGTAAGTAAAGCAACAGAAAGTGCATCTCTGTTACTTTACTCACATAGTCCGATGGGAGGGCAATCCGACACGACCGCGGAGAGATTAGGCCGTGCTTTCCGAGGCACGGGTACCTATATTAAACCCCCAACTTCCAGACTCCGGGATGCTATCTAGAAATTTCTGATGGAAAAACCCAATAACACTTTGCCCGACCTGGGAATCGAACCCAGGACCTCATGTTCAGTAGTAGCACTTGCGACCGCTGGACCAACGGGTCGCAAATGAATCTGTATAATAAAACAACCGCCCGTATCACGTGATAACAGCGGTTTATCTAAATCGTCACAGACACAAACAAGACTAGTATTTTATGTTCAGTCGGAGTAAAGCGCTCTCACAGGACAAGGTAAGTTTTAATTATTTCCTATAAACTGTACTGTAACTTTCATCATCTTCTTCATTGGCAGCAACCTTTTGTGCCATGCTTCCCTGGTAGGTACGTGCGAGTCCCACCCAGGACTTATATTATAGCTTTGTAGGTTCATAAGTGCAACAATACCTACCTACACGGTAAAAATTTATTGATGGTCGACGGTTGTCCGTCGATGTCTCCCTGCCATCCTATAAACCTATGTTTTTTTTTTGCTTATCTCGGGACCATGGTGTCCAAGTCCTTTGGAAGACGTACGAAGGGCCGAAGGCAACTCGCAGAGGCCCCTTAGGAAATTCTAATGAAATGCAGCACCAACCGACGATTATCCCTGTATGCACTATGCAAGTGCACATAAGGATAACCTTTGGTTAAACCTATGAAATACATTGTCTAATAAGAAAGTAAATACTTACGTTTATTAATCGTTCAAAGGTCTCGTTATTTGTTGAATAATTCTCATAGACAGTTTTCAATTTAATGGCATAAAAAGTTTTCACTAATAGACAAGCTGAATTTCGTAACTTTTTCACGGAGCAACTTTTCATCCGGCTTTTCGAATTCATTCCGTACATTTTTTTAGTTTATTTTCCTTTGTGATGCAGTTTGATGTATTTTTTTTTAAATGTATGTAGGATGCGATAGTTCTATGAAAATACTGTATTTTTAATTTACTTGTTCACTGAATTTTGTTTCGACTGGGTTTTGGAACAAACAAAATTGAAATACTAATGAGAACCTCCTCCTTTTTAGAAGTTGGTTAAAAAATATAGAGTCTTGTTCAGGAATTAATTACTTGTGACATATAAATGATGGAGGGGCTGATGGTGGCTAAACGATAACAGCTTGCGGCTGTTTTATAAATTGTTAGTGCGTTTTAAAAGCGTTTTTTTTTTTTACTATTTTTAACTTTTGCGTCTAGTATATTCTTCATTAAGTTAATAAGTATAAACTCAACGAAGTTATGACAATTAGGGACAAACTCGAGGAGTTCCACTATCCACCTCCTGACTCCATCATCAGACCCTCGACACCAAGCGCAATATATTGGACTCGTCAAAACGAATCATATGACCCGAAACTCGAGGGGTTCACTAGTAGTCACTGAAGAGTTCCACTATCCACCTCCTGGCTCCATCATCAGATCAGCTCCAAGATATCAAATTATAAATTTGTCTTCCAAACTACATATCCATACAGAGTTTCATTTCGATACGACGATTAGAAGTAGGTTAAAATGACTTCAAAGATTTTGTTACATTGCTAGTAAGTTAGTTAAAAGCGATAAATACCATGAAAACAGAAGCATTCATGTTTATTTTATTTATTTAAATTGGAGCTTTAATATTCATACCGAATCTATTACACAAACAAAGTCCATGTCTAAATTATCTATTTGCAGATGAATAATTTAAACCATATTATGGTAATAACTGCCTACATAGATACTATAGTAGAATTAATTATTCATTAACATACAAATACAACGTAACACCACGCCCCTAAGGATTAGGCAGAGGTTTAGGTAAGTACTATCGGGGAAACTTACATCTATACACTGCAAGGGATATTCTTGCTTGCAGCGCTCGGCCGCTTTAGCAACGCTTGCTAACAGATGTGGTCATCGAGTGCACGGGATTTTGTTTTCAAATTGGGCAGATTTAGGTGTTTCCTCGATGGTACCTATAGTACACCCACATTTCGTCAGTTATATTCAAGTCCCATGTAATAGGGGGCGAGCCTATTGCCATCAACCGGGCACAGATAGGCGGGGCAATTGCATAACACATTATCAATCAGAATCGGTTTCATTTTGACAGTTCAACAACATTCATTGCGTTATTTACGTGTTGAGCAGACAAATTTTTCGAACTTATGAAGCAATGGATTAGCAGTTTGCTTCAAAATGATTCAGATTCCGATTGATAGTGTGTTACACAATTGCCCCGCGTAACTCTGAACTGCTAATATTAAATATTTCTCGATAATATGTCACTGTGGCCTAGTGGATGTAGCGTTGGAAGGCCTCCCACAAGGTAGACCAACGACCTTGTGAAGGCCTCAGGAACCCGTTGGATGAGAGAAGCATAAAACCGGTAGAAGTGGCGGTGCTTGTGCAATGGAGCCTATGTCCATCAGTGGACGTCTTTCGTCTGATAGCGTTCATACATTTGGTCGTAGACGCACGCCACTTGTGTACACACAGCGACACATCAAGCTATACATTTCCAGTTTTAGCTGACCTCGCATTGTACAGGTTTTTCGTGTACTCAGAAGTCAGCTTATAGGTTATGTATAGCTTGATGTGTAGCCGTGTGTACTACGTTGTTGTGATACAGACGCCAGCACATCAAGTTACTACAATCTGTAAAATTTCTCAACCTTATAGCTACAGCATAAGGTTCAAGGTTCATTGGGAAATATGGATAGTTTCGTACTACGCATCTGACCTTTAGGAAGAAGGTAAGATAAAGTGTAAGTTTACCAATTAAGTCACTATTTGTCCTACTAGGGCGTCCCCTCCCGGTGTTTCATATTTCGTTTCGTTTTACATCATCAAATATTCCACTCTCTGTCTCCACAGGATGACAACGTACTTCTCATACCCTGAGCCTGCGCTCCAGAAGGTGTTGAGGAGCACAGCTGAAGCCATAGTAGCTCCAGGGAAGGGCATCCTGGCTGTTGATGAAACCAATGGTATGTATACTCAAACTCAAAGCATATATTTCAATTAAACCATTCGTGTTAAGATATCGATACGTCGGCGGGGTTTCGCTAGCTAATTTAATTTGACCCTGTATGTACAGATGCCAGCACATCAAGCTACCACAATCTGTCAATTTTTTTTAATAGATTTTCAACTTTATAACTTAGTAGTTATAAGGTTCAAAGTTGATTGGGAAGTTTGACAGTTTCGGGTAGCTTGATCTGCTGGCGTCTGTACGTGGTCATATTTAGAGTTCAAATAGGTACCCTACCTAGGGCCGCGTAGCTACATAAGATCATCCAGGACCGTTTGCCGAGAAAAAGGAAAGAACGTAAGTAACGTCTTTTGGTATTTTCTAGTAAAATAAGCCGTCGTTAGATGTTTTCTAAACTTCTCTTCAATAAAAATGCCATTAAAATTCGATCAGTGCTTCTATTCTTATAACAAAACTTACGAAACAAATTGCAAATACGTTGAATACTTAAGCATATTAGATAACAGTTTACATTAGAACAGTGTTATTCTAGTAATGTTTTAAAACATTTCAAGAATTAGGAATAATTTATTTGCAGTCAAAACGTAAAGTACCAGTTGTAAAAGTTGGTGGTTTATGTATATTGCCTGTATTTGTCTGCCTTTTTTAGGGTTCCGTACCCAAAAGTTGCCAAAAGGACCGGCTCCGCTGTCCGTCCGTCCGTCTGTCACAGGGCTTTTATAACTTTTGACACTTGAAATTTTCATAGAGTATGTATTACTATGGCAGCTATAACAACAAAAAAAAGAATCCCACCAAAAATATTTTCATGTAAAATGTTGCCAAGACGAGACCGATTGATGGCTCGCACTGTCAGATCTCATGTAGAGGAGCCAAGCTTCTAACTCTACAAGCCCTAACTCTACAAGCCCTAACTTCACTCTACTCCTTAGTCAAAATATGAGGCTGCCGTATGTCAGACGATCAATGGGCCAACCAAACAAACTTACGACCGGGTCCGCTTAATGACATACGAGATTGGGCAGGCCCAAACGGAAATGGCGGGATAAGCTATAGAATTGGTCCTTGGCAGCTGTGGTAAGAGCGAGGTGGATAGAGAGTAGGAAGGATTTTACCCAAGAGTGGGACGTTAATGGATAAAAACAAATAAATAAAAATAAAAAAAGTAGTGTAACACTAAATTTTTTTTTAATTTCGTGGCCGCAGGTTTTCTGTTATCATTAAAATTTGATCAAGTTATCCTAAATCAATATTTTCCGCCGGTAAAAATGCCACAACATGGCGTTTGATGATCATTTACTTTACAGGTGATTTCGACTGTTTCAAATAAGCTGAAAAATAAATGACCTACTGTAAAGGTAATTTTGGTGTTTTTCCAGAGGGCATCGGCAAACTCCTGGCAGCAATTGGACAGCAGAACACAGAGAATAACAGAAGGAGATACCGCCAGCTGCTGTTCACCACTGAGGTGAGTGGACAAGCAGTTTTATTCCATTTCAACTTCCAAGGTTTATACAAGGTGTTGATTTGCATCCTCGTCAAATTTCAGGAGGTTGTCATAAAAGACATTTTAGTAGGTACTTTAGTATTGTAGTACTTAGTAAAGTAAAAGGCGTTTGTTTGTGTGTGAAAGCACGGTTATAGGCTAGTAACAGACGGGCCGCGTTTAAATACGGCTGGTTCACACTTACGGATTTCCGTAAATAAGAAAAAAAAACCTACCCATTTTATTGTTGATTTGGGTCGAGAATCATTAGCATAATTACGTCCTTGAATTTGACTAGGATGCAAATCAACACCTTGTATAAAAGAAACCAGGAAAAATATTTTATTCGGGACACTCACAGGAATTACAAACAGTTAAAAATGAGCATTTAAAACTTACAAAATAACGTTCCTACATACTTAATCCGCATTCGCGATTGATTTGCCAGAAATGAAAATAAATATAAGTTTATGGAAAAATAACTTTAAATCCTAAAAAATAAAGTTCAGTTTACGCTACAACTTCAAACATTTTTATAACTTTCCGAAAAAATAATCGCGAAAAAAATATATGTTCGTATACCTACATAACTCGTGAAAATGTAGGGAACAGCTGATTTTTTTTCGCGATTTCAGGTTTGGTCCCATAGTAAAAGTTGTCCATAATGAAGAGTACAATGACCTCTTAAGAGGTTGTTGGTGTTTTTCCAATAACCCTGTATAAGTCTGGCTGCTACTGAAAATTTACAAACGCGACAAAACATCAAAACACGAAGCATGGGATGATCGTTTGGGTTTCCTATTAAAAGTTTCCTCACGTGCCATACGGGACAAACAGTCTTTGTTTGGTCGTACAAATGCCTCACAAGGGATCCCTGTACTTTTTGTTGATGAATGTTTCACGCCCCAGGTGGAAATAAAAAATGTTTGTATTTTTCGGAAACTTTCAATTCTTTTTGGAAGTTGTCAGTGTTTTCGTCCCTTGTGTTTTTGGGATGATACTTAACTAGAGATTGTACCTACTTATTGGTTTGAAATTGCTTTGTTGCCGAAGTTGGTTGCCACTTCATGTAAGATGTTTTTCAGATACCTGGCCAAAGCCTGAGCTAAAATTACTGGCTGTGTGAGTTACCCATCACCTAAACAACCTTAAAAGTCCCAAGTGTCAGCATAATTATTCCCAATTATTATTATTTTTTGTTACTGAATAGGCCTGCTCTTGACCTCGATCAGGCCTGATGGAAAACAATAGGTGAGGTCTATGATGAAAAGAGTGTGCCCAGAAGATGACGGTTCACCCTTGCTTTGAAGGCATACATGGGTTTTGAAAGGGAATAGGTTTATTGTACCAATTTAGGATCATTTTAGATGTGTGCATTAAAAGTAGAGATCCTAGGACAGTCAAATCCTGTTACCAACCTTGCTGAATAGAATAGAAATTATTTATTCGCTATGTGTACAAAGAAGATGGATTTTTTCAAATAGTCCTAAGGTAACAAAAGTCGGTTATTGAGCAAAATATTTGTCAAAATTGCATTAGAAGTAAGTACAATGCAATTTTGAACAAATATTTTTCTCAATAACTGAGATTAAAAAAACTGAAGTGTTAATCGACTTTTGTTGCTGACTGTACGCTAATCTAAACAGAAAAAAATATTCAAATAACATTCTGCGGGTCATTCAGACAAAGACAGAGAGCAGTGGTGGCCAAGTGGTAACGGCCGCGACTTACGAGTTGTAGGGCATAGGTTCGAACCCAGACAGGCGCTTTACTTTGTGTAAATTATTTCATCACCACTGCTCTCAAACGGTGAAGGAAAACATCGTGAGGAAACCGGCATGTCCTAGAACCAAAAATTCTAAGACATGTGACATCTGCCAACCCGCACTGGGCCCCCGTGGTGGATTACGGCCCACTCCCTCTCACCGAGAGGAAGCCTGTGTCTCAGCAGTGGGCACATTAAAGGCTGATTATGTGTGTATTATGTATTCAGACAAAAGTGTAAAATAAAAGTCGTTTCTTCATAATATAAACCATCTGATATAATTTCAGAATCTTTCCGAGCACGTATCAGCAACAATTCTCTTTGACGAGACGGTCTACCAGAAGACTGATGATGGTACATCTTTCATAGAGCTTCTGAAGAAGAAGAACATCATTCCTGGCATCAAGCTGGACCTGGATGCAGTTCCTCTGTTCTTGTCGCAAGATGAGGTTACTACTCAAGGTACTTTATTTTCTTCAGAACTAACTGCACTTGGTCAAAATGAGGATTTTGCCCGTTTTCTTACCATATTCTTAAGCTATTGCCATATTTTCTTATAGGAAATATCACT
Source organism: Oligia strigilis (assembly GCA_951800025.1). NCBI lineage: Eukaryota > Metazoa > Arthropoda > Insecta > Lepidoptera > Noctuidae > Oligia > Oligia strigilis. The sequence continues at coordinate 6,837,052 of OX637560.1, read as the reverse complement.
ATCAGTTTTAAGGGTCCGTACCTCAAAAAGAAAACGGAACCCTTATAAGATTACTTCGTTGTCCGTCTGTCTGTCCGTCTACCAAGACCCTTCATCTCAGGAACGGGTGGAGTTATCAAGTTGAAATTAATATTAAATACAATCCTTTCGACTTGTAAGTCAACGCAATCAAAAGATACGGGCGTTTATGTTCTGGAATCAAAACCTATTGGGTACTTCCCTTTGACCTAGAGTCATGAAATTTGGCAAGAAGCAATGTCATGCAGCACAAGTACAAAAACCCAAAAACAGTTACTTTGTAGTTAATTAAAAAAAAAAAAACATCTATTCAAAAAAGAGCTAGTGTAGTCTTCGTAAACAGGGACTAAAATAGCTCTTTAATCCCTAGGGGATAAAAGTGATTTGAATTTGGAATTATTAGTAAAAGTTCCAATCACCAAACAGATCAATCACGAACATTGTATGAACAAGTACGCTGTATGATAAAATAAAACGCGCGAAGCCAAATAAAAAAACAGAGTTTTCAGAAACTTTTTGTTTTGTTGTTGTGTATAAAGAAAATATACCTAATGATGATACGTTCGATACGATTTTTTAAAGACGTTTAAAAAAATACCCGCTTCAGATGTGTTCGGCTGTCCTCGGGATGTACTCTGTTTTAATGTATATCCGTTATGTCAGTGAGTGATGGCAAAGTATTCTGTTTGTGTTTTGTTTTCACTTTTGTCGGCACGTCCGGAGTGCCACTGTTTTTTTTTTCGTTTTTATTTGCCAGTGAATTTAAGGTTTTATTACCCATTTTCAACGAAATATTCTTTTGCAGGTCTGGACAACTTAGCAACCCGTTGTGCTGAGTACAAAAAGCAAGGCTGCAAGTTTGCAAAATGGCGGTGCCCTCTCAAGATCGGGGAGGACATCCCATCAGTCCAGGCTTTCAACGACACGGCTCAGGTCCTTGCGAGGTACGCTTCCATCAGCCAGAGCCAGGGTTTGGTGCCAATTGTGGAACCTGATGTGCTTTTGGATGGTAAGTAGAAGCCAAAGCTGAAATACTAATACTACTCAAATACCTACTTTTTGAGGAATAGCTTCTGATTATTTCAAGAATCTCCTGCACCAGTCAGCGAAACACGACGCAGACACTTCGTGTGCGTTAGTTTTTTGTTGTTAATTTTTAGTGTAATTGTAAATGTATGTGTTATAGTATATTTAAGACATATTCATATTCTATTGTTTGTGTTTATATGGGCCTTGATGCCTGAAATAAATGGATAAATAAAATAAATTGCCATAATAATAGGTTACAGAAAAATGTGAGACAATGGCTCCAGAGCTGGGTTAGAGTGCTTGTATTTCAGGAGCCAGAAATAGTTTAATATATAGATAACTACGGCAAAGCCAAGAGAGCTTATGTTTGTATAAACATCTGGCAAATCTTGGCAAAGCAGATAATATGTAATGTATTTTAATATATGCATAACCTGTCCACATTTCCTGCACCCTTGCATAAAACAGTTTCAATCACACTCCGAGAGTTTTGTAGGATCTTTAATTTTCTAATCCATTACTTCAAAGGTTTAATAAATTCGTCTGCTCAACAACGTAAATAACGCAATGAATCTGGCTGAACTGTCAAAATGAAAGATATTGCGATCAGTTGTCATTTAATGTGTGTTAGGTACGCAATTAACCCTGAAATATTCATCACGACGAATATTAACACTTCAGTTTTTTTAAACTCAGTTATTGAGCAAAATATTTGTTCAAAATTGCATTGTACTTCTGCTACAATTGTGAACAAATATTTTGCTCAATAACTGAGATAAAAAAACTGAAGTGTTAATCTACTTTTGTTGCTGACCGTACAAACGCGACTTCAAACTCGTCCCAACCTGGAGATCAAAATGAGTGAATTGCATATATTTTGGCAAGGTCTTATCATCGAATTATGGAACCCGGTGTTCAGCAGATTTAGACAGGCCTATTAAAATATTCTCATCAATTAATAAAATGATTAATTATGACATCAAACACCAGACGAAACAATAAAGCTAATTACAACATAATCATTAATTTCGGCTCGGATTGATGCCACTTTGTTGACTATAATTACGTATTTATTTAGTTCTATGTTTTAATAGTTATTGACGTATTAGATTTATTGCTTAAATTAATATTAGATAATAACCTAATATTCATTTTAAATTCAACCCTTAGTGCGGATTTCATATTTATGTTGACACACACACTGGTTCGTGAGGATAATATATTACTTACCTATAGGAAGCACCAAACCTAGCACGGTTTTGAAGAGACAAATAAAGTACTCTTTTGATATAATAATTATGGTGCTCTTTTAAGCGCCAAGTGTAGCGCGCTTTTGAGGAGTTAAACATAGCACGCTTCCGAAGCGGTAAATGTAGCGCGCTTTTGTGGAGTTCACTTATCGTTCTTTCGAAGCGCTGAATGTAGCACGTTTCCACAGCGCTAAATGTAGCGCGCTTTTGTGGAGTTCACATAGCGCTCTTTCGAAGCGCTGAATGTAGCACGTTTCCACAGCGCTAAATGTAGCGCGCTTTTGTGGAGTTCACATAGCGCTCTTTCGAAGCGCTGAACGTAGCACGCTTCCGCAGCGCTAAATGTACCTATGTGTGCTAATGTAGCTCTATTTTAAAGCGCTAAATATACCGCGCTTTTGAAGGGTCAAATGTAGCGCACTTTTGAAGCGCTCTTTTGAAACAACAAATGTAGTACGCTTTTGAACGCCAATTAGAGCGTTCTTTAGCCAAATTTAGCGAGGTTTTGAAGCGCTAAACATGGCACTCTTTTAAAGCGCCAAATATAGCATTATTTTGAAGCGCCAAATGTAGAACGCTTTTGAAGCGCGAAATATAGCGCGCTTGAAAACGCGTATTCAAAAACGAGCATAAAACGCACAGATCTGTTACCGTCCTTTAGTATGCTCTCGGGTTTAGAAATCCTGAACACGTCACACGTGTTATGGCTTAACGAGTATTTCTAATTAATGGGACCTCTTCCTCGAAACGTACGTATTTGCAGGTATCGACGTGTGAGGGTTGTTTGTATTGACAGGTTAAATAAGTACACCTATTATTAATTGAATAGGTTCCTGTTTCCCGCGACTCATTGTTTGATTTCCTTTCTGTGACTGCGAGAACATATTGCCTCGAGTCGAGTTTATTTATTAATTTTACATGGATTGGCAGAAATTGGTACCTACCTACCTAAGAAGTAGGTTTTAATCGACAACAACATCAAATAAGCAAACAATCATATATTTTTATTTTGAAGACCATGTGCGCTTTCATAATTGCTAACGTCACAATAATATCGTGGACGTACACGTCTATAAAATTTATGGAAATACGCACACGTTATATCGTTGTCGAGGAAGGAAATTTAAAAACATCTTATTTCCATGCATTTTTCTTCCCTGTGTTATGGTGATGCCGTGACGTGGACGTAGACGTCCATGATAATATCGTCACGTTAGAAATTATAAAAGCGCACATTTTTTACTCTTTTCTTCTCCATAACATAGATCTCAGAAACCAATACCTACTAATTAAAATCTCTTGTTACCAGGCGATCATGACATTGCAAGAAATCAGAAGGTGACAGAGACTGCACTCGCTGCGGTTTACAAGGCGTTGAACGACCACCACGTCTTCCTAGAAGGAACGCTGTTGAAACCTAACATGGTTAGTAACAAAAAGAAAAATATTTTGCGGTAACTTTCCCGAAGACAGCATGTTAGAGATTCACACTGATCAAAGAAACTCTTACATAGGTCCTCTCAGTTAGAGGGAGTGGGCCGTAATCCACCACGCGAGCCCAGTGCGGGCTGGTAGTTAACACGTGTCTTCGAATTTTTGGTTCCTTCTATTACATGCCGGTTTCCTCACGATATTTTCCTTCGCCGTTTTGAGAGCAGTGGTGATGAAATAATTTACACAAAGTAAAACGCATATCTGGGTTCGAAACTACGACATACAATTCGTAAGTTGCGGCCGATACCACTGCGCCATCACTCTCAAGCTGCTTAGAAAAAAGCTCTTGAAACTGGACACAATCGTTTCAAAGAAACATCGAATACTGCATCATACAAGATCTATAATACATATTACCTAACACCATAACCATAAAGCCAGGTTCACGGTCTCAAGCGATGTGACTTGCGTCAAACGTCTCTTTCCATCCGTCGTTCCGCAACTCGCGTCGCGGTAACTCGTGGCATGCTATAGACAACTTCTTGCATTTTGTTTTCTCCGCAGTCACTGTCGCAAGACGCGTGTCGCTTGAGCGCGTAGCTTGTGGCACATATACGATCACAACAGAAACTGCATTTTCTTACATGATAATATGTAGGTACTTAAGAGGACTTAGCATAATCTATAATGTTCCCACTTAATATAATGTTCCCACTGCTGGGACTGCTGGCTGCTGGGCAAAGGAGAACTTATAGTGAATAACTCACCTTATTGGTGAAGTTTTTCAGAAAGGTCAGGTGCGTAGTACTTGCAACCGTCGTGCGTGTATGACCAAGGTCATTGTACTCATCATTATGACCAAGTTTTATTAGGGGACCAAATCTGAAATCGCGAAAAAAAAATCTGCTGTTCCTACATTTTGACGAGTTATACAGTCGATCAGTGCCATGCGCAGGCTGCTAGGTATTTGTGAAAATTATGCACGAACCCATGGACTCAGATATAATGTGAAGAAGAGTGAAGTGATGGTGTTTAAGGCTGGTAATAAATCATTAGCTAATGTGCCTCTCTTGTATCTTTGCGGTGCCAGCTTAAACAAAGTGTCAAATTTTAAATATCTGGGTCACTGGGTCTCAGAGGATCTAAGTGACAATATTGATTTGGAGAGGGAGCGCAGGGCGCTGTCTGTACGCTGTAACATGCTGGCCCGCAGGTTTGCACGGTGTACCGAGCAAGTCAAAGTGACATTATTTAGGGCCTTCTGTCAATCTTTTTACACCTGCAGCCTGTGGACTAAGTACACGCAGCGTACATACAGTGCTCTGCGAGTACAGTACGAGTATAATAACGCGTTCAGGGTGCTGTTCGGGCTGCCGCGCCACTGCAGCGCTTCAGCAATGTTTGCGGTGAAAAGCGTGGATGGTTTTCATGCCATCATGCGGAAGCGTTCTGTGTCTCTTATGAAGCGGATGCGGGCCAGCTCGAACAGCCTTCTGAGCGTGTTCGTGGGTCGATGGGACTCGCCGATGTGGCGGCACTGGATGCGACTACACACTATGGGTGGTCGCGTCCAGGGCCTGGCATAAACTGGCACTCCTGTGCGGTGCCACTTTGTGATTTTTGTTTTTTATTTCTTTCTATGGCTTTGTTTTTTGTATGTACTAACAGTAGTTTTATAAGGTTTTTGTGTTACTAACAGTATATGGACTACGTCTGAAATAAATGTCTTATTATTATTATACGAACATAAATCTAGGGAACACAGCACAGCAGATTTTTTTTCGCGATTTCAGGTTTGGTCCCATAGTAAAACAGTTGTATGAACGTAATCGAGGCAAAAGAAATATTATGTAAGGATCGTAACAAGAGCCGTTCTGTAGTTTCTGCCTAGCCCCATGAGAAGAAGGCGTGAGTATGTATGTATGTGTACTATCCTTTATACCTACATAATATGTCTATATTAGGCGTTGCCCTAATTTAGCGTGATTACACGATCCCAGTTCCCGCGAACACCAGGCTTAGCGCACGAATTCAAAGCGAAATAGGTCGGTCTTAACGTTCGGATTAAAAACCATATTGAAGGCGAACGGGCTTAGCACCCCTTTGCCCCATTTACACCCCCTTTCTCCTATTTACACCCCTTTCAGGGGAACTAAAGCTCTCATCTCTTTATTCCTAGCGAACGTGATCTCGCATAATTAGTGTTTCCGATCTATAAAGTTTTATTTGATTCTTTTATGGGATTTTTCTATAAGAAAAAAGTTGGTGCAGAGATTATTTCTGTTAGTATGAATATTACTTGTTCTATTTATAATACTTTAATTTCGAGGTTCTGGGAAAATGACTTCTTCTTCGTGTCGCTTGCAGGACTGTATTTTAGAGATCTTGTTCGCCCCAAAGTTTGCATGAAAGTCACGCCTCGTCGGTGGCAGCGCAGAGGTCACTTTGACTGCATGTTTTGGGACACAGAGGGCAAGATAGGAAGTTCAACACACTATCTACCTAGCACATATCCTGAAGAATATCATATGGTTTTCTGATTTTGATTACTGTAGTCGATCTTATACTTTTAATTGTTTCTAAAACTTGCATTTTTTGCGTTTAGGTCCTGTAATCCCCTTAATCTTATGTTCCAGGTGACACCAGGTCATGGATGCTCAAAGAAGAACACTCCGCAGGAGATCGCTGCTGCTACTGTAACTGCTTTACGGAGGACAGTGCCAGCTGCTGTTCCAGGTATAATATAAAATGTCAAACCCTGTTATATTTTAGTATTAGAGCCATTGCATTGTAATTGTTTTAACCACCTATTGGTTACATATCAAACAACTAAATTGCAAAATATTATAAAGGTATACATACATATAAATACCTAAAATCTTTACTTATTTATTAATAATTATCAGCCGTCAGCGCTCAACCTCAAAAAATGGGTAATAAAATAAATAAGATTGCTTTTTAAAACTCGTTCAGGAATCACCTTCCTCTCCGGAGGCCTGGCTGAAGAAGAAGCCACAGTGTACCTGAACGCTATCAACCAGGTGACCCTGAAGAAACCCTGGGTTTTGACCTTCAGCTACGGCAGGGCTCTGCAAGCGTCAGTGTGGAAGACCTGGGCAGGCAAAGATGCTAACACTAAGGCTGCACAACTTGAACTATTGAAGAGGACAAAGGTATTATTGTTAATACTTTAAACTATCCCAAAATTCACACGGTCAGGTATTCATAATTTAAAAAAATGTATTATACTTAAATATATTTATTTTATTTTATTATTAGAAATATTATTTATTATTATATTTAAATATTAATAATAATTTTAATTAATAAATTAATAGATAAAGAATTAACTTATTTTATACAAGTTCAAATTAAATCAGTTTGTGTAAACATGACAGGTGTAACGATTTAATTTTTAAAAATGATAAAATAAAAAAAAAATACAATTCATACCTACTTCAAGTATCTACAGTAAGTGGTTGTAGACCCCCGTTTTTTTTATCGTGTTGAGATATCGATAACCATCACGTCTGTAGTTTCGCTAGCTATTTTAATTTGACCTTGTATAAAAAGTAAGTCAGAGCAGTGTAACAGCATGTCTGCAAAGCTCATTCCATGATTATTTTGGGACCTTCAACTTGCAGCTGTTGCTAAGGGACCCATATTAAGCTGTTCTTAGGCCAGGCCTATGTCCAGCAGTTTTTTAGCTAAAATTAATATATAATAAATGTTGTTTTTTATTCCAGGCAAACGGATTAGCTTCTCAGGGTAAATATGGTGGAGGCGCTGCGTCTTCTGCCGGCTCGAAATCAAACTATGCTGCGAACCATAGATATTAATCTGTAAATAGTTAAGGCGATACTCACACGACGCCGCGGGCCGACGCGGTAAGCGGTGAAGCTGATCTCACGTCGCATTGGGTTGTATTTAATCCACTGATGCCACGCGCGTACACCGTCTGACCGCACGAATCAGCGGCACGCGGCTCTTGCTCCCCTTGCGCCCCTCCACGCGGAACATCGCGCGGTAGAGCGGCGCTTGGCACTCGAGACAACGCATTACAACGCGGATCATTGCGGGATAAGGGAGAGTTGCACTTCTCGCGCGACGACGCCACAAAATCCGCCTCGCCACCTCCGCCCTCCGCAGCGGTTAGCGGCGTCGTGTGAAAACAGAGGAGCTTCATTCATCATCATTTCAGCCAAAAGACGTCCACTGCTGGACATAGGCCTCCCCCAAGCACTTCCACTTCGACCGGTTCTGTGCTTCTCGCATCCAACGGGTTCCTGCGGCCTTCACAAGGTCGTCGGTCCACCTTGTGGGAGGCCTTCCAACGCTACGTCTTCCGGTACGTGGTCGCCACTCCAGAACCTTTCGGCCCCATCGGCCATCTGTTCTGCGAGCAATGTGCCCTGCCCACTGCCACTTAAGTTTGGCAATTCTGCGGGCTATGTCGGTTACCTTGGTTCTCCTGCGGATCTCCTCATTCCTGATTCGATCACGCAGGGAAACTCCAAGCATAGCCCTCTCCATTGCCCTTTGGGTGACTTTTAGCCTTCTTATAAGGCCCATTGTGAGCGACCACGTTGCAGTGCCATAAGTCATCACTGGCAACACGCACTGGTCAAAGACTTTCGTCTTGAGACACTGCGGTATGTGGGACGAGAAGATATTGCGTAGCTTCCCGAACGCTGCCCAGCCGAGTCGGATTCGACGATTGACCTCTTTCTCGAAGTTAGACCTACCTAACTGGACAGTTTGTCCGAGGTAAACATACTCGTCCACGACTTCGAGTGTAGCGTCTCCGATCTTTATGGGAGTGGGTGTTACATGGGCATTTGACATGACTTTCGTTTTGTCCATGTTCATTTTAAGACCCACTCTTTCGGAGGCTCTACTGAGGTCCTCGAGCATTGTACTGAGGTCCTCCATAGTCTCAGCCATGACTACGATATCGTCGGCAAACCGAAGGTGAGTTATGTACTCGCCGTTGATGTTGATGCCAGCCCCTTTCCAGTCCAGAACCTTGAAGACATCCTCCAGTGCAGCGGTGAACAGTTTCGGAGAGATAACGTCTCCCTGTCTTACACCTCGCTGCAGAAGGATAGGTTTCGAGGTCTGATCCTGGAGTCGGACTGACATAGTGGCGTTTTCGTACAAACACTTCAGCACCTCGATGTACCGATAGTCGATCTGGCACCGTTGAAGAGACTGCAGCACAGCCCATGTCTCGATCGAATCAAAGGCTTTCTCGTAGTCCACGAACGCTAAGCAGAGAGGCAGGTTATATTCTTCGGTCTTCTGTATAACCTGTCGCAGCGTATGTATGTGGTCTACGGTGCTAAAGCCTTTACGGAATCCGGCTTGTTCGGGAGGCTGGAAGTCGTCAAACCTGCGCGCGAGACGGTTCGTGATGACTCTCGAAAACAGCTTGTAGACATGGCTCAGGAGTGAGATGGGCCTATAATTCTTAAGAAGGGCATTGTCGCCCTTCTTAAAGAAAAGTATCACCACGCCTCTGTTCCATGCCTGTGGTGTTTTGCCCTCGAGTATGACGGAACCAAACAGCTTCTGAAGGGCCTTAAGAACGGGTTTTCCGCCGGCCTTCAGCAACTCGGCCGTAATTCCGTCATCACCCGGCGCCTTGTTGTTTTTGAGCTGCTTCAGAGCCATCCTAATCTCGTACAGGCTGACGTCCGGGATGTCTTCGGTAAAGATGTTTTATATAAATAAAATGACGACAATGAATATCTGTGTTCACGTGAACGTTTCTTTTGTATTGAAGCTTTTGTAAACAAAGAATGATGGGCGTTTTGGCCGGTATGTCCAATAAAAACCACATATACATTGAAAGTTTATATCATAAGCATCAATTTTCATTATGAGCAGAAGGCTGTGAAATATCGGGTTAAAGAGATATCAGACCTGCAAGTACCATGTAAACGTATTAGTTTACCTATGACGCTAATGTTCACTGCAGTTCTCAATAATATTAGTTATTGACTCATAACATTGAGGGGGGTTATGGCTAAGTAATAACAGCTCTGGTTAAACTGCACTTGCCGTGGTTGGTCCCTGGATGGGTGACCATACTTACCAAGACCTCTCCGTACCTCAGAAAGCACGTTAAGCCGTTGGTCCCGGCTGTCATTCGTCGATCTCATTAGAACTCTATTGGTCATCAGGCCAGGCTCCCTACAAAAATACCCATCATTCTATTCGATAAATCTTGAGAATATTTTAGCAGTCTTTTATTGGTTTGATTACCTACGTTGGTGATCATGGCTTGTCAGTGACATCCGCAAGATTTGAATCACCAACTCCACTAATACTTTTTCTTTTAAACTCATGAAGATTGCCTCAACTTGTTCATTGCCACATCTCTACAAATTACATTGTAGAAGCATCCGTTTCTATTAATTTTAACCTAAAAGCTCCAAATCCCTTGAATATCAGCGAGCCCAATATTTTTCCTCCCCAAATCTTTGGACACTTCCCCCCACATCCCAACTTGATCAATGGCTAAACTATGTTCAGTTAACAAAGGACACAATAGTGTGAGATCTGTTGAAATGGCCGGCTGACCCAGTTCTGTTCTTTGAAGGCCAAGAGGCTTCAATAATAGACTCATGAAAGCAGGCAGATTTTGTGAAGGAATATGTATGCAAGGACATTTTTCTATAAGGAGAAATTGTTGGTACAGAATATACTCAGATGTAAATGTTGGAAACCCCTCATTAAGAAGTAAATGTCAGGCCTACAAAATTCACATTTTTTGCAATTTTTCAAGTTCATAATCTTGATGAATGAACATTTTATGAAATATCAATCAATAGGATTATATGAACTCAGAGGGCTGCAGGTATTGGCGATTTCAATGATTAAACATCGGTAAATACATAATTGTTACGCTCGCGAATCATATTTTGTTCAACATAAAACCTGACACTGACCTGCAAATTGCAAAAAACGTAAGAAAATTTGAATTTCCCTTAAATGTAAGAGTTTTGGTGTGACCAATTTTGTTTAAATATATTCAACTAGCTTCTGCCCGCGACTTCGTACGCGGATCCTGTTGCTACAACGACAACGGGGTCGTCAAAATCGAAGATCTGAAACGTCACGTCTGATGTCGAATTCTAAGAGCCCGGGGACGGGAAAACGGAGTGATGCGCGAGACGATTCGAGACGTTCTAGATCTTTCATATTTGTAAGTCAACAGGAAATGCCCATCAGACTAAACAACTTTTGCTAAGACGTCATTCCTATAATTATGTTATAGTGTCGCTGGGCTTTGGAGTTCCACAACAGGTGTTCCAGATCTTCAAATTTATTCTCACAGCAGAAAATGCTCTTCACGTGGAATATTTTTTGCTATGGCACCATTTTTATATCTCTTATTCGATTATTCGATATCCGTGCTTATACTTAAGCTGGTCTGTTGCGGTTCTGCATCAGGTGTTCCATTTTCCAAAATAAATTATAGCCTATATGTTGCCCAGACTTAGTACCTATACAACAAAAAACTTTTCTTCCCGTAATTCCGCAGTGGATCCCAAGGGTACACTGAATTAATATTCAATATTGAAGAAAAGAAAGATAGAAAGAAAGTACGTATCTTTATTCAGCACAGACTAAAATGCACACAACATTTTGTAAAATAAAATCTATCTAAATATAATCTACAATATTTTTTTCTGTAATATCTGTTGCAAAAGTATCTGACTGAAGTGTAAACAAACCCTGTTCATCTTAAATTCTTACTCAATCACTGATTAAAGGGTATTAGAGAAGGTTTAAATTTACATATCTCACGACTTTTCCACCAATAGAAATTGTTTGAAAATCATTATCTATTAAATTGTAATTGATAAGTCATCAACGAAAATTGTGGTTATAAATTTAACCATATATTATCAAATGAAAACATTTTCGGGTGATTTTAGGATTTCGGGTTATGTATTCAAATAATCAGATAAAAGCATTCCACTTGTAGTGGCACTAAAAATTAGCATCCACAGTTACGTTTTCTGCATCGCTATTCACAACCATACGACAAGGTATCGTATCGAAAATGACACATTCCGATTATCTAATTTTCCTTGCCCCGGACAGCAAACAGTTATTTATTTATTTTATTTATTTATTTGATTTACACGGCTTAACAAACCAATTACATAAATCAAAGTATTATATAATAAGTACTAACATTTTTTAAGTTATTTTTTAATATAATTGTAAGCTGTGGTTACCTGTAATGTAAGCTGTGGTTACCTGTAATTGAGTGTGCATTACAGGATAATGTATATTATACAAGTTCTATAATGGTAAAATATAATTGTAATGTATCTCGTTGGTAATCCTTAAATAAATAAATAAACATAAACTAATAACAAAAATTAAATACTATTATTCTCAGAAAAATGTAGGCACATAACCATTAAATTGGCAAATTTATTAGCGAACAGATCGCAGTCCGGGTTGGCTTCCACGAGCTTATTTCGTGCGGTCAACACGCGCGGTACGGGAGACGCAGCACGGGCCACAGTCCGACACGAAGGCACGGCTAGCAGTCGATGTTTTCTACCACAGAGATAGTTATTCGGTGTGTAAAGTCGAATCAGCTCATTATGGATGTCAGGAGCATCCGTCATACCCTTCCATACTTTGAGCATAACGCCTACCTGGTCACATGCCCTTCTGGTCTCCAGCATATGATATCCCAGACATCCTAACAGCAACTTAGTAAGATAGAGGTAGGGATAGTAACCGAGGGTTCTTCTGTAAAGAAAACGCAGGAATGCTTTTTGCACTTTTTCAAGAAGAAGTGCATACTTTGCACTATCGGAAGAATAGTGGTCGTCTATTTGATTTAAACTGCCAAAATTTCCGGGTTTTCAACTTGTGACGGCGTTTAGAGGACTCATACGATAGCATTGATTGATGTTCGATACGGTATGGAAGCGGATCGAGTGGTTGTGAATAGCTATGCTGATCCATTTGTTTATATTTTTATGAGATAGTTTTCGAACAGACCAAAAGTATTGCTTTACGGTATATATATGTTATAGTTATTTTTTCTCCTGTCTATACACTTTTTACACCTATTTCCATTTCACAAATGAAAGGTAGACTTTCGTCACAGTTCCGTGTTTCAGTGTACAGATTGTTATTGATCCTATTACAAACAGTCCCACAGTCGGTACTTGGTACCGTTGGCGTTGGTAGTTCGAGGACGTTTTCCCGGCAGTAGTGACCGTCCGGGTATTGGCCGTTTTCGTCCGGAATATCGCCGTTTTCGTCTGGGGAATTGCAGCCTTCATTCGGGACGTAGTTGTACGGGCTGACTCGGTTGTTTACGTACGGATTTGGGTCGTTGAACGGGTTTTGGTACATGTCACTGAATTTTTTACCTGTTTATAAAAATAAGTGTATAAGTAAGAATCTCAGAAAGAAGTCAAGTTTTTAGTATTACCCCTACAACAAAATTCTGAATAGAGTACCTACACCTAAATCCACACATACCGAAATAATTAAAAGAGTTAATAAACATAATTTTATATTGTGTGATTATACAATGTGGCGATTAATTAGGTTATCACATTACTCTTAAGAGATCATTCTACTCATCATTATGAACAACTTTTACTATGGGACCAAACCTGAAATCGCGACAAAAAAATCTGCTGTTCCCTACATTTATGTTCGTATAACTCGTCAAAATGTAGGGAACAGCAGATTTTTTTTTAACCCCTAATCGCCACATTGTATATTTTGTGTCCCGCGTTGTATATTTTGTGTCCCACATTGTATATTTTGTGTCCCACATTGTATATTTTGTGTCTACGGTTTTAATATTTGTAATCTACATATACCTGAAAGCCAATTCCGTAAATAAAAACGTTATAAACCTAGTCGCCTACAAATTTGTACGGAACCCTCGGTGCGCGAGTTCGACTCGTACTTTACCGGTTTTTTACATGTTTAAATCGCCGTCGAGGTAGACCACGGCGAAGATGGTGTGACGATCTGATAATCTTTGCAGGGCCAACATGGCCAGAGATCGCACAAGACAGGTTTGGAAGGAAAAAGAGAAGTTTGCCCAGCAGTAGGACACATAAAAAAAACATGTTTAAACATTTGTATGCCAGTCCATGGCGAAACATAATTCTTTAAATCAAGTAAATAATTTTATAAGTTAGTATATTTAGTTCTAAAATCTCAAAAACTTGACAAAAATGTTAAGAAATTGGAATTATTTTTGACAGATTGAGACAGCGAAGGTTCTTAAAATTATGGTAATTGGATCTCTGGATGACTAGTAAGGACGTTAAGATTAAAAAAAGTTTCCTTACCTTTTATTGTGTAATAATCAGCGCCAGAAAAGAGCTTTTTAACTCCGACAAAATATTTTTCGCCGAGTTTTAAAATATCGTTAATTTCTTGTGCTTGAACCTTGTTTTCTATAACCGCCAATATTCCTCCCTCCATGAAGCAGGTTTTCATAGCTTCCTGCCACTTTTGTGGTTTTTTATTTATTTTGTAACATTTTTTTGATCTCTCTAAGAATCTGTATCCTGAAATTATTATTTTGCATTTATTGTATCCATACAAGGTGGTAGATGTAATAGAGTACGGATTCAGAAAAGGAAGTAGACGCCCATAAAAAAAAAAATCGACGAGTTTTTTTATCAGCATTTCCATTCATTTTTATCGTGTAGCTATTGCACCTTTGCATGCAGCATATTTTTTAAACTAACGAAAATTTAGAATGATTTACTGAATTTCAGGTAGAAGTTCATGTCACGGCCACGACGTACTCCACCGTGTATGTGCATATGTTACGGCTAATGACCGAAGTGCGGCTACATGTAGTTTTAACCAAACCTAGCCTCGGGGTGCCCTTCGCTCGCTCTTGCATCCTATGTCGACGGAGCACCCGCTTCGCGGGGCTCCTATTTCTGTGTAAGGGGTTTAAAGGAACCTAACCAAACCGAACCTCGGGGTGCCCTTCGCTCGCTCTTGCATCCTATGTCGCCTCCCGAAATACACACGAACCGCAGGTGGCCGGCTAAAACTAGGTGTAGCCGCACTTCGGCCGGTTAAAACCAGGTGTAGCCGCACTTCGGCTATTAGCCGTGACACATATATATCATTGAACAGCTATAGCTACTCTAGAAAAGGGACGTCAAAAGAAATCTGAACCAGTCAACTTGACGGCCTTATGACTACGTCAGTGAACGGAGTTTGCGTGGTTACACTTTGGACCAAGCATATTTGAACAGTGTATTGCTTCAAAAATCGACTGGACCGATTGATTAAATATCTCCAAGCTATTTGATACACACGCATCTGCTAATTGCCTGCTAGTGTGTTCAACCAAATAATAATGATTACTTTTTACCATCGGTACGTTCAGAAGAAAACAACTTACCGTGGTCGACAGTTGGACACGACACATCATCATCAACTTTCTTGCAGACAAACGGTAACGGCGTGTTTGATGCTGAACATCTTTCCAGTTTGAACTTTCCAGTATCGATGTTCATAGATATGCAATGGTCGGAACGTGGCACTATACTCTCATCAGCAAGCAGTGGATATGGCGTGGGGTGTCCTGAAAAGCGGGTTTTAAAAAAAAATTAAATTAAGTACAAACTATAAGTCGCTATTGGTTGCGATTACAGCGGTGCTATTCTGTAAAAATCTCACCGTGAAAACTTAGGTGAAGTGAGCGTGGAGTGAGCTGTCAATAGTGTCAATTCCTAGCAAAAACAAACTAACTTCACCTAAGTTTTCACGGTAAGATTTTTACAGAATCGACCGGCTGGTCACCTTTTTTAGATGAATTCAGAAAAAAATCTGACGTCTATGATAAGTGAGCGCCAGAGGAGTTACTAAGTATTCTGAGTTTGTATGAGACAATTCATCTGACGTATCTACGCTCAGTTCACCATCATGTCCGAAACTGGTGCTTGAAGTGCTGGTAATGCTCAAATACAGCATTTTACTTTCAACTTTATCTATTAAAGGTTGGAGCAGATTTGGGCCGCACCGCACTGCAAAAATCCTCTTGTATCACTTTCATACAATATCTATGAACCATCGGACCCGCACTGGGCTCGCGTGGTGGATTACGGCCTACTCACTCTAGCTGAGAGGAGGCCTGTGTCCCAGCAGTGGGAACAATATAGGCTGATTATGATGATCGGACAATGCAAGCGCGCCGCACAGCATTTTTTTGTATGAATATGCATTGTGCTACGGCCCGATACGGCTGTAATATGAGCTTGGCTTTAGTTGACAATCCCTTTGTGTAGCAGGTTTCTTGGTCGCGCTAACCACTCCCCATAAGGTAGCCTAGGCAGTTGTATAACAAGAAAAATTCAGCGAAATGTGAGATGACAATTTACATTATCCAATTCTGAATACTTACCGTCAACAGTAACAAACTGTCCTATTCTAAATTCGTCGTGCAATCCCACAAATATGTCTGTCACATTAGGAACTTCTGTCATTTGATCTGTCAAGTTTTTCACTAAAGTCCACTCCCTTTGGGCTTCTGGGTAGAACAAAATAGCTCCTTCATCATCACAAGTTAAGAATGCGGTGCTCCAAGCTGAGCCACTCGTGTCCCAGTGAACTTTATAAAAGGCATCAAACTCCTCAATGTATGTATAGTCTTTTCTATAGAATTGTACATGTCGTGAGTATGTTGAAGGCAGAAATATACCTGCGGAGTTAAAAATGACTTGTGAAATGGCAAACATACATAAAGCAATGGTGTTACAGACATAAAAATGATTAAATATAGGACTTCAAAGGATATTAACAAAGTATGGTCAAACAATTAAAATTAAACGAAACAAGCTATACTACTATTCTGCCGTCATACGGTGATAAGCCGTAACTAACATTTTTCATCAAAAAATACTTAATAGACTTACAGGACCAAAACACAAAAAACGCAAGTTTTAGAAACAATAAAAGTATAAGATCGATTACAGTAAACAAAATTAGAAAAATATATTATTATGATATTCTTCAGGATATAGGTACCTATGCTAGAAAAGTACAGAATTCCATTTTGCATTTGTTGCTAAAGTTTTCGGAAATCAAATTAATATTCACACTTCTGATTATTTGAGTGTTAAGCTGAATTGTGTAAGGTTTCATAAAACATTTTTTATTGACAGTAAGTACTTGATTTTGAAAGATAAGGGTCTTAGAGTGAAAATTTGCACTATTAGCCCCGCCCTACCTACTCAAATACTCCAATCTCTTTGGAACTTATATTTTTGAGCCGTTTGGGGTTCAAACACTAGGGCTATGGGGCCCGAGTGCCCACTTAGTATTTCGAGACATCGCCAAGCGGTTAGACGACTCTTCACGTGATCAGGTGGCTGGCCTATTTTTTGGCCCAAGAATCAGCATTAGCCATACAACGTGGCAATGCTGCCAGCCTTTTGGGCACGTTTCCTGTTGACAGCGATGCAGACGAATTTTTTGATGCCCTTTGATTATTTCCCCTCCTTTTTATATTCTAGGAATAATATTGTATTTGACAATTCTTCCATGCAATTACTTAATACAATAAAGGCGTAATACCTATTTCAATTAAGGCCTTACTATTTAAAATAATAATTAAATAAAAGCTTCTATGCTAACTTGAAAAGGCGTAATTTACAATTGTAAACAGAAAGCCCTAACCATCAATTTAGAGAGACTGCATAGGTAATATCATATTTTTTTTTTACTAAAGTGAAAGGAAAAATCAACATTTAAAAAATAGTTTTTTTAATAAATAAATTAAACTAGGTATTTTTAGAAACTATAATTATGTTTATGTAACGAATTATACACGAGTTCAATCAAGTGAAGTCAGTAAATTTTTACATCAAATTATTACAATTAAAGCATCTATTAGCTAAACATTCTTCCTTCAACCAACATAAAAAAATAAAAATATATATTTTTAATATTGGTTATTTTATTTATCAAAACATTGCATTACGATTTATTAAAGCATTATTTTATAATGTTAATAATAAAATAAGATATTGAAAGTTACATAATTAAAGTTCCGGTAAAACCGGTAAAAAAAATGTTGTCTTAAGGAAGTCTCCGATTTCCGTCTCTGTTCTTTAAACTTTATCATACAGAGAAGGCATTGATCACCATTGGATTGGCGACTTCAGATTTAAGCTGCTGCACCAAACGTAGGACACCGTATACTCAGTTTTTTGTCGCAAAGTTAGGTGTACATGACATTACAAGTCAGAAAAAAAAATGTTCAAAGAAAATACTTTAAATTCAAAAATATTTCATAAAAAAAGTTGTATCATGATAAAACATTTGTAAGACAGCGTCGCATATTAATTGTCAAAGTTTTAAATTTAAACTATCATATTTTATGTAATGATGATAAAGAATTCAATTAACTAAAGAAATACATAAAAATTATTCCACTGAGCCGTGTATTTATTTTTTAATTTAATTTAAACTGCAAAATTACTTTTATTTTGGTGGTCAGTCGAATCAATTGACATCAAACTCATCGCTGTTTTGAACCTTTATTAGTTATATAATACAGTACCTACTTAAAATAAATACTTTTACCGAATTTACTGATGTCAGTGATGTCCAAGATAAACATAGAAAGTTCATAATTAAGTATAATAAAAAAAAGTACTCACACAATAGAAAGACAGCGAAAATCAGGCACTTCATCTTTGCGTAAGATGTCACACTGTACTAAACAAGCTTGACCAGCAAACGGTACATTTATACCTAAGTAAACAATATTTCTTGTTTATGGTGGGGTAAGAACCTGGCATAGAGCATACATAACTTTTGTTATACAGGTTGATCACAATTATGTTAAATGGCATTATTCCTCTGAAATATTTAAAAAGTAAACTAAGGCAATTACCTAATATGATAGACGGAAAAACAGTAACCAAACGCATCAAGAACCACAGGATGTGCTACCTCGCACATGTCTACAAGCGCCGCAAACCACACCTACTGCATGCAGCAATGCAGTACAAGGCCAAATCGTAGATAGTAGCGAAACTTCCGACGAAGACATTGAAAACAGCAACACCTAACACAACACAGCAGAGCAATGACATACAAAAGAACCGAGAAAGCAGTAGAAGCCCGCCAAAAGACGCACCGATGAAGCTCGACCTTTTTCTTTTTTTTTTTTACCTGGTTAAATGCTCATGCATTCTGCACTACCACGGGGAGATAGTGCAGTTATGTGGGACTCTAACCCACTACAACTCCACGGTGTCCTCCTCTGCCGCTTACGGCGGGAACATGGGCACGCGGCACTCATCCGTGAACCCGCCGCGGCTGTCCGTCACCTTTGGGGAGCACTCCCCATCACCGGCGCACCAGAACACATAGCACACCGTGACTACCCCAGGGACCAAACCAGCACATGGGCACCAGACGACCCCTTGTCTGGGCACCCTTGGTCCCCCTGCGACGGGTCAGGTCATTGGCCCCGCCGCCTTCCAATTTTCGGCCGCAGAGGATAGAGAGAGCGGCCAACGTCATACCAACACTCCTCCTCGAAAAAAATGAAAATGCGGAAACAACGACACAGAAAATAAAGTTATTTTTCACTTTGTAGTGTTTTTTTATGTCGGTTGTTGTTTTTGTAAAAAAAGTTTTTATTTTTCACTTTCTTAAGAGTGGAGTTTCTTGCCGGCTCTTCTCCATAGGAACCGACCAATTGGAACCGTGCACCTAGCTTCAGACGTTTCATACGTGCTCATGTAGGTTTATGTGAAAATAAATATTTTGATTTTTTATTGTAAATAAATTATTTGTAACCACAGGACGCATTAGGGACTCTCTCAAACAAAAACCCAAACATCCTGTATGTAATCTATTATCTTATCGCCGGATGTCAAAAGTTTATCCGAAAAAGACAAATACAGTATTACTTTGTTTAGACTCTGACAATTCGCTATTGTGTATCATTTGTACTATGTAGGTTTGTTTGTTGTACCCACTATCACTGTCTGCAGACATCCTGCCATTTTAATGTTTCATAGAAACAATTAAGCGCTGCTTATGATCGTGGTGGCCCAGTGGTAACGGCCGCGACTTACGAGTCGCGGTCGTAGGTTCGAACCACAGAGGCGCTTTTTTTTTTTTTTTGTTAGCCTAGTTTATGTCCCACAGCTGGGCAAAGGCCTCCCCTTTTTCCTTCCAAACCTCCCTGTCTTGTGCGATCTCCGGCCATGTTGGCCTTTACGTTGTGTAAATTATTTCGTTGCCACTGCTCTCAAAACGGTAAAAGAAAACATCGTGAGAAAACCGGCATGTCCTACAACCAACAATTCGCGGGCATGTGACATCTACCGACACGCACTTGGCCTGCGTGGTGGATTGCGGCTCACTCCCTCTTACCGAGAGGAGGCCTGTATCCCAGCAGTGGGAACGTTATAGGCTTAGTATGCTGTTATGCTAATCCTAGTTATCTGCCTAATCCTTCGAGGAAAACAAACACCATGTTAGGTTAGGTTATATAAAAAATAAATTCACGCAAACCTCACTGAGTAACAGGGTAGTTTGAGTAACCATTGGCTATTGACACCTAGATATTACAAAGATAAGAACTACGGTGCTCAGACCTGGGGTAGGCCCTAGGTCTGAGTGAATTTTTGTTTAATGAAAATTTTGTTTCGGCATCATCTACATCCTAGAGGGAGGGCCCGTGGCTAAATAATAACAGCCCCATGGTCATGGTCATAATAACAGGTCCATCGGTTGGTCTGTGGATGGGTGACCATCTTTACATACCGTGACCCCTCCGTGCCTCGGAAAACACTTTAACCCGAGGGCCACTAAATGCGACGCTCCAAGCGAATTCGTTTTGCGCTGCAAGCGTCAGCGTCGAGCGTCAAAAACAAATGTATTTGACTATTATCTACAAGGCCACGAAGTAGCGCTGCAAGCAGCAGCGGAATTTGCTACGAGCGAATTTGCACGAGCGTTGGATGATCCGACGCGCGTTTTTTATGAGCATCGAAAACAATTGTATGAGAAAATTTGACAGCGACATTTTCACTTGTAATGTCGACGCGTGCTCACTCTGTACTCACAGAGCATGTAACCTTTTTCTGTACTGAACTGATTCATCCCCCCACAGACGTACACGCTACAGGCGAATTCTTGAAGTTCGTGGCCTTGCTTTTGACGCTTAGAAATGACGCTTGTAGCGAATTGACGCCTCAAGCGTGGCGTTATTTTCGTGGCCGAGGCACATGCCGTTCGTCCCGGCTGTCATTCATGGATCTTTGACAGTCGTTACGGGTAGGCAGAAGCCCGAAACTCTGACAACCAGTCTTACCAAGGGGTATCGTATTACCCAGTAACTGGGTTGTGCCGTTGTGGATGTCAGATAGGCAGTCGCTCCATGTAAAATACTGGTATTAAGCTGCATCCGGTTAGACTGGAAGCCGAACCCAACATAGTTGGGAAAAGACTATGCAGATGAGATCATCTACATTCTAGAAGTTATAGACAGGGTAGCGGGGATGTCGGCGCGCATTCTGTAACCATAAATATAGCACATGATTCTAGACGCATAGAAATTTCTCATCAGCTATAAAAAAAAAACCAGCTTTTTCATAGAAAAGTGCATTAAGTACCTACGCGGTCATGTGTGGAAAAGCAATTAAAAAAAAACCGACGAAAGATTTTAACGCAGGGTTCTGAATCATGTACTGAATCCAATGGTAGTCGATGTCCCAACTACTCCTGTACCCACAGCAAACTTATAGGATGTAGATTGCAGATGATGTCGAAACAAAATACCTATAAAATTTTCATTAAAAAAAAATGTTTGAGCTTTTCAGAAATCAGACCGCCATTTTATAATGCCGCTCATACACATCACACAGTACGTAAACTCACTAATAATAACAAAACAATCTTTTAATCTGAAATCTGAATCTACCATACACGTCATCACTAAATCTAAAGCCAATAAATAGATCTATCAAATTCACGACCTGCGACAATCCAATCCAATTGGAAAAATAATTAACACCACCTCGCCCGATAGACGTTTAAATTCTCTAGTCTGTGTTAAATTAATTACTTGTCCGGATTCCGGACAGCGCTATTTGCAGCATCCGGCCGGACGGTCGACCGGACAGCCGTCCGGGCGAGTATTAAATATGCGGTTTGTCTGATTTAAATCGTAGCGTAGGACTTAAGGGGCTTACAGGACCTAAACACAAAAAACGCAAGTTTTAGAAACAATAAAAGTATATGATAAACTACAGTAAACAAAATCAGAAAAATATATGATATTCTTCAGGATATATGCTGGTAGATAGTGTGATGAAAACATAATACAACTAATTTGATAGGATAGAAAAAAATCATGAAGATACCTCTAAAAACTTTCTTTTTACAATAAAAACTATACTAATATACATAAAATCATTATGATTTTTTGTCAGATTATTCTACAAGCAACATACTAAAGCACTAATGTGTTAATTTTTTAGTCCAAACATTAGAATTTTTGTAAATAGATAATTGCTTCATATTTTTCAATAAATTACCAGCGTTGTGTCATCGCGCTTCTTTTTCTTTTCTATGCAGTCCGACAGAGACCGCGCTTTAGGTCATGTAAGCCCCTTATGTAGGGTTCATGGTTTCGGGCGAACTTGATTTAATTCTCTTTGAGCACTTCTGTACGTGTTATTGTTATACCTTGAATAATTGTGTTGGCAACCCTCTTAGGTACGGTTAGTGATTTGTGTAATGTTATTAGATAGTTTAACTTTATCAGGGAATAGCTAAATAGCTAAAGTATTAACGTAAGCCAGTAGTTACGGATTTAAACTTACTTTTTCCTCAGTTTTTAGGGGTCCGTACCTCTAAACGAAAAAACGGAACCCTTATAGGATCACTTTGTTGTCTGTCTGTCTGTCTGTCAAGACCCTTTATCTCGGGAACACGTGGAGATATCGAGTTGAAATTAAAACCATGTACTCAGGTCTACTGCAGTCCCTTGAGTTTTAAGTTAACGTAAAAAAAAGATACCACGGCCGTTTATGCCACAAAAACGTATATTTCGACACTCACATAAGAGTATCAAAATTTATAGGGTACTTCCCGTTGACCTAGGATCATGAAATTTGGCAACAAGCAAGGTCATGTAGCACAAGTAGGTAAAGGATAAAATCCGATAACAGTAAATTTTTTGTTTTAAAAAATAAGAAACCCGTGATAAACTATTTTCATAGGTACGGAACCCTCGGTACGCGAGTCTGACTCGCACTTGACCGGTTTTTACATAAAAAAAAGTAGGTATCGAAAACAAGGTACTAATTGAACTCAACGAGGTTTTATTCTCATTGCAAACTGTAAAACCTGAACAATTCAGTTTTTGAAACAGATGACTTCGCGTTAAAACTTGAACTACCCACCGATATACACGAAATAATATATGCTATTTGAATGTGTGTATGTACAGTCAACAAAGGAGTTAAGTATACAGGAGCGTCGGATATAGTTGAAGTTTACTAAGAAACCGATGGATGTTCTGGACTGAAATTTAATTTAATAAATGAGCTGTTGGTTTTCTATTAATAAACTAAAATTTTATTCGAAAATATCCATCGGTTTCTCAGTAAACTTCAACTATATCCGAAGCTCCTGTATACTTAACTCCTTTGTTGACTGTACTTAATTCTTTAAAGAAAGTCAAGCGTTAAAGGAAATAAAATACAGTAAAAAGTTTCAGAAGAAAGTATTTACTGAAGACTTCGCCTTTTCAAATTTAACTCCAAAGTCGAAGTTGGCACGTGGCAGATTTCTGCCTGAAGAGTTTCAAACAAAACAAAACCCCGCTCAACCTGAAACTTCACTTCAACACTCACTTCGCGATATTTTTTTGCGAAAAATATAAACCTTTTTGGCGTAAAATATTCACGTAAAATTTTGTAGGTAAGAACAAACCCACCCTATTATTTCATTCATCCTCAAAACTGCGACATAGGCTTTGTAAGGTCTGAAATAAAACTTCTTTGACAATTATGGTAGCCTGGTACTTAAAGTTTGGTTTAGTCTAAGTAAAAATGTCTTAAAATAATCTTCACTACTTCAGTATTTCTTTATCCTTTGGTTCGCACTACAATATCCTCGCGCCAGTATTCCCCGAAGGAGACAAGCAGAGGTGTATGTACACTCAGTTATAGCGATTAGCTGACCCACCTTTGCTTAATAGAATTTTGTCATTCTTTTATATTTTACTAGCTGACCCCGGCAAACGTGGTTTTGCCATATTATAATAAATTATTTCTAGCTGCCCGGCGCTACTTCGTTCGCGTGGTGTCCTACCCCTTACTCTACCCTATCCCTACCCTACTCCTACCCTACTCCTACACTACTCCTACCCTACTCCTACCCTACTTCAACCCTACTCCTACCCTACTCCTACACTCTAAAAAAACAGTATCCTATGTCCGTCTCCTGGTTCTAAGCTCCCTACCAATTTTCAGCCAAATCGGTTCAGCCGTTCTTGAGTTATAAATAGTGTAACTAACACGTCTTTCTTTTTATAGATATAGATTTATTTGAGCAAAGTAAATAAAATATAAAATAATGATAAAATTCTATCGACTCGTATTCTAAAAAATCTCAACCATTTAAGCAAAGGTGGGTCAGCTAATTGCTATAACTGACTGTACATACAGGTATATTTCACGTTACAATACTTAATACAGGGACGAGCCATAAACCTACTGAGAAACTTTTGTTTAACCTAAGAAAAACCTCTCAAATCTTCCTAGTAGCCTAGTACTTTCAACTTTTGTCCTAGTCCGGTCCAGTAGCGTAGAGCATTTTGCCAAACTGTCTAGTACAAAACTTTCGCATTAAAACTGTGAACAAGTTGGTCTGTGATCAGCGTTAGCTATTCGTACAAGTTTCCATAATAAAATGCTCTGCGTTTTGTGAATACAAAACACTTTGGTGAAGTTCAAAAGTTAGAGGCTATGAGAGTTCAGAAACGGTAGATAGCGGAAATATTTTATCAATAAAAAATAATGTTCATCACAGCTATCTATACTATATTTACACTACGTTCTGACCCCCAAGATAAAGGCGTTGCCTAATTTGGGGGTCACCGTCCAATATATTCTTGCACAGACGACAGCACATCAAACTACCCGAAACCACAGTCTATACATCATACAGTCGTTCGACGAAGACGTCTAGCTAGACAGGGCAATCGTGCGGGGTGTGAGGGGCGAGACGCGGGAGGCGCGAGCCCGAACTGCATACTGCCACCGTGTTAGTAGTTCGGGACACAACTTTCAGGGTTGACAATTTCGACTTTTCGATTAAAAATAATTAGAAAAAACAAAACTTAAGAAATAAGCAAGCACTGAAATGTTACACTATGTCGTATCTCTGTATTTGTCTTTGTACATAAATTAAAATTTAAAAAAAAATGTGTACCATTACATTTTTGAAAATAGTAGGTATCCCAATAATAAAATCAACACTTTATTATTAGGATACCATTTTCAAAAATGTAGTGGTAGTTTTGAGTCCCGGGAGAAGACATAGGATACATTTTATCCCGATATTCCCTCGGGATTGAAACTTATGCGGGTGAAACCGCGGGGCCAAGCTAGTGTAGAAATAATTCGCTTATTTCATGGCCGCGCCCTGGTATGTACATTAGATACAGCGACCTCCATCGGGACCTTAAGATGGATGTCGTAAACACAACACAGTAATACAAAAATATGCAGATGCTCATGAACAGACTTCATCATCACGTGAATGTCTAGGCGATCCAACTCCTTGACAACACTGATCTAGTGCGAAGATTATAAAGGAAGGAGATTAAAAGGAAATAAAGGAAGAGGAGGAAAAGGAAGGAGGAGGATAGGAAGGAAGGGAAGGGTTTTAGGAGGATTTAAAGGAATTCGTTTTGAGTTAGTTTAGTGCAGTGTGAGTGAACTTAACTTCAGTGCAAAGTGCTGAGTATTATACAGAACACGTGAATCAAGTGTATTCCTCTTAACATAGTTAACAAGAAAGACGTTGTTGGAAGATTTCTTTATTTTATACTTAGCAGTTTAAGTTATATTAAAATTACTTATTAGCTAATAGGCTAGATTGTAATATGAATAAAGTACCACCGACTGTGATACTTTACAAAAAAAAAAAAATCCATAGCCAGCACCCACACTCTACGTCGCGTCTCCTGATCCATATAGGTACAAAAATATTTTACGAAATCCCATCGCGTTCAAACGAAACTTGAGTAAAGTTTCTAACTCGAAGTACGGAGCTGAAATATTATATTGTACATACATACTAATTCCATGCTTCAAAGAGATGTAAGCCTTGTAATCCTGCACTGTCAGTGCCAATCAAATGTTACGGGACGTACAGGTTTATCCAATACACTTATAATATCATTCAGTTTATCTGAAATTATTTGAGGATTTATATACAGCGCTTTGTATTAGTTGATGAACCGAACCGTTTTGTATAAACTTGAACGAAAGAAAAGGACTATGTAGTATTGTTTCTGTCCACTACCATGATCATACATAATCAGCCTATAATATTCCCACTGCTGGGACACAGGCCTCCTCTTTCTTTCTATGAGATCCCGGGACCCTATGGCCATAGGCATGAATTATTTTTATCATCATTTGCCTAGCCTTTTCCCAACTATGTTCAGGTCGGCTTCCATATTTTGTTTTATTTTGGTATTTAACATGGAGCGACTGTCTATCTGACCTCCACAACCCAGTTATTTAATTGTCTTTATCTTAGACTATACAGGGTTAGTTTTTAAAGACCAGCCAAAAAGGATGTGGTACAAGCCATCAAACTGAACAACTTTCTCCATGAGACCAACATCGTATGTGTCGGTGGATGATGATGAGGATGATGATGATGATGAGAATGATGATGATGATAATGATGATGATGATGATGACGAGGATGATGATGATGATGATGATGATGACGATGAGGATGAGGATGATGATGATGATGATGATGGTGACGATGATGATGATGACGAGGATGATGATGATAATGACGATGATGATGATGAGGATGAGGATGATGATGAGGATGATGATGATGATGATGATGATGATGATGACGATGAGGATGATGATGACGATGAGGATGATGATGATGATGATGATGATGATGACGATGATGATGATGACGATGAGGATGAGGATGATGATGATGATGATGACGAGGATGATGATGATAATGACGATGATGATGATGAGGATGAGGATGATGATGATGATGATGATGATGAGGATGAGGATGATGATGATGATGATGATGATGACGATGATGATGATGACGAGGATGATGATGATGAGGATGAGGATGATGATGAGGATGATGATGATGATGATGATGATGATGACGATGAGGATGATGATGACGATGAGGATGATGATGATGATGATGATGATGATGACGATGATGATGATGACGATGAGGATGAGGATGATGATGATGATGATGACGAGGATGATGATGATAATGACGATGATGATGATGAGGATGAGGATGATGATGATGATGATGACGATGATGATGACGATGACGATTATGATGACGATGATGATGATGATGACGATGATGATGATGAGGATGATGATGGTGATGATGGCGAGGATGATGATGATGATGATGATAATGACGATGATGATGATGAGGATGAGGATGATGATGATGATGATGACGATGAGGATGATGATGACGATGATGATGATGATGACGAGGATGATGATGATGATGATGATGATGATGACGATGATGAGGATGAGGATGAGGATGAGGATGATGATGACGATGACGATGATGATGATGATACTAATAATAAAGCTGAAGACGAACCGGCAAAAATCATAATAAAGCTAATTTCATCATCCCGTAATAACGTCTACCTTTTGTGCTATGTTATTTAAATCCTCTAAAATATTAACAGCCATTAATTAAACTCTCAGCTGCTGCCATTGACATTTAGCCGCAGCCGCAGCGACTTAACTATCGCTTGATCGAATTTAAATGGTACCTACAATAGATGGAAATAGTGCTAAGTATCAATTTTAACGTGTCAGCGTGCTGTAAGTTTACTGCTGGACATAGACTTCTCTTATTCTTTCGCAGTTAGCAAAGGGATCTCTGTGAAGGTGTTTTTGAAATCCTTGGATCTCCCATTGCACACTATTTTCTTACCTAC
Source organism: Oligia strigilis (assembly GCA_951800025.1). Classification (NCBI taxonomy): domain Eukaryota; kingdom Metazoa; phylum Arthropoda; class Insecta; order Lepidoptera; family Noctuidae; genus Oligia; species Oligia strigilis. Next base: position 6,809,038 of record OX637560.1, on the reverse strand, counting down.
CTATTCTACATTGAGTTACTGGGTAATTGGTAAGACTGCTTCGAACTAATAAAATTAAAATGATAAAATTATAAGCTCGTACATAGAAAACCATACAAAACAAAAAAAAAATAACGGGTAAGGGCGAGTTGGACTCGCGTACCGAGGGTTCCGTACAAGTTTGTAGGTATAAATCGCTACAAATTTACAATTTTCTGATTTTTTCCATATCAATTTTATTGTGCTACACTACAATGCTTCTTGCCAAATTTCATGATTCTAGGTCAACGGGAAGTATATAATATATAGGTTTTGATTTCCTTGCGAGTGTCAAAATATGCGGCATAAACGGAACATAAACGCCCGTATCTTTTGATTGCGTTGACTTAGAAGTTTGATTTTTTTCACTGCTTCAAGGGATTGCAGCCTCAGGGCTGCAATATCAAATACTATGGTATTTGATAACTATTAATTTCAACTTGATAACTCCACGCGTTCCTGAGAAAAAGTATCTTGACAGACGGACATATCGACGGACAACGAAGTGATCTTATAAGGGTTCCGTTTTTCCTTTTGAGGTTCGGAACCCTATAAACATGTCAAACCACCATATTTGATCCTCAGACAAAAGTTATCTGACGATTGACAAAGAAGAATGGCGTTAAATGCTTGGTTACTTGACTGGACAACAAGAAAAAAAACTGGCCAAGTGCGAGTCGCACACGAAGGGTTCCGTACCACAAGGCAAAAATGCCGTAAAAAACGTTTGTTGTATGGGAGCCCTTAAATATTTATTTTACTTTAATTTTATTATTTACTAGCTGCGCCCTGCGGTTTCACCCGCGTAAATGTCGATCCCGTGGGAATATCGAGATAAAAAGTACAGCCTTGTGACAGACAGACGGACGGACGGACGGACAGACAGCGAAGTCTTAGTAATAGGGTTCCGTTTTTACCCTTTGGGTACGGAACCCTAAAAAGGAATAGGTACTCTACCAAAATTGACCCAGAAATAATGCGTACCTATCTTTATATTTAAAAATATTTATTCCTCAATTTCATGATTGCACCTACATACCTCTGTTTGTCTCTGCATGACCCAAGAGTTGCCTCTACGTTTGTGTGTCTAAACTATTAAATAAATAGTCTAAATGATAGGCAGTAGCTTTTCTCTAACATTCTGAGTTCATAAAATAAAATTACGTGTAACATTTCCCTTATTTACGCAAAAAATAAGCTCCGTTACCATGTCACGTTAGAAAAGAGAGAATTAAATATACTTGAGGTACATACAATAAAGACTGAAATGAACGCTGGTATTGTATGTAAACAGACTTGCTCTGTATTGCCAGAATATTCTTTGTGAAGCGTATTCTAATATTGGAAGCCCGAGGGTGTTAGAGTGAGGTGTGCTAGTGATGGCGAGAATACTTTTATTTTGTCCTAGCGACCTGCCCATATGAGAGGTGGCCAAGTGGTAACGACCGCGACCTACCGAGCTTACCGAGTTGCAGGTCTGGGTTCGAACCCAGACAGGCGCTTTACTTTGTGTAAATTATTTCATCACCACCTCTATAAACTCTAACTTAAACTCAAAGCATTTATTTCAATTAAACCAATTACAGCCGGTCGATTCTGTAAAAATCTCACCGTGAAAACTTAGGTGAAGTGAGTTTGTTTTGCTAGGAATTGACACTGTTGACAGCTCACTCCACGCTCACTATACCTAAGTTTTCACGGTGAGATTGTTACAGAATCGCATTACAGGCACTTTTGAATTGTCAAGGGGTCGGTTAGTCAGAAAGATGAAGCTAGTTGTATAGGTTTAGGTAGCTGCGCCCCGCGGTTTCACCCGCGTAAATTAATGTCGATCCCGAGGGAATATCGGGATGAAAATTAGCCTATAATATTTGCTAATCCAGGGTGTCAGCTACCTCCATACAAAATTTTATCAAAATTGGTCCAGCCGTTTGAGCGTGAAGAAGTAACAAACATACACACCCTCACAGAATCACAAACTTTCGCCTTTATAATATTAGTGTGATTGCGCCAAGTTTGATGAAGATGTAGAATGTAACAAAAGTAAATAGGTTTTATTTAAAAAAATCTCCTTTAAACAACCGCTGTAAAAGAGACCCTACCGTTACCCACAAAAGGAAACGTCCTCTGTATTGTTCGACAAACATTTTTAAGTAGATAAACTCCATTTTCCAATTCCATTCCTTCTGAGCTTATTTATATTCATTCATTCATTCATTTCAGCCAAAAGACGTCCACTGCTGGACATAGGCCTCCCCCAAGCACTTCCACTTCGACCGGTTCTGTGCTTCTCGCATCCAACGGGTTCCTGCGGCCTTCAAAGTCATATTATTTATATATTATATATTATTTCGCGCCAATATTTAACTCGTGTCCGGTATTTTATTGAAAAGTAGCTTCTGTCCGCGGCTTCGGCCGCGTAGATGTTGAAAAATATCCTACGGAAACGTGCTACCGGTGCAAAAAGTAGCCTAAGTCCTTTCCAGGATGCCATCTGCCTCCCTGCCAAATTTTATCGAAATCCGTTCAGAGGCTTAGGCGTGCAAAGGTATATTTCTTGGACTTCACTGGTTTTTATTTTTTATTTGAAAATAAAATTAAGTTATTATTACTTATAACATCAGCTATCTGCTAGTGAAAGTCCCGTCAAAACCAGACCAGCCATTTCGGAGATTAGCCGGAATAAACAGACAGACAGACAAAAATAAAATTTGTAAGTACGGACGTCGGACATATCTTCGGACATACTTTCATATGCATTTAGTAAAAGCTGCTTTTTTGACATTACAAAGATGTTTCTTTGCAATGTCAAAAAAGCAGCTTTTTACTTTTTTACAAATACATATGTATGTATGTATATGTATAGATGTAATAGTGTTGCCGTAGTTCAAAAGAATCTTACGTTTGAGAAATGGTTTATTTGCGACGAATTATTTATTCTCCCATCTCAATGATTAAAAGAATTTTCTTAAAAACATCGGTTTGGGCTCCGCTCGCCCCTTGGATCTTACCCCTAATTGCCTAAGTGTATTTACTCGCCCCCTTGAGAAACATCGTGTTTATATCGACTGTACTTTATTATTCCTTACTAGCTTCTGCCCGCGACTTCGACCGCGTGAAATTTCTTGCTTCTCCCCCCCCCCCCGCCCCACCCCGTGGCATCACATCGCCCTGCCTGTGCTATTGCTTCGTACCTATTCGCTTTGCATTCTTTCTGACTTTACTTCTTCTTGCTCGGCTCCTAAGGGTCCTAGCGCGACGTAAAATAGCATATAGCCTTCCTTAATAATTAGGCTATCAAATGCTAAAATAATTTTTCAAATCCGACTGGTAGTTCCGGAGAATAGCGCGTTCAAACAAACAAACTCTTCAGCTTTATTTTTAGTATAGATCAGGGGTGGCCAACTTGGTTAGACCCAAGATCTACTGTTCACTGACGACACCCTGTGCGATCTACCAATTACATACTTCTTGAAATTTTATAGGAAATAGCATAGTTCAGTTCAGTACACAATTATGTAGTATTTAAAAAAAAAAAAAAATATTAAGAGGGAAAATATAAAACTGAAAATTATTCTTAGTAATCTACTTATTTATATTAATGTGAGCATTGCGTTTGAGCATCTTTCGCTAGATTAGCAAAATCAGGTTTGTAGTTGCATTTTTTTTTTGCCTTGCCACGATCGATCGGTTGGCCACCCCTGGGTATAGATTATTTTTATGTTCCCTCCCTAAAGAGAAATGACTGTCTAGAAACCGGTGTAATTATATTTACATACCTAATGTAATTATGTACGTACATAGCCTACTCATATTCATGAACATATTACTTTTTCAAGGTATGTCTGGGTCGGTAATATAAATAACATTTTGGCGTACCTACAGCAGCTTATTTTTCGCGAAGCAATTTGTATGGATTACTTACCTACTGAGAAAATGTGTTATACATATATCTTTTTTCATGGAAGTACCTAGTTTATTTTCGCGAATGTTGGTGGAAGCTACCAGGAGATTATAAGTTCATGGGCGATGTGATTTGCGGTTACTCAATAATTTTGACATAAAAAATAATTTTTTAGGGTTCCTTACCCAAAGGGTAAAAACGGGACCCTATTAGGTACTAAGACTCCACTGTCCGTCTGTCTGTCTTGTCACCAGGCTGTATCTCATGAACCGTGATAGCTAGACAGTTGGAATTTTTACAGATGATTTATTTCTGTTGCCGCTATAACAAAAACAGAATAAAATATTTAAGGGGCTCCCATACAACAAACGTGTTTTTTTCGGCGTATTTGCCTTGTGGTACGGAACACTTCGTGTGCGAGTCCGACTCGTACTTGGCCAGTTTTTTATTTAATGAAGTGAAGTGATTTTTTATTTACAGTAAGTAGCGTAACAGTAACCTTTTCGTCACTGGCAGGCTTCCGAGAATTATGGGTTATTTCCCCAATTTTATGAGATCAATTCTTAACTTTTTGTTTTTTCTTTCAGCGAAATCCGTATTCTGGACGGTGTCAAACAGTCTAAACAGCACTTGTTCTTCTAAAACTTTCATAATTTCGGGTCCTATTTCGGGTTTATGGTTTAAGTTTGCGAAATAAAAACAAAGAGATTAAAGTGGGCGCAGGACATAAAACCTAGGGCTGGTCATAAATCCTAGGGTAGCTAGTGTAGACAGAGTAATCTATAGACTCATGGTATCCGTGTCACCGAAAGGGACAAAAAATTCCGGCAATCTTCATCATACTATCATTTTTACAGCTTATTACACTGCACCTTACCATTTTCACAGTTGCGCAAATGTACTAATATTGAATTATGCACGAAAAAGATCTTATTTTCCGTTTAATCGCGGTGTAGTTTTTATTATTTTATTCATAATTTTTATTATTTCATTCATAAACGTCAAACTTGTTGCGCACATTGATGTGCTTAGCCGACACGCAGTAAGGGACAGAAATATTCTTACTCTGTCTCTTTTCTTTGCTAGTGACGTTAATATAATAATATTTCTCTTTTTCTTGTGCGAATGAAAAAGTAGATATGCAGCAGTCTATAGTTTACTCTGTCTACGGCAGCTAGGGTTCATCGTAAAAACGTTAGTGTCGAGTAAGTGATGTTTATGACATTCGTTTTATGAGAGGCATATAAATGTGGAGTTAGGTGTTGGCATAATGTGAGAATAATTATTAGGTGTAACTTTCATACCTAATTAAAAAAACATACTGTGGTTTTCTACCACCCTCAAAGCCAAAGTATATGCGGTACCTACTGAAAAATTGGTGTAATATGGTCCTGAAATTTTTGGCTCTGTCTTCACGAGTAAATAGTTCGCAGGATTACCAAGTTGGTTTAGTGGTTGCAATCGCTACTAATATGGTCTTGGGTTCCATTCCCAGACCGGGGAAAGTGTTATTAGGTTTTTCCATCAGGAATTTCTAAAGTAGATGTCCGGAGTTTGGGTTTGTACCCTGTGTGATGGCTATAGGCGCGCCCCCTATAAAATAGGACTTAAACATAGCTGGAGAATGTGAGTGTACTGTAAGGTACATTTCTGCCACTGTCTCTAACTAAACCTTAAAAAAAAAACGCATGGTGTCCGGGAATCCCCGGTAGGAACGAAATTCAAAATGAAAATCCATGATGGCGGTTGCGAAAATTTCAATATGATGACAAATTTTGAAAATTTTCGTAGTCGCCATTTTGGATTTTCATTTTAACCTCACTATTGGCTTCAGCACCCTCGAAAACCATGAAAACTATCTCTCTCTTTAATTTTTTTTATTAGATATTATAATAAAAACTCGCATAACGCTTTTTCGTTACGTGACGAATTATACGTTTAGTTCTACCGCAAGTTTCGTTAAAGAACTTCAATAGACTTGATGTTATGTTATTTTCACTCATAAATGTAGTTTGGATGGGTGACTGACCATTACAATATCGCGACCCCTCTGTGCCTCGGAAAGCACGTTCAGTCGTTGGTCCCAGTTGTTAATTGTAGATTTTTGACAGTCGATATGGGCCTTCAGAAGCCCGAAAGTCTGACAACCAGTCTTACGAAGGGGTATCGTGTTATTTATATAAAATACTGGTATTCATCTGCATCCAGTTGGACTGGAAGCCCATCCCAGCATAGTTGATTGATTGTGGTTTGGAACCGCTTTTGAATCTGAAATGTTGACATGGGTTTCGCGTTCGCATTTCAGCTTGACAATTACGCAAAAACTCTAATTGTTTAAAACAAAAGTTGCTTTTTGTTTTTATGTACCCTTGAACAAACCAACGACCCGCCCCGGCTTCGCACGGGTGCAATTTACATTTGTGAAGACAGTATTCTATTCACGACACGTTGTGCACAAGTTCTGAGCAGTAACCTATCAAAAATTACTAGGTTTGCAAGAATTCAAGATAGAATTTCATTAGTTTTGTATTATATTTATCTCTCTTTACAATTTTATTGAATTATAATAGAATTATGCAGGAGTGAGCTGTGGTGGCCCAGTGTTACAAGGCCTGACTAACGAGTTGTAGGTAGAGGGTTCAAACCCAGGCAGGCACTTTACTTTGTGTATTTAATTTCATCACCACGGCTCTCAAAACTGTGAAGGAAAACATCGTGAGGAAACCTGCATGTCCTAGAACGAAAAATTCGTAGACATGTGACATCTACCAACCCGCACTGGGCCTGCGTTGTGGATTACAGGCCACTCCCTGTCACAGAGAGGAGGTCTGTGTCACAGCAGTGGGAACATTATAGGCTGATTATGGTATGTAATAGAAGTATAGATATAAATATTGAACATAGATAACATTGAACATTGTAGTTTAAGCGAAAGCCGAGCTTTCAATATTAAATTCAATTCCGCACCAACGATCTACATAGCGGGATGGTATAACGAATCGTATATGTAAACCCTAATAGAATATGTGAAAGGTTATTTCATAATTTAGCTGCTTGTTTTTCTGAATATTCGAATGCGGTGAACCAGGTTTTTATTAATTTATTGTAGGTAATGTAAGTGTTGCGCGCGCTTAAGTTACGGTTTCCTAGTAAGAGACGAAAAGGATAGCAGCGAGGTTTGAATTTCCATCTTTTGCATCCACCATCTTTTACATCTGACCATCTTTTACATATGAGACCCCTCCGTGTCTCGAAAAGCACGTTAAGCCGTTGGTCCCGGTTGTCATTCGAAGATCTTTGACAGTCGTTACGGCAGTCAGGAGGCCTACAGTCTGACAACCAGTCTTAGCAAGGGGTATCGTGTTTCCCAGTAACTGGGTTGTGAAGGTCAGATAGCGGGTCGCTTCATGTAAAATACTGGTAGATTCAGCTGCAGGACGACCCCAACATAGTTGGGAAAAGGCTAGGAAATGGAGAGGGTGTAAATGTGCGCTTATTGATTTTTGGAAACCCTTAACAGGCAGGTCTGCTGTAAATCTTGGCATAAGAATGAAGTCGCGGGCCGCAGCTAGCATCAAAATAGATCTCAAAAATTTAATAATTGAATCCTCAAAGCGCTCAGAAAATAGCTTCAAAAGACTCCGCAAACAAAAAGAAGTTTTCCTTTTGTACTGGAGCTCATTATAATTTACTGTTACAATTAAATTAAACTCATTATTTTGTGAAAAGAAACCGAGAAGGTATTATGAACAACGGTTTGGTATGAAAACATAAATATAGGACAAAAACTGGCCAAGTGCGAGTCGGACTCGCACACGAAGGGTTCCGTACCACAAGGCAAAAACGCCGATAAAAACACGTTTGTTGTATTGGAGCCCCCCTTAAATATTTATTTTGTTTTAATTTTATTATTTATTAATAAAGTAGAAATACAACTGAGTATTTTGTGAATATTTCAAGTGCCTACCGGTTGCCATTATTAATATCGAGTAAAAAAGGGCAAAAAAAAACGCGTTTGTTGTATGGGAGCCCCCTTAAATATTTATTTTATTTTGTTTTCAGTATTTGTTGTTATAGCGGCAACAGAAATACATAATTTGTGAAAATTGAAATTGTCTAGCTATCGCGGTTCTTGAGATACAGCCTGGTGACAGACAGACGGACAGACAGCGAATTCTTAGTAATAGGGTTCCGTTTTTACCCTTTGGGTACGGAACCCTAAAAATAAGCGTTCTGTTGTCGATCTTAAAGTGAAAAAAATATTGTGAACTTTTTCATCAAAATCTGTTTGGCTTTTACTAGGCTGACAGGCCTACTAGGAGTCTTTGTTTTCGCACTCCCTTTTCTTATTCTTTACTAAACCGCCCCTGGTTCGCGCGGTTTTTATGACTTGACAAAACATCGAGTTTTCTTTCATAAATGTTAGTTTAATATCAATGTATACTCATAAACCTTCCGGAACTAATCAAATATTACAGTCATGTATAAGGTAGTAATTAATTTTCAGATTAATGATAGTAATTAAAAGTATAGGAAGAAGAAGAACTACAGAAGCTCATGAACACAGACTTTATCATCACGTCAAGGTTGAGGCAAGCGTTTTATCGTGAACCATTCCAATCAGTTCAACTGCTGATCTAACCCAAAACTTACTCTATGATAGGGTGAAGATTTGGCGCAAACTCCTTGACATAAGGTCAAACTCAAACTCAAACTCAAATCATTTATTTCAATTAAACCTTGTACAGGCACTTTTGAATTGTCAAAATTAAATAGTCTGTCAGTTAGTCAGAAAGTTGAAGCTAGTTGCCCATTCCAAAGCGTAGATCTCTATGGAGAAGAACGGACAGGAAACTCCATGGACACTCTTTTAAATCAAGATATTACAAAATCCTGGGTAGGTACATTATTCTTGTTGCTTCTATATGTGAGAACAATGTAAAAAAGACAGAAATGAAGAAACAATTCAAGACATAAGATTAAAAATAAGCCTTGGCAGTTATGAGATGACCAGTCTCAACCGACGGTACTTATTTAGTGCCAGCCAGGACTAAAAAGGGTAAAACCTTTGGAGTTAGTTTAGTTCTGATTATAGAACACGTGAAATAAGTGTCATCCCCTGAACATAAAGTGGATAAGAAAGACGTTCGTTATTGGCCAATAAAAGACAGACCATTCTTCCTCCATTTAAAGCTTCTTCCATACAAAGATACATTTCCTGTTGAGATTGAACAAGCTTTCCAATTCAATTACTTTAATTCCTTCCTGTGGAGTTAAGGGTGAAGGAAATGTGATTACTTTTTTGCCCGTCCTAAGCAGTGTCCGTCCCTGACTTCCTTCCACGCATGTAGCTTAGTTTTGAGATATAAGAGAGAAGCGTTTTGAAATGAAAATATGTGATTTTTCTGGTTTCAAATGACCCGCGTTTTAATAAAGTAAATTTAATACAGACTATTTTTGCATGTCCTTAAGAGGTTAGTAGAACTTAAAAACTGTGTTAGTTAAACTAATTAAAATTCAAAAATGCCAATGTCAAAATGAAAAAAAAAACATAAATTATTACAATCTTTTTAAATAATCATACCTCTAAGCAGTTTTATAAACCTATTCCACACTGCTGACTCTGGAAATGACTAAGGTAACTTCTCTACTTAGTCTGTGCACTTATTAGGCACCGATCAAAGAAAAACGGAATTTAGTACCAACCTAATATAGGTACTTACTTTAAACTCTTACAACGGTTGTCATGAAAATCTGTCATTTCCACCAGTATTTGACATTAAGGTGTCAAAAAACGCTCTGTATTAGGAAAACAGTTATTGTATGACCGTTCACCACTTCTTTAGGAGACCATAGCTTAAGTTACACTACTTTAATGTTAAAGCAATGACTTTCATTATTAATCTTTAAACCGTTAAAAAGAAAATATCGTGAGGAAACCACGACAAAATAGTCTCAAAATAACGATAGAAGTAAGATATTGTTTCCCTTGTTTAAATAGGCCTTTGTCCAGCTGTGAGATGAATTCAGACTACTGCTGTATTTTTATGATGGCACTGAACATTACACAAAGACGCCTTTTTTATTTCAACAACGCTTTCCTCTTCCTACTTATACCACACCTCATCCCTACGAAGTTACCGATGCTTCACACGTGCACACGAGTTTCGTAAGAACGTATAGTAAGGCATACGTGACGCCCCTGCATAACTGCTTCCCTGGTAACCGTTCCACGGCTCTCCTGTTTACGACAAGCAATTTATTTCAAATGTTGCAATTGATATAGGATGAATGTGGTGGTGGTGTTTCACACTGCTTCGAGTTTTTGTGCGCCTAGTACTTTGCTCGTATTTTTACTTGCAAAATAGGGTGATTTATTCTTTATTTTATTTTTCCTTTCATCATGAGTTCTTGTGGGGCAAGAAGCCCGCAGTGAAATGATTTCAAGATTTAAGATTAATAATTTTAAAGATTTACGACTGATTACGGGATCAACAGCCGCTAGTTTTTGTTTCATTATCATTAGATATCGGTACCCAACTGCACGTACGTGGCGTTTCACTAGTCAATTTAAAACACAGAACAGATTTAAATTGACCAGTGAAACACCACATTATTTACATTATAACCCAGTCATGACGTAGAAAGACACACACAAATACTACACACACATATTCTTTTTTTGACATTATTTGCCAAAATGTGATTTCTTATAAAAAAAACTAGCTAATTTAAATTCTCTCATACACGTAGGTGCCTACAGATATCCAGAAGATCCAACAGATATCCTATTAATACGGCAAATGGTTAAAATTATGTACACGTGTCATGTACAGTCAGCAAAAGAGATAAGTAAGCAGGATCGTCGGATATACACACATCAAAAGTGTCTAGGGATCAACATATATTTTTGCAATAACTTTTCTCCTGATTGATATTAATTAAAATTTTCTTTAAGGATTCATCAAATAAAGTGTTTTCGTTTGTCACAGTAACGATAAACCAAGTCACCTTTGCATTAATAAAGAAATTTGCCATTTTCCTAATAAAGGGATTTTTGACATTTGAACCACTAACACAAAAGTTCGAAAAAAAGACTGAAATAACAGTTTTCTTTAAAATTTTATTGGGTAACTTAAACAATTAATAATCCGTGTTTCTACCGCGAACACTAACAACACAAGAACATCGGTTTGGCATACTCAAAATGAGTTCATCCAAATCACGCTGTGGAATGGCCGCCCATGTTCGTTGCAACAACAAAAAAAGGTCTTCTTGCGACTGGATACCCTCCATATTCGGCAGAGCTCTTCTCTGTAGCATATCCCATGCATGCTCAATCGGGTTCAAGTCTGGCGACTGAGCAGGCCAGGGCAGGACATTGATGTTAGCTGCGGCGAGAGTCTGTCTTACAACTCTTGCGGTGTGCGGTCGTGCATTATCATGCATTAACTGAAATAAGGGACCGATTTGCACTTGTAGAGGAACGATGACGTCTGATACAATCGTCTCAGCATAAATTTGAGCGTTGAGGTTGCCTCTGATCCAAATCAACTCAGTTCTTCCGCCGATCCAAATACCCGCCCATACCATGATGGTTCCACCACTATAAGGATGGACTTCCTGGCAGGATTTTAATCGCTGTTGGCGTCCAGGGGTTCTCCAGTGTCGTATACGTCTTGTATCCGGTCTCATACCAAAACGAGACTCATCAGAAAAGCACACGAAACGCCATTGTTCTTCTGCCCAATTTCTGTGTTCAAGAGCCCATTGATATCGAATCCTACGATTGTGCACTGCTATAGGTGGTACCCGTAGCGGTCTTCGGGAATGAAGGTTCACTTCATGCAAGCGGTTTCTGACTGTTTGGTCGCTAATTAAGTTCCCTGAAGAGTGATGAAGCCTCACGGCTAACATCATGGCGGTTATTGTTGGAGCTCTTCGAGTTAAGATTTGAATGTATCGGTCTTGTCTCCGTGTGGTGCAGCGATACCGTCCTCCATGGCGCTCAGCCACGGTACCTGCTTCGGTAACGTGTCCAAAGTCGACTGATAACACTCTGACTTGTATTCAGAGCTAAAGCCACAGTACGTTGCCGGGAACCAGCTTCTATCATTCCCACGGCTCTGAGCATTTCTTCCCTGCTTAAATGACGTCGCCGCTCCATAATAACGTTGGTTTTAATCAGTAGTAGGGAAACAGTAGCACTAATAATGTCTTCAATGCGTTGTATGTTTTTATAGGGAAAATATTGACAGCTGATTTTCATCTTTTACTCGAATTTGATTCACAGTTCCTGATTCAAATTATGAAATGCACCAAAAAGGATCCATATAAATTTATAAAATCATAAATTTATTACAAAGCCACATCTCAATCTCAAGAAATCCGCATAAAAATGCTTGATCCCTAGACACTTTTGATGTGTGTAGTTGAAGTTTAGTAAGAAACGACAACATCCATCGGTTTCTTATTAAACTTCAACTATACCCGACGATCCTGCATACTTATCTCTTTTGTTGACTGTACCTAACATTTTGATTGATCGATTTATATATACGGAGCTATTTAACGTTTTTTCAGTCTAGCTAGATAATGCCCAAGTTAATTAACTGAATGACAGTGTAAAAACCTTCTTGTACCTATAAAACAGAAAGTGATTTATTTTCATTAACTTGTGTTGTTCGGGTCTAGATTAATTAACGTTCTTGTAAATCTAGATAAATATAGATTTCGTCCTTGAAATGAGCCGAAACTATTAAGGGACTTCGTCAGTTAGTAGAAAATCTAATAGAATAGAATATTCTTTATTATGTACACCATAAATATTACTGATATGAGTGTAGAAATTTTACAAGTGGTGACACAATGGGCGGTCTTGTCGCTAAAAGCGATCTTTTAAAGACAACCTTTGGATGGATTTAGAGAGAAAGGGGCGACAATACTGCAAGTAGTCTGTAGGGTACCATTTATGTATCTATACTTATATTATAAACAGGTGTAAGTTTGTATGTATACCCCCTACATAGAAACTTACAAACTTTTTTTTTTTTTTTTTTTTTGCGGATGGGAAGTCATCAAATGACCCCTCCCGCTCTGGGTGGAGCGGAAGGGAGTGTCAGACTCTTACTGACTAAAACCCACCCGTGTTCCTTCCTTAGCCCTTTATGTTCCGGGCCAGCGGTAACCCTTTCGGACAATCCCGCTGACCCGAAACTTACAAACTTTACCTCACAATCTCTGGAACTACCAGTCGGATTTTCCAAAAATCTTTTTGTATTTGATAGCCCAATTCTTGAGGAAGGGTGTAGGCTATTTAACATCACACTGTCACCCTTACGAGCCGAGCAAAAAGAAAAAAAGTCAGAAAGAACGCTAAGCAAAAACTAAGTAATAGCGCAGGCAGGCGATGAGATCCGACAGGGAGAAAATTCACGCGAACGAAGTCGCAGCCAGAAGCTAGTTAAATATAAAATTATATAAATACATACATACACAAAACATAATACATAATACTTATCTAATTCTTGTAACCAAACGTCCTTGGGTCACATGTCATTGAGTTTTGCTCAAAATAATTACGTTTCATTTCAAAGGAACTAGCGGGGTAATTACATTACTTACAATGGAAACTCATTTTGACAATCCAACACTATCCATTACGTTATTTACGCTGTTGAGGTGCACGCTATTTAGGTGCATGTGGCAGAACACAGAAGCGGTTGCAGTTACTGAAGTCGTATCACAACGTCAACTTCAAGCCGTTCGTGGTACGCGTGCCGAATTGTTATCTGCCCGTCGTCATGGAAGAAGACTTCTGGCCGCAGGACGTGGTGTTCCGTCGCTTCCGCGGACAAGTACCATAGAACAGCACAAGAACAAGCTTGTGAAGTACCATTTTATAATAGAAATATGTATGTTTAGGTTAAGGTATTTATCTAATCTATGGGCCTGCGTCGCCTGAAATAAAATAATAAATAAAACGGTCGGTCAAAACGGGACTGTCTGACCAGGGAATAAATGATACACAAAAATAATGGCAAATTTTATCGAATAAACATTTTTGTGTAGATACCATCTTCCTGACATCTAAAAAAGTTCTTTTACAAAAATATTACTATTCTCCACAGCTACAGAAGAGGTTCTACCATAAGAAAACAAAAGAGTGTGGGGCGAGTCGCACAAGCCGCTAAGTTAACAGTTTATGTGTTAAGTGTTCTCTCGACATCTACGGTCAGGACATAGTGACGAGCGGAGCGATTTAAGAAATAAGATAGCATGTAATAAAAAAAAAAATAGCGTGTAATATGTCTAGTAAAATGTAATAGGTATATGTCTAGTAAAGGAGGTAATCACTTTACCCACTAAACCAAAAGTTAGGTTAGGGAAATTAATTGTTCCGCAAATTAACCCAATCTGCCTAGCCTTTCCCCAACTATGTTGGAGTCGGTTTCCAGTCTAACCGGATGCAGCTGAATACCAGTACTTTATATAGAAAACCTGCCAATCTGATCTCTACAACCCAGTTATTGGGTAGCATAGCACTGAATATCCAATCCTAAATACAGTTTAATAAGTAGTGCAGTAAATATAATGTTATTTCCGATGTGGGACTTAAATCTGCAACAAGTTAGTACTTTTCTCCGTAGCTAGAGTTTCATTACATTTTATTGGAACGAAGTTCTTTTACGGAGCTTGCGGTAGAATTAAACTTTAACAAATCGTCACGTAACGAAAAAGCGTTATGGCGTAAGCCTACTCCATGCGACTTTTTATAACATATAACAAAGAGAGAGAGAGATATATATAGTTGTCATGGTTTTTGAAGGTGCTGGAGCCGATAGGTCAGAATACAAAAATCCAAGAAGGCGGCTGCGAATATTTCAAAATTTTCGGAACCGCCATTTTGGATTTTTATTTTGAACTACCTTCCTGCCGGGCGTCCACCCCACACGTTTTATTATTCTATTAACGCTGTCTGGGACTTAACTGTGTTATTGCTCCCATGTGCTATAATAGAGTGTTGCTTTCTCAAACACTTTTGGTAAGTATTATGATGACCGTTTATTAGTAGTGATCTAAGAGACCCGATCTTAGCAATATCTGTGAGTTGTATTGGTGGAACAGAATAATTATGTTTCCCAAGGTTCTGTTCCTGAATCAGGCATCATGGTTGTCGTACTTTTGGGCTTCTGACTACCCGTAACGACTGACAAAGATTTATGAATGACAGCCGGGACCAACGGCTTAACATGCTTTTCGAGGCACGGAGGGGTCTCGGTATGTAAAGATGTCCACCCATCCACGAAGCAACCGCGACAAGCGTAGCTTAACTTGATCGATCGACCCGTGCGGCTGTTATTACTTAGCCACAAGTGCCTCGTTTTTCCGTAAACAATAGTAAAAAAAAATCTTAACCTAATTCAATAGGCTATTTGACTGGTTTCTGATAAACATCTCAGATTATTTAATGGTGTCTAACGAGCCCACAAAAACCTATTACTTCAAATTGCATAATGTATTTCTTTTAAAAATTAATAAATAAAAATGTACTGTTTAAATAAGCCGCCAAAACGCTATCTTTAACAATATGGCGTCGTGACGTCACGATTCACGTAAACAAAAGTTGAAACGGTCGAGATACTAGACAAAAGTCATCTGTTTTGTCAACGATAGACAGAAATTTACTAAATCATGACGTCATCTTAAGTTCAGCCAATCCAGACCGTTTTCGATTACGTGGCGCCAGATTTAAAAACATGAAGTTTTTTCGGGATTTTTTTAATAAATAATACATTGTTTTGTAGTAAAATTAATGCAAATCGATTTTAAAAGCGATAATCTATACGAGTGTCAATAATTATGACCTTATTTTTTACATTGTCAAATAGCCTATTTTCTTCGCTGGCCCACTATGTTCACACCCTATCTCTTAACCCTTGCTAAGTGCTGACTCCAATAAGTGGATAGCGAGCAAACTGTACAGTTTAACTATTAAATGCTTTATGTTTTAGTATAAACTAGATTACAGAAGTATTAGGGAGTTGGAGTGGCTGTCCCGACATGATAACGATCGATCGTTACCGTAGTCATACTCAGCCTATAATGTTCCCACTGCTGGGACACAGGCCTCCTCACTGTGAGAGGGAGTGGGCCGTAATCCACCACGCGGGCCCAGTGCGGGTTGGTAGATGTCACATGTCTTCGAATTTTTGGTTCTAGGACATGTCGGTTTCCTCACGATGTTTTCCTTCACCGTTTTGAGAGCAGTGGTGATAAAATAATTTACACAAAGTGAAGCGCCTGTCTGGGTTCGAATCTACGACCTACAACTCGTAAGTCGCGGCCGATACCACTGGGCAACCACTGCTCCGTAGTACCGTAGTTAGTTGTTGTTATTATTAGATAAGTGGATTTTTTTTTTCATTGGTGCGAATTTTAATTTAATATTGAATGCTCGGCATTCGCTTAAACTACAATGTTCAGTGTTTCTATTTATGCTATAACCTATACTTCTATTTATAGCACATTCAGCCTATAATGTTCCCACTGCTGTCACACAGGCCTCCTCTCTGTGAGAGGGAGTGGGCCGTAATCCACTACGCGGGCCCAGTGCGGGTTGGTAGATGTTACATGCCTTCGAATTTTTGGTTCATGAGTGTCGTCCGGCCAGCTGAAATAAAGAATGAGGGCAAGAGGATGATAGGATACTGTAAAAATAGAGCATGAATTTAATCATACTTGAAATTATTCAAATTTCGGGGTCCTAGAAATACTTAATAGCAAGTAACTGCAATCAACTTGGGTCGCTTCACCCGCCCGGCTCTTGCGCGGTTGGTCCCAGCTCTAACCGTACCTAACCCGTTTAGTCGGGATATTCTAACTTAGTTACGGCGACCAACTGTGAGAAAAGGTCAGAAAGTTAAAACAAGGCTCTTTTATTTAGAAAAGTGTGCATTATTAGAACCGTTCTAATAATGCACACTTTTTTAAACAAATTAGCCTCTTTTGAGGGGTTCTAGTGGAACCCCAAAAATTTTTCAATGGTTTATTATTTTCAAAACTCGTACAGCACAAAAGACCAATAACTATGTTTAAAGAGGACCAGTTAAATATTAGAGATTAGAGAATTACGAATGTTTTTGTCCAACCATCGTCTTTTCATTTAATTCCCTCCATTTTTAAATGGCAAGAGGTCTACCGGTATTCTACTAGTAGCTTTTATAAGCTCAAAGTAATACCACCAAAACCACCATTGGAATACAAGGATGCCTGTTTCAGGTGCAGAACCTTAGGAAAACAAAATCTGTTACCCCAATTTAACTCTTAAACATTGCTTAGATCGGGTCTTTTAGACCGCTACTAATATATGCACATAGAGGTATGAGGAACAGGGTGTAAAGTTCACTGATTCTCTGTAGAAAATGGAGGATTCTTCGACCAGATGGGTCTTGTGTCTGGTGGACTCATCATCATCATCTGCCTAGCCTTTTCCCCACTATGTTGGGGTCGGCTTCCAGTCTAACCGGATGCAGATGAATACCAGTATTTTATATGGAGCGACTGCCTATCTGATCTCCACAACCCAGTTACTGTCTGTTACTGTTACTGGTGGACTACTGTCCGATAATTGAAGTCGGCATGTTGTATAGTTGCGCGATAAGCGCTTATTTCGCGATGCAAGATTTTGCGTGACACCCGTGTGTTGCGTTCTTCGCATGTGGCAATGTAGATGCCGCACATAGTCGTTATAATACTTACCAAACGTATTTGAGAAAGCAATAAACCCTTATTACAACACATGGGAGCAATAACACAGTTACTTTCCAGACAACGTTAATAGAATAATAAAATGTAATGACGCTCTAACTACGGAGAAACAGAACTAACTTATTGCAGACTTAAGTCCCACATGGGAAATAAGATTACATTACTGAAACAAAAGTCAAAGTCAAATCATTTATTTCAAATAGGCACCTTAAAGGCACTTTTGAACGTCAACAATTACAGTAAAATTGAATTGATTCTAGTCGCCACTTCCAAAAGGTTGTGTTCGTGTGGAGAAGAATGGGCAAGAAACTCCACCGTTACTCTTTTAAAAATGTTTTACAAGGTTTTTTAAACAAAATATAATTATAATAATATATGTGAAGACGATGCACCTAGAATAAAATTAGTCTACCACAAAAGGTGAAAATAATTAAAAATGAAGCAATGACAGGTAAATCAATTATGTGATAGAAGGTGCTCACATATTTATAAATTATTTACAAATATTGTAAAAGCAGATGATTTTCCTAGAATTTTATGTAGGAAAATTAGAGGTATTTTTGACAGATTGAGACTGAGATCAGACTGTGAACGTTCTTAAAATTACGAGAATTGCCCCTCTGTTAAGTACTGTTTTGTATCATGTAAGAGAGTTTCATATTTCAATTAGTAAAACCTCTTCTAACTTACACAAAAGGCTAGTTAAGGTTTCCTTAGTGCCGGGTCAGCGGGATTGTCCGAAAGGGTTACCGCTGGCCCGGAACATAAAGGGCTAAGGAAGGAACGCGGGTGGGTTTTAGTCAGTAAGAATCTGACACTCCCTTCCGTTCCACCCAGAGCCGGAGGGGTCATTTGATGATTTACAATCCGAAAAAAAAAAAAAAAGAAAGTTTCCTTGGTTCATCATAGCAGAAGCTCTACGGATATTGTGGTGTCCTAGTAAGTAACTACATATTAGTTAGAGAAGTATGGAAGAAAAATACGTGTTGCGCTGAACCCAAATAAATTGGGTTTGGGAGCAGGAATTATTACCTATACTAATATTAATGCTACTTACTGTACATGATAAACTTTACCACGTATTTTTTTAGTAGCAGTCTGTCTGTATTTCTGTCGTCTAACTATAGTTTCTTAATAATATTTCATGGTCTAATCTTATTCGAAAGTTTTAAGTAGTTCAACCTTTGAGATAGTTTTAGAGTTCCGTACCTCAAACGGAAAAACGTACGGAACCCTTATAGGATCACTCTTGTGTTTGTCCGTCCGTCTGTCACAGCCAATTTGCTCCGAATCTAATGGACCGATTAAGTTAAAATTTGGTACACATATGGATCTCTGTGACCCAAACACAGACGTGTAACGTAAATAAATGAATTTTGAATATGGGGGTCAGTTTTGGGGGATAAATAGAAAAAAAAAAGTTTTGTAATCTGTAATGTGTGACACATCAAATGAAAGGAGGAGGATCTCAAATATATTTTTTTCAAAATTTTAGGCTCGGTAGCCTAAAATAAATAAAAATACAGAAATAGTTCTATACTATAGATTACATACATTTTCAGTTGGAATGTATGGGAGAACATGTTTTTCAACAATAATGTTAAGTGTGTTCTTGGGATAAATTCATTCCAACTACGGAACCTTTCATTGTGCGTGGCCCGACACAAACTTGGCCGGTTTTTTCTAATACTTTCTTGTTTATTATTGAGTAGAGCAATAAGTTTTAAAAAGGCCCTTTAAAGATTTTTCCAAACCATTAAAATTATACCGAATAACCCATCTATCTAGTGAAAAACATGGTATAAATAATTACGTAAAATAATTTCAATTATCTTCTTCAAAACTGCCTTACATATTATTTCATGAAGCGAAGGAAATTATCTCTCATATTAGTCAAAAATATTTAATTTGACGTGAAAATATGTCGGTCGGATTACCGAGCTGGAAAATAATTACGTCGGCGTTACTTCTCTCGTTCGTCTCGTCAACTGATATTAATATTAGCGTCAGTTACTTATAAATTACGATGACGAAGAAGCACTAATATTGGGGTGAAAATATGGAAAAATATAGCTTTACAACACGCATGAATTCTTGGTAGGTGGAGGTGTAAAGGTATACCAGCGTTCTGTCATCGCGCTTCTCTTACTTTTCTATGCAGTCCGAAAGTGACCGCGCTATAGGTCATTAACAGGCACAGTGCAAGATACTTCGGCAAGATAGGACAGTCTAGTTTATTAGCAAGGACACTCAGGCGACTGTTGGAGCTGGCACGCACTCTATGCAACTGTGATGCTGCACGCTTGCCTCTGATCGCTGCGGAGCCGTCAGTTTGCGCGTTCGCAAACATACCCGAGACACTACAGAAGCGTGGCTGCCCCAACATATTGAAATACATAACATATTGAATATATTATTGTGCTAAACGCGAAGATCATTAACAAATTTTAATAATGCTGATGCTTAGATTTTATGACATTCTCTACATTCAACCTTCTTAGTTAACTTGACACAATTTTCTAAGACAAACTTCCTCAAAACGCGTAAACGTTTCTCACTTTTATTTCCCGCCATTTCGCGCACACGCGGTCGCCATTTTCACATTACTATCCCTTTTATTTTTTCTCTCTTTATTCCCGCAGATTATAATAAAATAAAAACTCTTGGGAGAATAAAGAAAAAATTCTTCATTGTTAGCAAAAAAAAGCTGCTGCGAAAGTCGTAAATGGTGGAGTTTCATCAAAAAACGTTTTATCGGGATGCAGATAAAAATAGGATGTGTATGATAAAGTTTATTGAAGGAGGTTTGATGTATCATCTCATAAATATTGGTTCTCGAATGGATGTCTCGAATATCGGCTCGGGCGAGAACAATGTTCTTTTTTGATGAAAGTTTTATTATCCATTTATAGCCGTAAATTCTCCAAGCCATGGTTTATTTACAGAAAAACTAAAACCCACTGAATGAACACTTGCTTTGCAGAAGAGAGCAGTAGTGGCCTAGTGGTAACGGGCCCGACATACGAGGGTCATAGGTTCGAACCTAAGCAGGCACTTTACTTTGTGTAAATAATTTCATCACCACTGCTCTCAAAACGGTGAAGGAAAACTTCGTGAGGAAACCGGCATGTCTTAGAACCAGAGATTCGAAGACATATGACCTCTACCAACCCGCACTGGGCCCGCATGGTGGATTACGGCCCACTCCCTCTCAAAGAGAGGAGGCCTGTGTACCGTTGTCCAGTGGGAATAGGCTGATTGTGTCGTATACCAACTAATTCAACAGATTAAAGTCCTTTCTACTTTACTGTGCCCGACAGGGTCCATCTCATGTTTCTGTAAAACTTAAGTGAACGTGAAAATATAGAAAAGTACTTACCTGCTTGAAGCTTTTTCCTCTAAAAACTATATACGGAGAGTGAGAGACAGATAAACAGCCTATAATGTTCTCACAGGCCTCCTCTCGGTGAGAGGGAATGGACCGTAATCTACCACGCGGGCCCAGTGCTGGTTGGTAGTTGTCATAAGTCTTCAAAATTTTGGTTCTAGGACAGGCCGGTTACCTCACGATGTTTTCCTTCACCGTTTTGAGAGCAGTGGTGATGAAATAATTTACACAAAGTAAAAAGCCTGTCTGGGTTCGAACCTACAACTCGTAAGTCGCGGCCGTTTTACTGCACCACCACAATTCTGTATACACAAGTGGTATTAATATTATTTGCGGCCTGAACGTTTATATTTCTCTGAAAATATTGTAATACAAGAAGTTCTATATAACCCGGAATCGGATATTTATCAAATTATTCCGTGTTTGGCTATAGGTACGGAGAGCAGCGAACTGGTAAATGGAGGCAAACGTGCGCAAAACTACGTTAAATAAATAATATTCTGCGAATGGGAATCAAATATACAGTGGGTAATATCACAGAGGGAATATTATATTTCATGTTATTGGTAATCTATAGATGTGTATTTCTCGAAACGGATGAATCTTTGGAAGTAGGTAGTCATGTGACATATTCAGTACATTTTGACTGCGTAGATTTTTTGTTTTGTATTTGGTTGTAATCCGCGATCAGTTTTACTTTTAGCGGATGAGTTGGGTGTACCTAAACATTGGCGGGAAGAGCGTGACTCCAGCGAGCCATCTACTCGTACGTATTCGTGTTTAGGTCCATACAGGTGTGGGTGGACTACACAATGTCTTTCCTTTTAAGTCTTTTCCTGTAACTTCTTGTTTTCAGTGCAGCACCCAGATCGTTGCGATGCCTTTGCAGTCTTTCCTGTTACCTTTTTGTGATGTTCTTGATCTCGTCCATGACAGAATTCATAGAACTTCTTGTGTATTTCAACGTTCGTGACAAGCCAAGGAACGCTACTAATTGACCTCAAAATAGCGTTCTGCATTTTCTGTATGATGCTAATGCTTGAGTTACAGGCGCTGTCCCAAAGTTGGATTCCGTGGGATAATATATGAGCAATGGTAGCCCAGTGGTAACAGCCGCGACTTACGAGTTGTAGGTCGTAGGCTCGAACCCAGACAGGCGCTTTACTTTGTGTAAATTATTTCATCACTACTGCTCTCAAAACGGTGAAGGAAAACTTCGTGAGGAAACCGGCATGTCCTAGAACCAAAAATTCGAAAACATGTGACATCTACTAACTCGCACTGGGCCTGCGTGGTGGGTTACGGCCGACTCCCACTCACAGAAAGGAGGCCTGTGTCCCAGCAGTGGGAACATTATAGGCTGATAATGTATGTAATAGCCTCCCGATGGATTTCGATCACGCTGGCCAATAAACAGGATCAAATTAAATATCAGTATCGATATCTAAACACAGATTTTCTTAACTCATATTTCAAGTGACAATACTACCAGCGCTCGTTGACCTCCCAAAAAAGATCATCAATGTTTTATTTTGTCATGTTTACATATCCATACCCATAAAGTCTACGGAGTTTCGCTAGCCAGTTTAGTTTGATTCTGTATATCTTTTTGTCGAAATATATTTATTTATTTGACGGCACGGTTGGCGCAGTGGTTAAGCGATTGACAGCTGCGCCGCGTGTTGCGGGTTCGATTCCCGCACGGAACAAATATTTGTATGACCTACAAGTAGTTGTTCCGGGTCTGGCTGTTTGTGAACGTGAATTTAAATGTTTGTAAACGCACCCACAATACAGGAGAAATTCCTAGTGTGGGGCAACGTTTAAAAAAAAAAAAAAAAAAACATTAGTCCTACAATAAGAACAACACGTCAACCTAGTCAAATAATCCGCCCCTAACTGTTCCCGGCACAAAGGTGCCCAAAACGCTTGCTGCATTGCCACGTTGGATGGCAATGGCTATCTCACAAACTTCAAGTCAATGGTGGTACGTGTTCCGACACATCATCTTGAGACGTTCCTCAAGGAAGACTTCTGGCCGAAGGGTGTTATGTACCGCCGGTGTTGAGGTCGGCTTCGACACTTATGCGGGTGAAACTGCGGGGCGCTGCTAGTTATTTATATCCTCTTTAATAAATAAACCACTTAGCAAAGTTAGTTATTATTAATTCAATTAATATTACCCGAAGCAAACGTAAAGAAACCTAGAAAGGTACAGAATATAAATAAAAACATTTATCTACAAAATGAAGTCTGAAAGTGACTTGCTGGCGAAATCCATCAATATTTACCTGAACATGATATAATTGTGGCAAGGCTGAAACATTGAATATTTTATGAAGAAAGGCTAGAACTTCAATGTAATATGTAGGTATTAAATATTAACAGAAAATGTAAAAACAAAATAATAACATAATTATTTATAGTCGATTCATTCTTTATCAAAACTACACTATCAATTACTTGATTTTAATAAACTATGATTTTGACTGAAAGAAAAATTTTCAGGGTTGATTAAACGTCGATTTCAGGGTCGATTACACAAAGGAAATAAATTAGTAAGACTTTTAAAGTTAATTAAAGCAGCAGCAGTTATAAAATAATTGGTCATCTTTATTAACGAAGACTGCGATGGAATTAACCCCGAATGTCCACGGCTGGACATAGGCCTCCACCAATCACCGCCACTTCGATCTTTTCTGTGCTTCTCGCATCCAGCGTATTCCTGCCGCCTTCACCGGGTCATCGGTCCACCTTGTGGAAGGCCTTCCAATGCTACGTCTTCCGGTACGCGGTCGCCACTCCAGAAGCTTTCGGTCTCATGGGACATCTGTTCTGCGAGCAATGTGTCCTGCCCACTCACTGCCACTTAAGTTTGGCTTTGGGCTATATCGTTTACCTTTCGGCTGAAATTATGACCGAACCTTTTACGGTAATTTCTTCAATAGTTAGGGGTGGTCAGAACCCCGAAAGTAACCAACCAGTCTTACCAACTGATATCGTGTTACCCAGTAACTGGATTCTGAGGGTCAGAGAGGTATTCGCCCCTTATAAAATACTTGTATTCAGCTGCATCCGGTTAGACTGGAAGCCGATCCCAGGCTAGGCAGATGATGATGATCGAACATTCTACAGCCCAAATGACCCGCCTGATAAACTCTGAAGCCAGGTGGGCAGCAGAAGGAAGGTACCTACAACTTAGTCGGATGGGGAGCCTCATCCATCACATAATAAGACACATGCTTTCCTAGTATTTGCGCAATAGCACCTTTACTATAAAATACTTTTTCAACACACTTGCTCGTAAAGTGGCTCTTATTGAACCGCTTTTAGGTCCATAATGGAGTGTATTACGAACGCGTGCTTTTTCTTTACTTTAATCCACATGTTCTGTAATACCACAGATAACTATTTACTAGTCGGAGACGCGCGCTTTTTTAATCTCATCAAACCCTGCGTTCCGAATTGGGAAATAATCGATGTGTTCCGAATTGGGAAATAACCGAATTAGCGTGAGCGCGATAACGATAACGATGTCCCGTGAATCGTCATAGATGACGTCATGACATTCGCCATCTTGCGATAATGCCGACCATGCCCTAGAATAATATCACCGTGAGCGCTGTCAAAAATGACAGTGTGTGTATGAGGTTGTGTCAGTGTGTGTTTTGTTTTGAGTTGCATCATCTTTAAATTAAACTAACGTGGCATTTTTGAAATTGTGCTTCTGGCTGACAGTCGCCACCTAACCAAAGAAGAAGAACTGAAGAAGAAATGTGGTGTTTATACAAAGAAATACTGTAATAATATCTTTTTTACATTGTGTAAGCACTGTGAGCGCGTTCACGAGAGTTCCGAATTGTTGCCAGCTCTCAGCAGTCATAA
Source organism: Oligia strigilis (assembly GCA_951800025.1). Taxonomy (NCBI): domain Eukaryota; kingdom Metazoa; phylum Arthropoda; class Insecta; order Lepidoptera; family Noctuidae; genus Oligia; species Oligia strigilis. The sequence goes on along the minus strand of OX637560.1, from coordinate 6,784,073 downwards.
TCATAATATCTAAATCGGAACGCATGTGAGATGATGTCTGTAAGCGCTGTGATGTGAGCGATTATAGCTAATTCATGGCTAATTCGGAAAGCGCCCAAAGAGACTTCATGCCAAAAGAAAAAAATCCGCGGGCTATATTTCAATTTTTTTTTTAATAGTCTGTATTGTCCTTGGTCGCAAAATGAACTCGCAGGGGACCACAGACAATTTAAGGTGAATGCGCAGTGGTAGACCGCGAAATTCTTAGGTTTTTTGCAATTTTTAGGTTTGTGTTTATTATAATTATTTTTTCTATAGGCTGTTAAGCGATTTTGTCTGTGCCATAGATTAATATATTTAAAATGAGTCAATGTTGCGCGCGCATCGCTAGTGCTGGCTGGCACGGCGCGCGGGAAAACAAAACCAGCGCGCCATTTTCCATACAAGTTAATATTTAACAATACAAGTCTGTTTTTTTTCCTCGCAAGTGTGTTGAAAAACGTCGTATGAAACGCGTGTGCATTAATCAATATACACACATGTATCATAATGTACTATTTTATCACATCTATTCAAAAAAAGCTAGTGTATTCTTCGCAAAGAGGGACTAAAAGTGATTTGTATTTGGAATGTGGATTTTGTTAGTAAAAGTTCCAATCACCAAAGAGATCAATCACGAACATTGTATGAACAAGTAACAGGCTGTATGATAAAGTAAAAGGCGCGGTGGCCAAATGAAAAAAAAAGTTTGTGAAAAAATAAAAACGCGCGAAAAGCATTTTGCCTTCGTTCGTAAAATAATTGTTTACTCAAACTTGTATGTAAATAAATAATCGCACTATTGTTATTCATAGGTTGCACTTACTTATTTTTTTAATAGAGGGTGATAAAAAATAGAGTGTCCACCTCGGGAGCAACACTATTTTAAGCTCGAGTGACGTACTTTGAATCCCTCGCTGCACTCAGGATTCTACTAAACAATCTCGCCTTCAAAATAGTTGTTTGCTCCCTTGCGGCCGTGGCAGACAATCTGCTATTCTAATACTACTTACTTACTACTAACGACGTCGCTGTGCCTGAATTTTAATGTAAATCTGTGTTAACGTACCTAAGTTTTTATTTAGTATTTAAAGCTTGCTTCAAAAAAGGGTTTTACTTTGCAGCAGCCAGGGCATGGTGGACTTTAGAATGGACTATCATAATCAAATACGTACTTATACATAATGTATTGTCTGTACTGTTGACCGTTAAGGAGTTCTTTCGTCTGGAGCTAATCCTGGGTGTAGAATCAGGTCTTACATCATAAAAATGCATTGTCTTCCAAACAGACTCAATATGTAAAATTTCAACTCCGTAAGATAATAATAGTCCTCCAGACCGTTTTTCGACGGAGACTAGCTTTCGGCGCGGGAGATATTATAGTGCACAAGTGTGTGCGCAAACACAGGTGCACTCTCTTCCCTCACTCTCACAGTCCAATGGGACGGCAATCCGACACGACCGGAGAGAGATGAGGCGCAGGACCAACGGCTTAATTACCCCGTTGGTATCGTGGTCGCAAGCGCGACTGCTGAGCTTGGGGTCCTGGGTTAGATTCCCAGGTCGGGCAAAGTGTTATTGGGTTTTTCCAATAAGAATTTCTTAGTAACAGCCCGGAGTTTGGAAGTTGGCGGTGTCATACCCCCCTGTCTCGGATTTGGCCAATACATACTAACAAACTAACTAACTAACAAGAAAAGTTAAATAGAACCTTGTAATAAGCAACGCGCGCAGTCACGTGTCGCGTCCAGTGGGGGATACGCCTCAGTTCGACCAGAGCTTTACTAACAAATCACTATTCAAAATACGAATCCACACATCTAAATTTGAATATGGTTATGGAAATGTACCAGGGTAACAGAAGTTAGCGAATATGCTATTATAGTGCGTACCTACACTAACATCCTACTTCAAATTATGCAAAGTCTAACAGGTAGCCTAGGTACGTGTGTTGAAGATATGGAGCGTTTAGACTGAACGAATTTAGTAATGGTCTTTAAAATTGGTCAGGCTTACCTGATCAATTTTCAAGTCTTGCCTGCGACAGTGCGCCAGCGCGTATATTTTTTCTTTCGTTGCCCTTACTTGATTTTGGGACACTTAACTATTTGTGTTTAGCACACAAAACCAATTAATAAAAATTAATTAGCCGCAGTAATCCTGCATGTAAAATACAATAATGGCAACATAGGAGGTTCTCAAAGTTTAGTAGAAAATAATTCACCATTGCTGATGTAGATCAGTTGCAGCTCTTGCAGCTGCCTGTGACTGTTGTCGTGAGACAACGACAAGACGGGTTTTTTTGCTGTTCAGATTACGTGCATTTTCTGATCGGATTCCTCGCAACAAATATGAAACTCTGGTTTGGCCAATATCAGTTTCATGTAGCCCCTGAAACCTAGGATCAAGCAGAGCAGCTGACACAATCATGTTGTGAATAAATGTTGTTAGGCATTTACTTGCCAATGAAATAAACGCCGATTTCACGTCGGCCCCGTGACTAGCGGCGGCGGGCGGCGGCGTGCTTCAGAACCACTGGCGGCGTCGTCGGCGTGGCGTTGTTGTGGCGCACACGCCTGGTCGTCTGTAGTCAATTAGAACACTTAGGTAACGCAATATGCTTTTATTAGACTGTATTTAAAAACAAGCCAGTGTAAAGTAAAATATAGCACCAATTATAAACTAACACATTTCATTTATCCTATTATACATATGGATTCAGTACCTACGTGATTTGAACGCCGCCGCGTTGAAATTTTACGTCGGTTAATAAAACATAATAATAATAATAATAATTGGACCCTGCTCCCGACACCGGCGGATCGCTATTTTTTTATATTTTTAAATGTTTTTTATACTTACTTTTATTTATTAAGAAATATTTAAAAATGTAATTAGATAAGAAAAAAAAAGACGAATAAACGAAATAATAATAGATAATATAATTAATGTAGGTACCTATAATATATGATGTGTATCGCCATAAAAACGAAACGTTCTTGGCTTTGTTTGTTTATAAATAAGATACCTACATTAAAATTCTAACATTCCAGTCTATAACTGTTCTACTCTTATGTAGTACCCAGTTTGTTTTCTCTACGTCTAAACGCTCGGCCTAATAAAAACGTTCGTAACTTTAAGATAGCAAAGCTGGGTCAGACCATTCTGACCAGTCCGTTCTTAGCTGTCTGTATTTGTTTGTTCAACTTTGTTTTCTAACTTTTTTTTTCTTTGTTTTTTATATTTTTTATTTTGAATAGATTGTGGCAAGGTTTGAAACTGTCTAGACACTTTTGTGTTTTATTCCAGTTTTGAATATTTTGCTGTAGAATGGAATATAAAAATGTTATTTTGACCTTTCTAATAATTCGGTTGAAGAGGATGGATGCGGTGCGTTTTTCAGAGATCGCTCGTAAAAATATCTAAACTTAAATAACTTAAGAAGAACTTTTGTAAATATAGAAGGGTACCTACAATATTTTTCTTCTAAATCTAGGTGAATCCCGTGCGACGCTTTTTTTATGTTAATGGAGGTCGATTGTCGCCGTGCGGCAGGTCGCTTACCAAATTGCTACTACATTTACACAGGTCGATAAAAATCGCAGGTGAATTTTGCATAAAAATGTCTACCTTCATGGGGCGGGCGATCGCCTGCGACTGAGCATTTTCACGTTCGATTTTATTCACCCGCCGCACGACAAAAGTCAAAACAAAGGTCAAGGTCAAAGGTAACAAAGGTCAAGAGGGCCCATTCAGCAACAAAAAATAAAAAAATAAAACTCAAGTCAAATTCAAGTCGTAATCTCATCTCAGAGACAATAAATTTGAAAAACTTGTCAAAAATGTATGTAAATTGATTGCATTTTTAACAGATTAAGACTGAAATTAGAACATGAACGTTTTTAAAAATACGGGAATTGCAAATCATGAAATGTTCCCACGAAAATTTCAGAACTATATCGTTAAAAGTGCTAACAAGTTTTGTAACCCGGAAACGAATCCGGGAACATTAGTAAGAATCTGTAACCAACTGAGCTATCAAGGTCATCAGATATACATATGATTATGAATTCTAATGTGTCTTCATGTCGCAATAGCGTGATGTCGAGCTTCAGTGTGTCGCACAAGCGTGCTTTCGAACTATGGTGAGTCGCATTACAGTTTTGTCGCACAAGTGTTATTCGCACATCCATTTGTCGAGCTCACGTAGTACACTCATCAATTTGAATGACAATTATCATTTTATTTTGATTTTGACTTGACGAATATATTTTTATGTAAGTACCTTATGACGTCAGTTCTTAACTCCATAACACAGTTACTTATACTTTGCGAACTCAGCTTGTTGAGTTTACTTGAGAGGCTCTCAGGATTCAAGACCCTCATTACAGCTGCCCTCGGGCAGGTCTCACTCAAGTGAGAGGTAGGCGGTGAAAAGGACAAAACTTGGATATTTTTGGTTTTTTCAAAAGATTATTTTCATGCTTTCATTCAGAATGACCCTTGTAGTGATAAACTCCTTGACAATAGGTAATATAATTTCGTAACAATTCAAAAGGGTACAGTATGCAGGGCCGTCTTTAACGTATTGGAGGCCCTGGGTACATAAGGATCACGGGGCCCCTGTGTAGATAAGAGACAATCAGAGAAAAATACTAATATTTCATAACTGGGGGGCTAGGAACTTATTGTCAATCGCACTGCAAATAACTTATTTTGTCATTGAATCGGGTACTAATAATGTGTGGAAAGGAACGGTGACTGCAAATAGGTAATGTTTTTTATGAGAGCAGGCCGGGGCCCCCGAAGATCGCGGGGCTCTGGGCACTTGCCCAGAGTGCCCAATGGAAAAGAGGGGCCTGAAAGTATGTAATGGGTTTCAGGAAGATGTGTGTTCTTCATCATAGCGTCTCGATGGCAAAAGTATCACGAAAAAAATAGTAAAAATAATTAAAAACTAGGTATAAAATAATTATATTCTTTTTTATATGTTTGGCCCAAAATTCAGCAACGCGAATTCCGTTCGCTCACCCAGCCAGTGTGTGATGAATCTTTCCCTAAAAGTTTAGAGATAGATAGTAAGGTTGACTGGTAGAAAATGAAGTCCGCCTTTGTACAGTATTTCTTTTACTTGTGCATAAAGTGTTAATAAATAAATAGTTTGAGATCTTTTTTAGAGTCACTGAAATGGGTCGACATGTTACACTGTTCGAAAAAAGGTGGACTATGTGACAGACTGACGGACAGTGAAGCCTTAGTAATAGGGTCCAGCACCCTAATTGCGTAACATTCTATCAATCGGAATCACAATAATTTTGAAGCAAATTGCTTATCCATTGCTTCATAAGTGCGAAAAATTTGTCTGCTCAACACGTAAATAACGCAATGAATGTTGTTGAACTGTCAAAACTGATTCCGATTGTTAATGAAATAAATAAAATCAACAGCTTCAATTTAAATTTATTTTAAGTATCTAAATATTACCAATCTGAAATTGTCAAACTGCCAAATAAAAAAAATCACATTAACCTACATGGGCTCTTATGAAACGTCAGAATCTAGGTGTATGGTTCCATTTGGTCGTTTCCTATGGAGAAGAGCCGGCAAGAAACTCTAAAAGTGGAGAGGAGAGGAGATGTGTTTTGAATAACCAACCAGATTTCGTTATTTCCACATCTCCTCTCCACTTAGCTTCGGTGGAAATGAATCAAGCGGAGAAGAGAGGAGGTGTCTCATTTTTACCGACTTCACAAAAAGGAGGAGGTACTATGTTCGGGTGTTTGTATGTTTTTACCGACTTCACAAAAAGGAGGAGGTACTATGTTCGGGTGTTTGTATGTTTTTTTTTTTTTTTTTTTTTTTTTTTTTTTTGTATGTTTGTTCATCGAATACTCCGCCAATTGTCGACAGATTTTCAAAATTCTTTTTTTGTTCGAAAGTAGATAGTTCTGAGGTGGTCCCATTGTCACCAAGTTAGGATCTGATGATGGGATCTTAGAGAAATCGAGGGCAACCCTCAAATTTTATAGGCTCACTTATTGTTTTTCGCATATTTTATGAAGTATTTTGTGTATTTGTGTATGGTTGTCACCATCTCAGGTAGCTGGGCTGATGATGGAAGGTACAACTCCTTAACAGTAAGAAGTTACTCGAACAGGCAAGGACTGTTTTAGTAAATTGTTTTGATGTTTGATAGGGCATTTGCCACATTTGTTCTCATGATCATCAAGTCATGACCTGATGCTACCTAACTCCTCGACAACTAACAGCAGATATATCGTGTTTAGGCTCATTGAAAAGGGCTCTATGTGTGGATAAACGTACTGTTACTGAGGAACACCGAAGACCTGATGCTGAAGCCAGGAGCATCAGAAAAAGTACAAACCTTGAAATTACAGCACCGTAGTCGTGTTTGGGCTCATTTTAAACAGGACTAATTTTAAGTTCAATGCAATGTTGACATAAGTCTGGCCTGATGCTGCAGCCAGGATTATCAGCATCTAATCTAAAAACTAATAAAAGGAGAACTCCTCAACAATTAACGTCCCTGCATCGAGAAAAGGAATATTATATAAAAAGGCGATGGGCAAGTTGACATTAGGCTATTGTAACTTAGATAAATTATAAACAGACCCACTAAAAAGCGAGAAATAAAAACTTTTTAACAAAAAAAAAAACCGACTTCCAAAAAAAACACTACAAACTGAAAAATAACTTTAATTTCGGAAGTCGGTGGCAAAAACTAAAATACTGATCCCTAAGACACCGACTTCCGAAATTAAAGTTATTTTTCAGTTTGTAGTGTTTTTTTTGGAAGTCGGTTTTTCTTTAGAATTTTGTGCCGCGAGCGAGCAAGCGGCGCGGCAGAGCGGAGATGTGTGTAGCCGGGTGGCCGGGCGGCGCGGCGGCACCCGTGCTCGCGCATCCTTTTCCCGCTGCCTTCTCCCCGCGACTCGCACACCCGAAAGAGTCATTCCCATAACACATCTCCGCTACGCACAGCTCACATCTCTCCGCTACGTATCTCCTCTCCGCTTTGGTGGCAATAACCTGCCAGCTTCTCAGCGCATCTCCTCTCGTTTCCGCTTTTAAAAATCATTGGCTTTTACAATGTTTTCAAATTACAGTATTTTGGTATAGAAGGACAGTGTAGGCCTGTCAACAGGTACCAGGTACTTAGTAAAATAGAAAATGTTCAGAGGCCTTTATCCACACAAAGATCAAAAACGTCCCTCACGACGTGCTCGCAACAGGTGGTGAGCAACTTTTTAAATTTGAAGACCTTTTTAAACCGGTAATTCTTGCCTTACATATAGTAAACAGAAAACAGTAAGTTTTAAGTTGATATGAGTGTTGTGGATAGGTAAACACATACCTGTTTTTTAGCTAACAAACTTCGATCAAATCACCCTCCATTCAAACCGGTTGCCTTATTGATAGGGTATACCTACACTATATACCTGTCGACAGATGCGTTTAGGGAAGGCTTCATGTACAGTCAATGTCTGGAGGCTATTGATGTCTGTAACAATATGATTACTCCTTGTTTAGTTCGCTAACTAGATTATATAATATTCAGGTTATGTACACTTGGGGGTAGTTGTTATTCTAGTTTAGTCTTTATTTATACCTACGCTATTGGTTAGAATACATAAGAGATTTTTATCATAGTTGAGTTAGTACTTACTCAACTATACAACGTGAAATTTTAATAGTTGTTTTCCCGAGGCGAAATGATTTTTTCTTGATAGTACAATCGATTTATAAAAAAATAAAAATAAAGTATAAAAAAATGGCAGATTTACAATTATTGTGAAAAACAAAACTCGAACGCGATCTCGAACCAATAGTACAGCTACAGCGCAAACGGACGACTGCGCGTCGTCGTCGTCCTGCTACCTGCAAAGATGGTAGGTAGCGGGAGGGCGCACTTGAGTTACTATTGATTCTCACGCTTTCCAGTTGAGATCATATTTTTATAATTATTTGAAAAAGAGCCTATACTACCTCAGCTAAAATTCACTCTTTATCTCGCTCGCACGATACTGCTCGCGGACTGTGTGAGAGCGAAACAGAGTGCGGTGCTGGGCGGAAGGCAGCGCCAATAGTTTAGGTATTTGCTTTTTACGGTGAAAATAAAGGTAAATAAAAAAAACTAGCTAACATAAGACCTGCTTTATAGTTAGTTCAGTTAGTAAGCAAAGTTTCATGATCTAATTTGAATTAGTTTTTGAATACCAGCGGTTTATTGTTCGGTTTGGAGGTAACTTTGGATTTTTTTTCTTTCGAGAAAATTTTATGGAATCGTGTTTTCGTCTAACATAGTACCTAACATTAATCCTCAACTTTAGCATATATTTATTTCAAAATTAATACTCCGGTATTTTCGACATAACGGAGGATCATGCTAAGCCATTTGAGGTAGTATAGGCTCTTCAAATCGTTCTGCCGCGGGAAAACAACCATTAAAATTTCACGCTGTATATATACTCTGAGCTTAGAACTTGTGCTTGTATTTAAAACAGGAATAATAAAGGAGGCGCTCATGAGCAACTTAGTTACCCAGTATCTTTTTTGTCAAGATTTGTACGATGCGCGCACGGGAGCGACAGCTGGCTAGGTGGCACCATTTTTGTCGCCGTGCGCGCACTGCATTGCAACCAATAGAGGGACGACAGTTGCGTTCAAAACCGCGGACAAAAATGTCTCCCAGGCTGTCGCGTCGCTCTTTCGTATGCGTCGCACTTTTATACAAACCCGTAGACTTGAGAGAGAGGGAGAGACAAATTAGTTGCGGAGACAAAACTTGCTCGTGGGCGCCCTCCCTAACTCATGTCTTTGGGACTTCCCCTACCTAACAGGCTCTCCACATTCATACTAAAAACTTTTTCAAGACTTTCAAATTAGGTACAACATCCCAAACAATAATGTTAAACTTGTATTTTAAAAGGAATCTTATAATTTTGCTGTTTCGGCTGAATGAGGTCAGTAAGAGGTGAGAGGCTCTCCACAGACCTTTGTAACGAGCCCTCCACAGAGGCAGAGTACTCTTTACAATTCAAGAACAAAATAATGAATGTCCTTGTACAAGTGGACATGGATTAATGGATATACAAATAAAAGAAACATTGTGGTTCTTCTTCCACCTTATCTAGACTAGCAAACATTTATAAATGTTAAATAAATAAAATATATAATAAATCATCATCTGCCTAGCCTTTTCCCAACTATGTTGGGGTCGGCTTCCAGTCTAACCGAATGCAGCTGAATTTCAGTATTTAACATGGAGCGACTGCCTATCTGACCTCCACAACCGAATAACTGGGTAATAGAACACCCCTTTGTAAGTCTGGTTGTTAGACTTTCGGGCTACTGACGACCAATAACGACTGTCATAGATCCACGAATGACAGCCGGGACCAACGGCTTAACGTGCTTTCCGAGGCACGGAGGGATCTTGGTATGTGAATATGGTCACCCATCCACGGACCAACCACGGCAAGCGTCGATTGACACGTGCGACTGTTATTACTTAGCCACAAGCCCCTCCAAAAAATACATATAATAAATTATGAAATATTAATGACCTCTCACATTCCGCTAATGAGACACAATTGAAATCAATTGTGTCTATTGTATCGTACTACATAGGGCACGCGCGGGACTTGACGGGTTCTATGTTATGGGTTTGGTTTCCGCACTTAGTCCTTCAGTGGACCATTGTGCGTGGACCATGGCTGCCGTCGGTGGTTATTCCAACCAGCCCACCTCCCTCCAGAAGCTGATCAAAATCAATATTTCTAGTCAGGAATCGAACCCGTTGATTTTGATAAAAAAAACACACACTGTATTACACCACTCGATAGTGTCCCTAATAAGGATCAAATTCTGGGAAGTAATGACATACGGGAAACTAAAGAAAGGTTTGATTCCTGGCTAGAAATATTGATTTTTCAAAAATCCAATGATGCAGTTTTAGTTTTCATCAAAATCGAGCCCGCGACTCCTTTGAGTACTTTTCGCTATTCCTCATAGTTTTGGATTTGGCCATCCACGCCCACTTGGAAAATTCACCATGTATATATAATTATATAGATTTGCAAGTGTTGCTTGACCTTTGTAAACTCCGCAAGGTCTCACCACAAAAAAAAGTGTGAGGTGGGGACCCCCGGCAGGAACCAAGTTCGAAAAGCGGCTGCAAAAAGGCAAAACTGAGAAAATTTTTGAAAATATTCGCAGACGCCATCTTAGATTATCGTTTTGACCTCACTATTGGCTTCAGCACCCACAAAAACCGTGAAAACGGTACCCAAGACGAAAAAATATCTCTCTTTCTCAGACTCTGTCTATTATAATGATATGAATAAAAAGTTGTATGGAGTACGCTTACGCCATAACGCTTTTTCATTCCAAAAACAAATAATTTCGTATCGAAAAAAACAGTCCTAAAATAACATGAACCAATTCAACACACAACCACAACATTTTATTAAAGCCTAAAAATATGTTGACTCCAAGAAAGGGAAGAAATTAAAATACATCGACTTCTTACGCACCCTCAACGACCCTAAAATTTGGAGTCCCTAATGTTCTTCGTAGAAAATGTGAGAATAACATAAAACATTATTAGGAAACTTCAGTATTTCTTTTTTCCGGTAAATGCCCTCGAGGGACTTCTTGCCCTGCTGAGGCCCTCTTAGAAAGGAGGTGTAATTACACAACCTACTTTATGTTAAAGTATCATTACGCTTTTGACTTAAAAGGTTGGGTAGAAGTACAAAATATTCCAGATTATGTTCGCTTAGTATGAAGCTGATTTTCTGTTTTATTTACCTACTTGAAGAACATGGGGCCAGTTTTCAACCTCAGGAATTTTAGGAAATTCTACAAGGAAATAAAATATTCATGATTTATTAGTTATATACCTAGCTTTAAGTATTAATTAACTCCTTATACCTATCTTGAACAGTTTTTCAATTGAAAATTAAACTCATTACCTACATAAACAGCCCATAATGTTACTGCTGGGACACAGGCCTCCTCTCCGTGAGAGGTAGTGGGCCATAATCCACTACACGAGCCTACTGCGTGCTGGTGGATGTCACACATGTCTTCGAATTTTTGGTTCTACGACATGTCGGTTTCTTCACGATGTTTTCCTACATCGTTATAAGAGCAGTGGTGATGAAATAATTTACACAAAGTAAAGCGCCTATCTGGGTTCGAACCTACGACCATACTCGTAAATCAAGGCCATTACCAATGGTAGCCCAGTGGCAATGGCCTTAACTGCTATCATTAGCTGCGGGTTGAATTCATTAGCAACAAAAAAAAAGGCTGGGCATAATTTAAGCATGTTTTAATTTTCAGAGCAATTGCTAGATCCAGAAAATATCTACCAAGAGTTCTTTAATTTAACTTAAAATAATCCTACCAGACTGCCTTCACTTCATCTACTCGTAAGTATACTAATATTATAAAGTGGTAACATTTGTGAGTTTGTAATTTTATAATATTGACGTCATTAGAAATCCTGCATCTCGCAAGCAGAGTTTCCGCGCAACTAGCATAGATGCAACGGCCCGACATTAATCATCGGGCAGTTGCCCGCCAGACAACACCCGTCTGGTCGGAGGATCCTCCCTTTTCTATGGAGGATGAGTGAACTTTACACCGTGTTCCTCATACCTCTATACTTTCGCTAATGGGAAGCTACACTATCCCTAAGTATTATAGGCTATGTTCTATGTTAAAACAAGAAATTTCACGCGTAAATAAAATAAATACACATCAATACAAAAAGCGTTTTTCCTTCAAGAGCCAAGGGTAAGCCAGTACATCTTTATCGACCGTCGCGAAGTTAATAATTAATAAGAAGCGCCACTATTGAACAATATGTGTAGGCTCCCACAGTCATTATTTAATTACTAGCTAATCCATACTTTTTATTTATTTATGTAATTATGGCACTCCAACGACTTGCCTTATGTAATAAATTAGCAGCGCCCCGCGTTTTCACCCGCATAAGTGTCGATCCCGTGGGAAAATCGGGCTAAAAACTATCCTATGTCCTTCCCCGGGATGCAGTTTATCTCTCTGCCAAATTTTATCGAAATCCGTTCAGTAGTTTAGGCGTGAAAAGGTAACATACAGACAGACAGACAGAGTTACTTTCGAATTTATAATATTATTAGTATGGATTGAAAACTAGTCACCGATTACAGCCGGGTGTTCATGAATTTATAAAACTCTCGGAGAAACACTGCGTGTATCCATAAAAAGGGCATCCCATAAGACACGCAAAGGGTTCTGCAAATATAAGGTTATAGCTGCAGAACTCATTTACATGTAAATTTGAAATATCGCTCATGTACAGACTGGAGCACATCAAGCTACTACAATCTGTCAAATTTCTTTAATAGATTTTCAACTTTATCACTAAAGCATAAGGTTCAAAGTAAATTGGATACATTTGACAGTTTCGGGTAACTTGATATGCTGGCGTTTGTACATAAGGTGCGTCTCGGTCTCGAGAGTATGACGTGATATTTGAATTTGTTAGACACGAGTATGAAGTCAAAGGAAGAGCATATTGGTTTATTTTCAAGCTTGTGTGTATTACTTGGTTTGTAGGTAGGGGTGTGTGTGTGTGTGTGAAGATGAGTGTGAGACGGTTTTCGACCAGAGAGCAGTTTGCAGTTTACGTTGCTTCAGGAAATCCTGGAGTATCTATATGCATCTATAACTGAAAATGTATTTACACCATATTTAGATGCCAGTGCACTAATTGACAAACCCCTTTCTTGTTGTGTGATGTTTTCGTTGTACAGGGTGATGACTTGTTAGTAAAATTTTGAAATAACCGGTGTCAAAGTTCATGTACGTAAACAATTTTTGAAAATTGTAAATAAACTCCTTCCTCTAACTTTTAACTGTTTGATGTGTTAGAAAATTTGGTTAGGTAGGTACATCAAAAGGTGTGTTAAAGAATTAGGGACCCAGTGGAATAGTAATGAAACCAATTAATTTGAGAGTTAAGAAGAAAATATTTAGTGACGATTTCTGGGAAATTTTCAGAAATACTTACATGAAAATGTTGGTGCCACTTTGACAAGAAGAGGTCTTCTTTTTTCATAAAGACAATCGTTCTTTCATCATTCAGTCACAACCATAGACGTAATGTTACTTCTATACAGGGTTATTTGTAAAACACCAGCAACTCGTCAAAATGTAGGGAACAGCTGATTTTTTTTTCGCGATTTCACGTTTGGTCCCATAGTAAAAGTTGTTCATAATGATGAGTACAATGACCTCTTAAGAGGTTGCTGGTGTTTTACAAATAACCCTGTATATTACGTCCATGGTCACAACTAAAGAAAATAGAATCTTTGACACTTTTGACAGGTGCTCGGACCTGACGTCTCCATGCTGCCTAGTGCCTACCTAGTAAACGGTTCAGAAAACACTAATTGCACATAGGTTGTAAGTTTTTTTAAATCAATCTATAAATCATTATTTACAAAAAATATAAATCATGGATTGTAGGTGAAATGAAATTGTTTATACTAGAAAAGAAAGAAAAACTGTTTATTCTGCACAAACAAAACGCACATTGCTTATAAAAAAAAAATAATAAAAAAAAAGAAATATACACACACGACGTAGTCAAATGCCTCGAAAAAATACTGTATACTAAGTGTCCATTTTCGATATAGAAACTAATAATAATAATTTATTTAATAAAAACGTTTACATAAAGTGTACATTACAAAAAAAAATATTACAGGTGCAAGTAGTGATGGTTCGGAATTAGATTGTTAGGCAGCGAGCTATAAAAGCTTTGTATTTTAACCCATAGAATAAATAACCCATTTACTAAAATGAATCGGTCAAGGGGAATTCTCTCCATTTTCTGCCCTCAACGATTAATCAATGACTCACTCGATTTATAATTTTAAAGGTTAACATATTCCGATTTACTTTAGGGTTTAGTTGGAAAAGCGGATTATTCAATGGTTGTTGGAAGTGTTTTTATAAATAATTATTTGAAAGCTTTATAATGGAAGGTAGGCAGGTATTTACTACATATAAACAGGTTTATTGAGGTATAAGAAACACGGTGTAAGATTTAAATCACACTAATAATAATCACACTAATATTATAAAGGCGAAAGTTTGTGAGTGTGTGTGTGTGAGGGGGTGTGTGGGGGTGTGTTTATAAGTTTGTTACTTCTTCACGCTCAAACGGCTTGACCAATTTTGATACAATTTTGTATGGAGGCAGCTGACACCCTGGATTAACATATAAGCTACTTTTTATCCCGATATTCCCACGGGATCAATATTTACGCAGGTGAAACCGCGGGACGCAGCTAGTTTCCTCTATAGAAAATGGAGGATCCTCCAACCAGACGGGTGTTGTGGTAGGCAATTACCATCTGACGATCGATGGCGGGAGTTTGTCTGCTTAATTGCAGTTCAGCATAAAATATACCACTATTATCTGTCATTTGAACCTGTTAAACTTTGTTCAGATGCCAAGCACATCAAGCTACCCGAAACTGTCAAATTTTCCCAATCAACTTTGAACCTTATGTTTTAGCAATAAAGTTGAAAATCTATTAAAGAAATTTGACAGATTGTAGAAGCTTGATGTGTGGCGTCTGTACCATACAAATAGAGTAGGTACTCTATATCTTAGAGGGTATCAAAATTGATAGCTGGTCTCAACCTTTACCTATTACTTTAAATCCTAATAAAACCTTCATCGAATATATAGTTCATCGTTTGTATAGTTTTATCGAGACTATCTGCCGTAAGTGTTACCGTTTTGCTCCGTCGTATATAAATCGATTATATTGTACTATCATAAAATGTAAGCTCGATATTGGAAAATCGTGTCAGGAACAGTGCTTTCATTGATGATGGTGTATTCGATGCTTTTTGCGGTATCTAGGGCGGATTTTAACAATGTTACTGAACGTGATGATGTACAGTCAGCAAAAGAGTTAGGTATGCAGGATCGTCGGATATAGTTGAAGTTTATTAATAAACCGATGGATGTTGTCGACTGACATTTGATTTGATAAATAAGCTGTTTGTTTTCTATTAATAAAATAAAATTTTATTCAACAACATCCATCGGTTTATTACTAAACTTCAACTATATCCGACGATCCTGCATACCTAACTCTTTTGTTGACTATACCTACATCTAAACCGCCGCCGTCAAGAGCTGTCAGTGTCATCATTGATGTGGAATATTGACACTGCACGCAGTTTAGATGTGGATTTCATTGGTGAAATTGACACTCATTCTGCAACACCAGAAATTCAAGAAAGTAATCATCATCATCATTTCAACCAAAAGACGTCCACTGCTGGACATAGGCCTCTCCAAGCACCTCCACTTAGACCGGTTTTGTGCTTCCCGCATCCAGCCGGTCGATTCTGTGAAAATCTCACCGTGAAAACTTAGGTGAAGTGAGTTTGTTTTGCTAGAAATTGACACTATTGACAGCTCACTCCACGCTCACTTCACCTAAGTTTTCACGGTGAGATTTTTACAGAATAGCACCGCTGTATAATTATTTTGACTAAGGTGTAGAGTTTGTGAAGTTAGGGCGTGTAGAGTTAGAAGCTTGGCTCTACATGAGATCTGATAACTTTTTGGCAGTGCGAGCCATATGTGGTCGAGACCATATATGGCTCGCACTGCCAAAACGTTCGAGAAAAGGTAGGTAGTGCCCTTGCGCTTCGCTTGGCTCGTCTTGGCGTCTGTCAGATTAAAACAGTGACAATACTACACTACTGCACCAATTCTTACCTCATCATTTTCAGCCGCAAAACGTCCATCGTTGGAGATAAGCCTCCCCAAGCACCGCCACTACGACCAGTTCTATGCTTCCCGCTTCCAGCGGATTCCTGCGACCTTTACCAGGGGGCCTAAAAAGGCCACTTTGGAGAATCATAAAAGGATAACATTATGAATCGTAATATGGCGAAGACAGTACGTGTTTTTCTTTTTTACGCTGCACTACGTAGGTATAATCAAAGAGATTGGATTTGGATCGGATTGATTGGTATTTTAGCACAGACAAATAAAATAACTGAAAAATGCTTCACCAAATAGGATTTGATACGATTAACATAACGGTTAACTGTCCAGTATGGTATCCTTTTATGATTCTGCCAAATTGGCCATTTTAGGCCCCAGGTCGTCTGTCCACCTTGTGGGAAGATCAATTCCTCCATACCTTTATGGAAACAACACAAAAGTTTAAGAAATATTAAAAGGCCCGTATCGTTCAAGAGACAGGTATTAAATTCCACGTTCGTGTCGGCTTACCTACCTACGTGCCATACATTGGTCCCAACCAATTTGTTCAATATATCGGACTTTTTAAAGAAAAATACTTGAACTACTCGACTGCCTCCTTGGTTTAGTGGACGCAAGCATTACTGCTGAGCATAAGGTCCTGGGTTCGATTCCCGGGTCGAGCAAAGTCTCATTGGATTTTTCTATCTGGAATATATCAGTAGCAGCTCGGAGTCTGTATTTGTGCCTGATCGATGGCAATAGCACAATCATCCTGTAACGTTCCCACTGCTGGGACACAGGCTTCTTGTCTGTGTGAGAGAGTGGGCCGTACTGCGCCCCGCGGGCCCAGTGCGGGTTGGTAGATTTCACATGTCTTAAAATGTTTGTTTCAAGGACACGCCGGTTACCTCACGATGTTTTCCTTCACCGTTTTGAGAGCAGTGGTGATGAAATAATTTACACAAAGTAAAGCGCCTGCCTTTTTTTTTTGGGTGGGAAATTATCAAATGACTTCTCCCGCACTGGGCGGAGCGGGAGGGCGTGTCAGACTTTTACTGACTAAAACCCACCCGTGTTCCTTCAGTTGCCTGTGCCAGGGGCCACGGTATCTCTTCCGAACAACCCGCGACGCTGGCAGGCATCGGCCCTAGCGGACCCCGTCAATTAGTGCTGACAACTCTTTGAGGCGCGCGTGGAACACAACGTGCCGTCGACCTGGGCCTGGTCCTTACCGGTCGGCGAGCTGCTAATTGCTCGCCGTCCGCAAGCCCACGCCTACGGTGGCCGGAAATCGGCTGTCGATTTCCGACGCCCAAGTAAAGCGCCTGCCTTACATAATCAGCCTATAATGTTCCCATTGCTGGGACACAGGCCACCTCTCGGTGAGAGGGAGTGGGCCGTAATCCACCACGTGGGCCCAGTGCGGGTTGGCAGATGTCACATTGTCTTCGAATTTTTGGTTCAAGAACATGCCGGTATCCTCACGATGTTTTCCTTCACCGTTTTCAGAGCAGTGGTGATGAAATAATTTACACAAAGTAAAGCGCCTGTCTGGGTTTGAACCAATAGGCTCGCCCTCTGTTACCTGGGACTTAAACATAACTGGCTAAATGAGGGTGTGCTGTAGGTGCACATCTGCCTGTCCCTTCGTGGGATACAGGCGTGATGTTATGTTATAACTGAAACAAGGTTCTAATGCGATGTACGTAGTGGGACTGTGTGTGAAGGAAATTGTTTTGTAATGTCGTTAATAATGCATTGATGTTATCATAGAAGATATTATCTTGTGATTAAAAAATATTTATTTTCTTAGTAGAATTTTTGTAGGGAATTTGGAGCATCTTAATTATTATTTTTTGTATAGTTTGTTGAATGAGGGGTCCGCGGCTAAATAATAACAGCCGCACAGGTCGATCGATCAGGTTAGGCTACGCTTGCCGCGATTGGTCTGTGGATGGGTGACCATCTTTACATACCAAGACCCTACGTGTCACGGAAAGCACGTTAAGCTGTGGGTCCCAGCTGTCATTCGTGGATCTTTGACAGTTGTTACGGGTCGTCAGAAGCCCGAAAGTCTGACAACAAGTCTCAACAAGGGGTATCGTATTACCCTGTAACTGGGTTGTGGAGATCAGATAGGCAGTTGCTCCATGTAAATTACTGGTATTCAGCTGCATGCTGTTACACTGGAAGCCGACCCCAACATAGTTGGGAAAAGGCTAGGCAGATAGGATGAAGATGCCAAAAAAAAAATTGGTCTAAAAAAATAGCGAAAAGTACTCAAAGGAGTCGCGGGCTCAATTTTGATGAAAACTAAAACTGCATCATTGGATTTCTGAAAAATCAAGTTTTAGTGACGTCATTCGCCGGTAAATTTCAGAAGATATAAAAATGGCGGCCACCGCCGGGGTCTTCTAGAAAACCGTAGCTACGGAGTGCTACGAGGCCTACGAAATGCTACGATGCCTACGCCACGCTACGTCACGCTACGCTGACTGCTACGCTCGCTAGGACGATTCAGCTTCGTAATTGGTAACAGATGCTCGAAACGTGGTTTCGACATTCGATTTCATGTAAGACCAACCATAACCATAATCAGCCTATAATGTTCCCACTGCTGGGACACAGGCCTCCTCTCGGTGAGAGGGAGTGGGCCGTAATCCACCACGCGGGCCCAGTGCGGGTTGGTAGATGTCACATGTCTTCGAATTTTTTGGTTCTAGGACATGCCGGTTTCCTCACGATGTTTTCCTTCACCGTTTTGAGAGCAGTGGTGATGAAATAATTTACACAAAGTAAAGCGCCTGTCTGGGTTCGAACCTACGACCTACAACTCGTAAGTCGCGGCCGTTACCACTTGGCCACCACTGCTCTAGGACCAAATTATATAGTAAATAGCTTATAATATTATGTTCTATTTGAGATAAATGGACAGAGTAGTATGAAAGAAAATGGAACAGTTTTTTTCCCAGCTCTAGAGAAACATGGCTTAGAAAAGAAGGTTTTTTCATTTACCTACCTAGGCAAGATATCTGACACAAAAACCTTCCCAACGTATTATTCAGCTTATCTTACATTTAATCAACGTCCACACATGTAAAACACGGATATCCCATGTACAGTCACGAGCAAAAGTATGTACACTTGGATTTATTTTTTAATGAAATTTTATATTAGTAGGAAGTGTAGGAACATAGTATTTTCGAACCCATGTTGCACGGGGGGGTTCCGGAATTTGTCTTTTAAGAGGAACCGGGACCACCCCTATGTGCTGATGGTGATCACCGGGGTGGTTTTAGTGAGGTAAAAATCCCACACTCCCCGATCTCCCTCCCCGGAGGTCGGGGTGCCTTTTGAAGGTTTCCCCCCCAAAACAAAAAAAAAAAAAAGATAAAGGTTGCATTCGATATTTCGTGAATAAATCGCAATTTAAAGTTGCCAAGTGTTGACATATTGGTGCTCGAGTCACGAGCATAAATACTTTACGCAAGATTCAAAAGCGATTTTCTCATAAAGAAGGCATTGATAATATTTTATGGTGTCACTAACATAGTATTATGTAGTATTATACCTATTATGAAATAGTATGGTTACAAAGTCTTAATAATGGGTATCGTTTTACCTAGTAACTGGGTTGTGGAGGTCAGATAAGGAGTCGCTCCAGGTAAAATACTAGTATTCAGCTGGATCCAGATAGACTGGAAGCCGTTCCGTACATTGTAGGGAAAAGGCTAGGAAGATGATGATGACTACTATGAAATAGGTCTTTTCTAAAGGTTAAATTTTTGTTTCACGAAAAATATGCTGTTGATTCTTGCATCATCATCATTTCAGCCGAAAGACGTCCACTGCTGGACATAGGCCTCCCCCAAGCACCTCCACTTCGACCGGTTCTGTGCTTCTCGCATCCAACAGGTTCCTGCGGCCTTCACAAGGTCGTCGGACCACCTTGTGGGAGGCCTTCCAACGCTAAGTCTTCCGGTGCGCGGTCGCCCCTCCAAAACCTTTCGGCCCCATCGGCCATCTGTTCTGCGAGCAATGTGCCCTGCCACTTAAGTTTGGCAATTTCTTAAGTTTAGCAGATTCTTCCGTAGCTGTAAGGTATTTGTGCTCTTTACTGTACAGGCCAAAAACATACACATATAGGCTAAAATATTCTTGACATGGGTTCGACACTTAGGTACGTCTCGGACAATCTTGTTTTTGTTATACAAATAACAAACGATTATCTTATATTATATATATATATATATTAAACACTAGCAACTCGCCCCTGCTTCGCACGGCTATTACTACTTGATAAAATATTAAAAATAATAACAATAATAAAATAATAATATTATTTGTTCTTTCGACTGTTACGACTTGACAAAAATATTAAAAATAATAGTTTAATATTTGTTCTCTTTCTTGAATAATTTATTACATTGAAGTTTAATTATTATGATGTTTCATGGACACAAACCTTAGGTTTAAAGAAACTTTATTCTCAATGAAAACATAACATGTCACTTACTCAACCTTCCGGAATCAATTATCTGAATGATAGTGAAAACTGAATCAAGGTCAGATAGGGAGTCGCTACGTGGAAAATACTGGTATTCAGATGCATCCGGTTAGACTGGAAGCCGACTCCAAGGAAGTTGGGAAAAGGCTAGTCAGATGATGATGATGATGAGATAGTTTATAACCTGAATTAACTCATAGGATACGGTTTAACCCGGTAATATGTTTCCGTATGATAATTTTGGACCTCCACCCGGGCAAAGCCGCGGGCTAAATCTAGTATTTATAATATGTATAGAAGCCGGCATTCTATTAAATATGCTGGTGGATTGTATGCGTCGGAATTTGGAAGATGAAGGGGTATTATTCGTGCATATTTCATGTTATATGGGGAGTAAATGTGCATAGCTGAGAAGATATATGAACTGTTAGAAATAACGATATATTTTTCTTTGTTGTTCTTTTTTGCGTGGCTTATTTATGTATGAATACATAATGAGAATCTATTTGAGATATTATGGTAAGTTGTTTTTTGTACAAAATAAAGTTTTGGCTCCTTATTTAGCTAAGGGATTTCATATAAGCCGAAGTTTCTCCCAGAAAAATCCACATATTATTGTTTTTTTTTATTGCGACCACGATCTCGCCTGGTGGAAAGCGATATCCACGATAGAACGAGCCTACCCAGAAGATGCCTGTTCATTCTTGCTTTGAAGGCAGATAGTTTATACGTGGAAAGGAACACAGACGCTGGCAGAAAGTTCCACACTTTAGTCATGCGCTGGCGCATAATTAACGTGGAGGAGAAGCACTGAATACGACTAGTTGGTGTATCGACCAAGTGCGGATGCTACCCTGCAGTTCGTCTGGTAGTCCGGTAGTGAAAGATACTCTCCGACATACAGTCTGTAGAAGACTGACCGGCAAACAATACGCCGATAAGCCAGGGTGTGACGTTTCGTACTCTTGAGTTCGATGCTAGCGTCAAATGGCTTTTAAATTGGGTATCCATTTTGGGGAACTAAGTGGAATTGGGATCGGGCTTGCCGTGGGGTAAACGGTACTCTTGAAAACCAGCGCGCCATTTTCCATAAAAGTTAATAACAATACAAGTCTGTTTTTTCCTTGCAAGTGTGTTGAAAAACCTCGTATGAAATGCGTGTACATTGATAATTACACACTCGGCTTCCTTATCCGAATAATACCGCCTCGGGTGCAATGATCAACATAGCACACATGTATCATAAATTATTCGTATCTTCTCAATGACAATAAAGTTCGCTAACCAATATAAGGAGATCCTCTTATTTTCGCCCTCAAAAGGTGAAGTGTCTGTGATGTGAAGTCACTGTCAAATTGTCAATAACATATGAGGGCTCAAGAAATGCTGGTGGTGTATGTTCTACGTTACTAGCGAAGTAAGACGCTTCTAGATTGCTGAAGGATTCTGAGGTACTGGAGGTATATGGAGTTAATAAACGAATGGTGTAAGTCATAAGAGGAGTGACCAAAGGTTATGAATAGTATTGATACTACACGAATTCATCACTTCGTTAAAGTTACGCATTGCTAAAAGCCTCCATGACTGTTGCAATAATTCACCACTCGACACCAGAGAAATAATGAAAATGTTCAACACAAGAAGAAAAAAAAAATAGACACCCTTAGAATTTATGACTGGTTCTAACGAGTCCAAGTCATCATCATCATCATCTGCCTAGCCTTTTTCCAACTATGTTGGGGTTGGCTTCCAGTTTTAACCGGATGCAGCTGAATACCAGTATCTTACATGGAGCGACTGCCTATCTGACCTCCACAACCCAGTTACTGTCTAACGAGTCCAAGTTTAGTACAGTTTTTTTTTTACATTTGACAAAAGGGGCTTGTGGCTAAGTCATAACAGCCGCACGGGTCGATCGATCAGGTTAAGCTACGCTTGCCGCGGTTGGTCCGTGGATGGGATGGGATATTTACATACCAAGACCCCTCCGTGCCTCGGATAGCACGTCAAGCCGTTGGTCCTGGCTGTCATTCGTGGATCTTTGACAGAAACAAGAAGGTGGCTGGGACAAACTGGATGCGGAAGGCGGAGGAAGGTGTTGTGGCGCAGCCTGGGAGAGGCTTATGTCCATATGTATGTATGTATGTAAGAACCATATACCAGAAGTTATAACTATCTTTACTCTTTTTTTTTTTTGCGGATTGGAAATCGTCAAATGACCCCCCCTCCCGCTCTCGGTGGAGCGGAAGGGAATGTCAGACTCTTACTGACTAAAACCCACCCTTGTTCTTTCCTTAGCCCTCTATGTTACGGGCCAGCGGTAACCCTTTCGGAGAATCCCGCTGACCCGGCAGGCTTCGGCCCTAAGGGACTCCTTCTCTGATGCTGACATCTCTTTGAGGCGCGCGTGGAACACGTACGCGCCGTCCGGCATGGGCCTGGTCCTGATCGGCCGGTGAGCTACCCATTACTCTCCGTCTGCAGGCCCAACTGTCTTTACCCTTGCACCACGATCTAAGAATGTCTTCATTAAAGCGGGAGTGGTATTATAACCCGCGTTATCACGGTTAATTTCAAGCGTTGATGAAAAGTTTCACGACTCCCCAAGTTTTGATGAAGCTCCCCTCGCTAGTATAACGTTATGATAATCTTAATTACTATTCAGATTCATATCTTTTCGTATTACCGTTACATTACGTTGACTATTAGGTTATTCGCGGTAATCAGATTTTATTTAATTATTCTGTGGGAGTTTATCTGACCCCTTGACATAATATCTATCGTCGCGACCATTATTTTGTCACTATTTTGTTCGGAACGCTTGTACAGGAAAAAAAATAACCAGTGCGCAAAATGTAACCATTAATTCAGCATACTAGAACCCCCCTAGGGTAGCTATTTTCACCGGTTATAAAAAAAAAAATATTGTTCCATTCATATTGACCGCGCAGGTATTGCACTTTTCTATGAAACACCAGATTTTTTTTATAACTGACGAATTTCTACGCTAAGGGGTCTAGAGTCGGCGGCAACCTCTCGCGTCCGGCCCTGGTTCAAGCCATGGTCCAGAGCAAGAGGGAATTACCTCCTTCTGCGAAGTAGTCATGCTAGCGAAGGAGGTGGCGGGATGGCTGAGAGAAAGAGCCTCCCAGCCGCCGCGGGAGATGCTCCGGGCGTCGAGAGCCGCGGGACGACTCCTGGCCACCGTAGGCGCGAGCCTGCGGACGGAGAGTAATGGGTAGCTACCCGTCCGATCAGGACCAGGCCCGTGGACGGCACGTACGTGTTCCACGCGTGCCTCAAAGAGTTGTCAGCATCAAGGAAGGGCCCCTTTAGGGCCGAAGCCTGCCGGGTCAGCTGGATTGTCCGAAAACGTTACCGCTGCCCCAGAACATAAAGGGCTAAGGAAGGAACACGGGTGGGTTTTAGTCAGTAGGAGTCTGACACTCCCTTCCGCTCCACCCAGAGCGGGAGAGGTCATTTGACGATTTCCCAAACTGTAAAAAAAAAAAGGGGTCTAGAGTTAATAATATTTTTTCCTGTATTAGGATACAGTCTTAGATGTCTAGATTTGGTCTAAATCGCAAAAGCGCCTTTCGCTACTGATCAGACATAGGCGGTGGAAATATTATAGAGTTATCGAACTATGAAATTAACAAAAAAAAAACCACTGAATTCATAATCTTCTTTCTTAACTTAAGAAGGTTAAAAAAAACATAGAATTAAACCATTACACTCCCTATACCCTCAGTTGACGCTTCCACAATAATCAGCCTATAATTTTCCCACTGCTGGGACACAGGCCTCCTCTCGGTGAGTGTGTTTAATTTACACAAAGTAAAGCGCCTGTCTGGGTTCGAACCTACGACCTACAACTCGTAAGTTGCGGCCGTTACCACTTGGTCACCACTGCTCTCCAAGTTGACGCTTAGAACAAAATAAAACTCATCGTTGGTGAACTTGTTCGGAATTAAGGTTAATTAAGACATTAAAGGATACCGAACGAGACACAATTATTTCTTCTGTAGCCGTAAAGCAATGCACACATTCTACTGAAGAGATCGCCGCTTTAAGTTCCATTTTCAAAAATAAAACGTTCTTCTTTTTTTATGAAACAGTAATAAGTCGAGTCTTTATTAATGATTATTCCACTTATGGATAAAGACTTTTTCGTTTTTATATGCTACACAAAACAACAAAAATAAACAGACAAAAATATTTAAACTTTATCCCCTAGAGGTAAATATGCTATTTTTTCCTCGCTCTAGTACGCTACAATGACGGTCTTTTTGAGCAAGAGGAGTGAAAAGTATATTCGTTTACGTTATCCGTCATTATCTTGAACTTCGAGCCTTTTAAGACCATTACACTAGGCGTGACTAGTCCGACACTGTCAGTATCTGTACAACATCCACAAAAATCAGTACAATGCAACTTTTTGCGACCTACGATGTTTTAAAAGACTGGCCTATAATAATACTAATATTAATATTCCTAAAATAAAAGTCACAAAAAATCCAGCCCATTTGAAACCGCTCAAACTATAAAGTACTTCTCTTTCAAAGAAGATTAAACTGTGAACCTCGTTAATCATTACGTCACCAGGGCCCCAGAAACTACGTGTAGTAACTTTTAAAGTTTTATTTTTCGGAGCAGACGCTCTTAGGTCGAGATTAGGCCCTAAAGTGCGGTTGAGGCACTTCAGATAATTCATGTTGGCTTAGTACTTCTAGTTTATAGTAAGTTTTTCCTTCATAGCTTTTTATCCTCTTAATGGAATGTTTTTGTAAAGTTAAGCTTCCGTTGAACAAATACCTTTAGACGTCTTGAGTTATCTTTTAGTAAACCACAAAAGGTACGAGAACTCGTTATCTTTTAAAAAGGAGGTTGTTTGTACTCTTTGTTTATTTAATAAAGTCGTACTCTCAAGGATTATGTTAGAAATCTTTTAGAGAAAATTGAGATTATTTGAAGAAGTCGGAAAGCACTTACATGTCGTAAGCATAACATCAGAAATTCGGGCTTGGAAATGGAGTTGCGGACAAACGTAACCAGCCTATAATGTTCCCACTGCTGGGACACAGGCCTCCTCTCTGTGAGAGGCAATCCATCACGCGGGCTCTGTGCGGTTTGCACCATTAATGGTGCAAACGAAACTAATTAGTCTCATCTGCACCATTGATGGTGCAGGTCAATGGTGCATATAGTACAACGGGAATTCGTTGTGTTAAAGCCATTTCATACATTCTTTGACAGTTCAAAGAATGTCAGTTGTGATTTAAATAAAAGGATAATTTAGTTGCATTCGCGATTTATTTGCCAAAAATGTGAACAAATACGAGTTTACGGAAAAATAACTTTAATTCCTATACAATAAAGTTCAGTTTACGCTACAACATCATATATTTCTATACCTAACTTTTTCAATTGTGCCTGGCACTCTCAATCACTCAATCGACCAACAAAACAAATCAATCAACTTAATGAGAGGTTTTCTTTTTGAAAAAAAAAAAAATAGTTTCCAAGAACTCTGTAGATGGCGTTGTACCGACTACGTTACTAGGTTCCAAAGCCAAAACGCTTGGAAAAAAAACGTTGCGTCACGTCACATACGCTCGTTGACCGACACTTTAGTTTGCTTTCGTTTTACGATCTCAAAATTACATCCAAGTGAAATAATCATAAAATGATGTGAAGTTCCGTTCCTTGCAGTAACTTACCAAGGTCAGCGCCATCTATCCAGCGACTAGGGAAGAGTTAAAAAAAAAGAAGGAAAATCCCTCATTTCCATTATTATATACTTAGTTGATATTTGTTTAACTTGAAATAACATAAATTTGAAACATTAGTTTGAATAGACTTTAGTCAATTTCCTAAACAATTAACATCCCTGGCTTTATCTACCACTAAAATTTACTTTATGCGATGTAAGCCACCTACAACGTCCCTACCCTTTCTAAAACAATAGAGCTTCCAGCCCTTATATCCGTCCCTTTATTACTGCGAGATGATAAGACCAGGGTCATAAAGGTACCACAATGTCAGAATAGTGAGATTAAACTAACCTTGTGACCTTACTCCGTAGATCTAAAGGGCTTTGTACAGACGCCATCACATCAAGTTACTACAATCTGTCAAATTTCTTTAATAGATTTTCAACTTCATCGCTAATGCATAAGGTTCAAAGTTGATTGGGAAAATTTGACAGTTTTGGGTGCTGGCGTCTGTACTTTAAATAATTAGTTTGATATTTTCATTTAGATAAATAAAACCAGCTTGTGGCTAAGAAATAACAGCCGCACGCACGGTTTGATCAATCAGGTTAAGCTTCGCTCGCCGCGGTTGGTCCGTGGATGGGTGACCATCTTTACATACCAAGACAAGACCCCTTCGTGGCTCGGAAAGCACGTTATGCCGTTGGTCCCGGCTGTCATTCGTGGAACTTTGACCGTCGTTACGGGTCGTCAGAGGCCCGAAAGTCTGACAACCAGTCTTCAGGTTATGGAGGTCAGATAAGCAGTCGCTTCATGTAAAATATAGGTATTAAGCTGCATCCGGTTAGACTGGAAGCCGACCCCGACGTAGTTGGGAAAAGGCTAAGAAGATGATGATAAATAAAACTAAGTCCAGCTTTGGCATTGTACGTATAGTCGTCCTATAAAATAAGGCGAAGATGTCGGAGATAGTTTCTAGTTTCTTTAACAGGGAGGCAATTGGAGTAGTACTTGAGTTGCACACTAAACATCAAAATTTTCATGGATTTTTTTTTGTGACCGGCGATTTTATTAATATCTTATACCTGTATGGTCCCCAGAACAAACGAACAAACGGACCTTTGAGTCATATTCAAACTCAAAACATTTATTTTTTAACCAATTACAGGCGCTCTTGAATCATCAAGGAGTCCGTCAGTCAGAAAGATGAAGCTAGTTGCCCATTCCAAAGTGTAGTAAGTACTTATGAAGAAACGCCATGAGAGTATCAATGGAGTTTCTTTTGGTCTTGAGTTCTTGGATCCCAGTGTCCCGTGGTCTTCCAACCAAATACTGATTATAATAAGGAAACAAAAAAAACACACCATTCTTCACCTATAGAGACGGACGACGGGTGTCGTGTCTGGCGGGCAACTGCCCGATGATCCATGGCGGGCCGTTGTATTGTATCTATGCTAGTTGCGCGGTAAACTGCTTGCGAGATGCAGGATTTTCGTGACGTCAGTATGACGCGTAGTTTGCATGAGGCGTTTGTAGATACCGCTACACACCCAAACGGCAACTCCTTCCCAAGCATAGATTACCACGGCTTGCCTCTCATAACTCAGAATTTTCATCATTTTCGTCCCATAAGACCAAAGTTATGTTAGGACCGGGTCTAAACTTAATCAGGGACTGTGGGAGTGTGGGCCTAGCACGAATGCGCGAAATAAACGTAACGTAAATTCGAACGATTTTTGAATTGGACATACCGTCCAATTCACATATTTGAATTTACGTAATAACGAGTGGTATACTCGTTCCGCATAGATATAATTTATGTATTTATTATAAAGACTTAAGGCTGATTTTTCCAACGCCAGATATTTTACTAGAGGTCAGTTTTTTTGACAGTTCTTCAATACCAAGCGGCAAGCGTAGCATAACTTGATCGATCGACCCGTGCGGCTGTTATTACTTAGCCACAAGTTAAAGAAAAAGCGCAATATCTACGTTGTCAAAATGGACGGCGCACATCAAGCTACTTACAATCTGTCAAATTTCTCTAATAGATTTTCAACTTTATCGCTAAAGCATAAGGTTCAAAGTTGATTGGGAAAATTTGACAGTTTCGGGTAGCTTGATGTGCTGGCGTCTGTACTGAACAGCTTTTTTTTTTAAATAACCGACGAAAAATTTTAACGCAGGGTGTTGCAGAATCATGTACTAAACTGGTTGTGCGTTGGTGTCCCTGCCATCCTGCATAGTCATATTTCCAATTTAAAAATCGTTAGAACTTATGTTACATTTACCTATATTAAAAGTGCGCAGTGCTGCACACCTCCCACCCTATTTCATGTTAAACAAATATCAACTGATTGACACACACACACAGTACACACATACACACACATCTGACTTGATTGTTTTTTGGTTTGTTTTGATTTTAGAGTGACTAGCATTATTGAAAAAGTTATAAAAATGTTTGAAGTTGTAGCGTAAACTGGACTTTATAATGTAGGAATTAAAGTTATTTTTCCATTAATTCATTTTTGTTTACATTTTTGGCAAATAAATCGCGAACGCAGATTACTATCGCACGTTTGTGTGAGGCCTCCTATTCCATGAAAACCTTTATATGTTTAGTTCTCAAGGGACTATGCTGAGTGGCTTGAAATTGTGTTCCGGGTGTTTTTACCATTCAAAGGGATTTTGAGGGGACTTGTAATATATATTAACGTTTGAAATTATGTTTATTTTCCTTGTATTGTTAGGGTTGGGTTTAGGATTTTGTTCGGTCGGTTGGGGACGATTTACATAATAATAATATGGCTTACGGATCCACTCGTGAGTGAGGTATTTAATTTTCCGGGAGGAAAAGTCTACACACGTAGTAGGTCAAAATTGGTTTTGCACTTTTTATTATGAACTAGCTTATGCCCGCGACTTCGTTCGCGTGAAATTTCACCCTCTGAGGGGTGGAATTTCGAAAAACCCTTTCTTAGTGGATACCTACTCTTCACAAAGAACACACCCTCCAAATTTCATGTCTCTAGGACCAGCGGTTTAGGCTGTGCGTTGATATATCAGTCAGTCAGTCAGGACTTTGAATTTTATATATTTAGATAATGATTTATTTATTTGCATGGATTTTGTACATAGAACTTTTACATTTTAAGAGTAAACTAGTCGCGAGCTCGAGTTCACTGGTGGTCATGGCCAAAAAGCACGCTGTCTCACCTGGCTTCGTTTCTGACAGAGCTAATATCAGTGATGAGCAGTTAGACGCTAGTCTACACGCACAACGTTTAGTTCTCACGCACAGAAACAACGTTCCGAACTGAAAGGCGCGTAAAAAGAATCGAAAAGAGCTTTGGAAAATCGAGTTTTATGATAAAACCACTGCATAAATATCTATTAATTTTGTTTTTTTATTTATTTTTAATTTTATGACCTTTTCATGTGATTTAATTTAATTTTTATTTATTTAATTGAAGTAAATTTTTCTATTAATTTAATATTTTTTTTGTTTTGTTTTTAAGTGTAATTATTGCTTTTGACATTGTATGCCTAATAATTGTATGAGTCTATGTTACTTGATGAATGAAATGATTGATGAATAAATAATAATAATAAATCAAATAAGGTAGATAATTAGGTAATCATAATAAGGTAGTAGTTACAGATTCCCAGTAGCGATTGAAAGTTTTCGTACTTTAGTTTCACATAACATAACATCACGCCTGTATTCCTCGAAAGGTAAGGCAGAAGTGTACCTATACTACACCCACATTTCGCTAGTTATGTTTGAGTTCCATATGAACCGCGACCCGGGCTGTTACCAAGAAATTCCCTAGGGAAAATGCTAATAACACTTTGCCTGACTCGGGAACCGAACCCAGGACCTTATGCTCAGCAGCAGCACCCAAAGGTGTTACTGTAATTTGATTAGGTATTTCCCGAAATTCACTATGTCCAAATTAGGGCACGAAAATATAGCTATAGTTTAATATCTATTAATAACAAAGGATAATATTATTAAAACCTATCGGCTTTGATACAAATATTTCACAAATTGAGACATGTTTGGTTCATCGATTTGATATAAATTAATTTACCGCTTGGATACACAGAGCACTCAATTACGCGATATTAATTAAAATTGTTAATTTCGACGCGAATTCACTGATCAGCGAACCAGAACTGAGTGTGAAATAACAGCTAGAGTAATGAATGAAATGAAAAGAGAAAATTAACAACAAGTTTTGTTATCTTCACACCTTTTTGGTCAATTTGAGCAGTGATTTATTTAAGAACTTTTGACTGATTCTTGAGAAGAAATGCTGAAACAAACTCAGAGGTCATTGTTTATTTTAAAGTCTTTCTAATTTTATGATTTTATGTCTAACAACGCAGGGCCGTGTCTGGAAGGGCCTTTTGAAGAAAGAGCCATAATTGCAGCTTTGAATTGAATCAATATAAGGTAATACAGTGACAAAATAAATATGTTAATAATACTACTGGCATTGTTTCTTGTCGCAAATTGAGTCGATTTTAGGAGCAATTTTGGTAAATTTTCATCTTAATTGACTCTACATCAAGTCGATTTCTATATATTTCGTTTCTAGGTTTGGTTGTAAGTTGCTGCGAAGGGAAACAAAATTTACCACTTTGCCTGAAAGTTCGGGATATTCTTCCTAACTAGCTGCCCAAATATCAATTAATGACATTCTTGTAGAATCAGCTTGAAATGTTTCATCTGCGGTCATTTCTGTAATGACTCCTGTTACTTTATACTCAAGCTGATATTAATGCTCTCAGTTGTGACCATACATGGGTTTAGAATGCAGCCTTGAACATCACACTAATAATAAAGGCGAAAGTTTGTGAGTGTGTGTGTTTATATGTTTGTTACTTCTTCACGCTCAAACGGCTGGACCAATTTTGATAAAATTTTGTATGGAGGTAGCTGACCGAAATGGAGATAGCTGACCAAAGTCATTTTGATAAAATTTTGTATGAAAGTAACCTATATAATTATGTTAATCCAGGGTGGATAACATATAGGCTACTTTTTATCCCGATATTCCCACAGGATCGACATTTACGCGGCTGAAACCGCGTGGCGCAGCTAGTTATCAATATCCCTGATCCCTGAAGGCTAATTCCCGTAATTAAAAACCTCATCTCAGCGACAATCAATGTCAAAAACTTGTCAAAATGTACGGAAATTAGAGTTATTTTTGACAGATTGAGACTGAGATCAGAGGGGCAATTCTCGTAATTTTAAGAAAGTTCACAGTCTGATCTCAGTCTCAATCTGTCAAAAATACCTATATTTTCCCTACATTTTGACAAGTTTTTGACATTTGTTTGTCGCTGAGATGAGATTGCGACTAGATTTTGAACGTTTTAAATTAGTAGAATTGGCCTTCAGACTGTGAAC
Organism: Oligia strigilis; assembly: GCA_951800025.1. NCBI lineage: Eukaryota > Metazoa > Arthropoda > Insecta > Lepidoptera > Noctuidae > Oligia > Oligia strigilis. Next base: position 6,752,589 of record OX637560.1, on the reverse strand, counting down.
GTTCTTCAAATTACGAGAATCGCTCCTCTGATCTCGACGACTTCTTCATAGATGATAAGAGTAGGTACTGTTATCATCTAAAATCTCTCAAGTGAAGTCTTATCCAGTTAGAAATTCCCTGAACAAGGATCGTTCATTAATCATTGAGCGCGTAACAAACTTCTTATCAGATCTTAAGTTAATGTGGAACTAAGTTTAAGTCGTTATCTGACTTAATGAAATTAGTTGAAGTTTCAGTTGTAGATTACGTATATTGCGTTTATCGTTACGACCACTTTCGGGATGGGATATAAAGCTGAATTTTAAGTAGTTAGTTGGTATAGTTCTACCTTTGCCTAACTATGTTGTGGTTGGATTTCAGTGTAATCAGATATAACTAATTATATACGCAGGTATATAACACGAGGCATGTACAGACGGCAGCACATCAAGCTACCCGAAACTGTAAAATTTTCCCAATCAACTTTGAACCTTATGTTTTGGCGATAAAGTTGAAATTCTATTAAAAAAAATTGACAGATTGTAGTAGTGCTGGCGTCTGTACTCCCGAAGTGTTAGATAGATATGCAAAAAGCACCCACGATTTTGCAGGTTACGTTTGAGCTCCATTGCCAATAACACAATTTTTTTGTCGGCACGGTTGGCGCAGTGGTTAGGCGATTGACTGCTGCGCTGCGTGTCGCGGGTTCGATTCCTGCACGGAACAAATATTTGTATGACCTACAAGTAGTTGTTCCGGGTCTGGCTGTTTGTGTATGTGAGTTTAAATGTTTGTTAACGCACCCACAATACAGGAGAATTTCCTAGTGTGGGGCAACGTTTTTATAAAAAAAAAATATATATATATATGTTTGAATATATGTATATATATATTCAAACACCCAGCTGCTTATGTGAAAATATAAATGGAAAAACCAAAAACACTACGTCCAGCCCACGATCTCATGTTTAGCAGCTGCAGATCACTACAGTGACGAGGAAATCAACCAGATGCAGTTAAATATCGGTATTTGACCTTGGTTGTGGTGGTCCCAACCAAATTACTGTAGAAAACCGATATTATACTGTGGTTAGACTGGGGTTTAATTTTAATAGATTGTAGTTAACTTAGTATAAGAACTTTATCCAGTGTATATCACACTAATATTCTAAAGGCGAAAGTTTGTGAGTGGGGGTGTGTTTATATGTTTGTTACTTCTTCACGCTCAAACGGCCGGACCAATTTTGATAAAATTTTGTATGGAGGTAGTTGACACCCTGGATTAATATATAGGCTACTTTTTATCCCGATATTCCCAAGGGATCGACATTTACGCGGGTGATACCGCGGGTGAAATCAAATTTTGATTTTACAACAGTTTTGCGGATATACCTAAGTGTAAATTAAACATTAGGCATCACCCGTCATGGTCTGCCGTGACGGTCCCATTTCCAAATCGATCGACCATCGATCGATTTGCATTGTTTGGAGCCTCAAAATATTACAAAACACGCTTCATCAAACTCCGCAAATATTTATCCGAAAGTCGTTATCTTCGACATAACACTTTCCCATAAACAAAAACTGAACACCATAAACATAAGCTTATAACCTCACTATATCGAGCGTCGCTTACAGGATATTGCTTCATAAATCCACTTATTTCTCTATGGTTGTTACGTGAGAATCAAGCTTTATTGCCAACAGGCGCCCGTTTGTGGTGTCGAATACTGGAATACGTCTTATTTGGTGTAATATAATATTAATAAACATCAAGGGAGTTAATGTGGGAATTTGGAGGCATTAGGAGTTCAATTGACGGCACGGTTGGCGCAGTTGACTGCTGCGCTGCGTGTCGCGGGTTCGATTCCCGCACGGAACAAATATTTGTATGACCTACAGGTAGTTGTTCCGGGTCTGGCTGTTTGTGTATGTGAGTTTAAATGTCTGTAGACGCACCCACAATACAGGAGAAATTCCTAGTGTGGGGGCAACGACTTTTATAACGTATTTTATATCGCAATAGTCGTCTAGGTAACTTCAATCTTTAAGTTTTGTTTCTTTCTTTCTCAGTAATGAGAAGAGAGAATCACACTAATATTATAAAGGCAAGTTTGTGAGTGTGTGTGTGTTTATATGTTTGTTACTTCTTCGCGCTTAAACGGCTTTGTATGGAGGTAGCTGACACCCTGGATTAACATACAGGCTACTTTTTATCCCGATATTCCCACGGGATCGACATTTACGCGGGTGAAACCGCGGGACGCAGCTAGTGGTACCTATATAATTATAAGCTCAAAAGCACCCTAAGTGCGAGCCACTTTCTCACAAAAAAAAAAAACCTAATCCATTGATTCATAAGTTTAAAAAAATCGTCTGCTCGACAACGTTAATAACGCAATGAATGTTGTCGAATTGTCAAAATGAAAGGCATTGTAAATTATTGTTAGTGTGTTACGCAATTATCCCGAAGTTAAGAATCAGGAGGGATCACCTACTTGATTGACACCCACCAACATAAAAAAAAAACAAATGCCACTCCAGAAAATAAACCAAGTTCTTACACAAAGATACTAAAATACTATAAAGCTCAATACGTAAATAGTACATACCTACACTCAATAACTAAGACAAGTTTCCTACGCCTAGATACAAAACTTGAGCCAGAATTTGTCTATGCCCCGCAGTTTCCATCTTTAGCTTTGTTTCTGAAGTAAATTAATAAACTTCAAACTATTGTGTGGAAGGAAGCCGGGGCTGTTACTGACTTGAGTCATCTGCATATTCTGAAAACAGACTTGATGGTAATTTGTTTTTATTTTAAATTTTTCTTTTCCTTTCTGTGGTGCATTAAGGCAAGATCACACGTATCACAGCCACACCACAACGACAACTCGTGGACGGGCGCTAGATTGTATGAAAATAAATAGTTTATTCTCACGGACAACATTTAACCGTCATAATCAACCGTGTGGGCGGTACCGACCACATGAAGGCTACGCGTCGCAGCCACAACGCAACCACCAGCGAGACCGCGCACTAGCGGCCGTCCACATCGCAAACACAACGATCTGTCTGTCTGCAACCACTAGCGACAACGCAACTGCAAGAAGTTGCAACGACACTATCCCCTATCCACTGCTTGCCCACATTTTGTCGCTGCGATGTGGTTGGTTGTGGTACGTGTAAACGGGCCCTAAAATAGAGCTAGATGACAATAGATGGTGGTGGTGAACACCGACCATCCAAATCGATTTATGACACAACAAAAAACCGGTCAACTGAAAATCGAATTTTTGTACAAACGGTTCAGTACCACCCAAACGACTATAGTTTAACTCCTGTTTAGACCATAGGTAACCCGTATTCTAACTACAACATCATCTTCCTAGCTTTTTTCCAACTATGTTGGGGTTGACTTTCAGTCTAACCGGATGCAGCTGAATACTAGTATTTTTACATGGCGGCTGCCTATCTGACCTCTACAACCCAGATATTGGGTAAAACCCATTGGTAAGACTGGTTTTCAAACTTTCGGGCTTCTGACGACCCGCAACGACTGTCGACGATCTACAAATGACAGCCGGGACCAACGGCTTAACTTGTCCGTGGCATGAAGATGGTCACCCATCCATTGCACGGCCCAATCGCAGCAAGCGTAGCTTAACTTGATCGATCGACCCGTGCGGCTGTTATTTCTTAGCCACAAGCCCCTTTTTGTATTTTAATGGCGGCAGATACTAACACGTGGGGTTATAAATATACAGAGAGCGCTGTTACAAACTAGACAGATGAACGGACAGGCAGGGTTCCGAAACTAGATGGGGTTCCTAAAACCAGAGAGTTCCAGAAACTCCCTCGTTAACGTTCGAAACTCGTTCCTTGTCTAGAACTAAATCCATTTAAAAAATAAAAACCGTACTTTTTCTATCAGTTTTCTCTCTCTTGTGCTATATTTGCTAACGTAACGATTAACGTCAGAATAGAAAGATTGATCGAGGAAAACATAAATGAAAATGGTTTCTTCGCAGTCTGAATATCTATTTACCTACTAGAATTGTTTGTAAAGATAATGGCTTTATAATACAATAATTACTGAAACAAAGCAGACTATAATCATATTATATCAATGGTTATCACTTTTTTTTAAGTTGCCACCGTCCCACTACTGAGCAAAAGCCACACATTATAATAGCCTCTATTTTAATCTCAAAATCTAACTCATATTGAAATGCTCACAAACATACACAGCACACTTGATTACCCATTCAATAGAAACAACACAGGCAAACAGAAAAACATACATTTCGAAGAACAAACAACAAAATCAAACGTTGAAAAACAATTAAACTTGAAACACACATGAGTTAAAACTAACATTGACCGATTTCAAACTATCGATTGGCCAATCGATGGACAAGAACATAATTGTAAAGAAACTAATAGAAACGTACAATCATTCATAATTTATTAAGAAGAAGAAAACACCGGGTGTTGTAGCACCTGGTGGCTCCCACAAGCCAAGCGACGCCATTGGAGGAATCAAAGTACACGTCAACGCAGAGAATTCTGATGAAAATGAATTTCTAAAATCGATCATTTGCTTCACAGAAAGTGTGAAAGCAACACGCGTTCCTGTAATTTTTCCGAAAAATGGGATCAATATTTTCGCAATTTTAATTGAAGGATAGTTTTGTTTTCTGGAAAGGATATTTATTACTGGAAATAATTCAAGGTAAAGTAATAAATTAAATTTTAAAACTATGATTTAGCAGCACGATTCCAAAAAGTGTTTTTTTATTTGATTAGTTAAAGTTTGATAAAAATTATAAACAAGAAAAAGGAGAAAGGAATGGAAATGTAAATTGTTAATAATCTTAATTACTCAATCGATTATTTTATTGCAAGGTTGCGACATTGCGTTGTTTTCAATGAAAATATGCGATGACAGTTTTCTAGAAAGTTACTTGCCAGGTCTAAGTAGGCAGTAGCAATTTTCAATATTAGACATAGAAATAATAAATAAAGGTCTGTCTTTCCATCTTTTGGGTTTTTAGGATCGTTCTCTTTGTGTTGGTGAAATATTGTTTTAAATTCTAAAATCTGTTTAAACAATAGTGTATGCTATCAGACTTTTGCTGTCAATAAAGTGTTCAAGTGTCCCCATTGTAATATTATTACTTCGATTGCTGAATAAGAAATGAATGATGATAAAGCCGTTATTAAAGATGTAGTTAATACTAACAACATGGAGTAGAATTTTTATTTAAATTAAATTTCAGATGATGACCAAAGTGAAGGCCCAGGGCCTCGTGTCAGACTTGATGCCCAACATCAAGCTGATGCAGGCGGCCGGGCACTTCCTCTTCAACTATTATTCAGGTAATATTTCAATACTTATTCCCAAGATACTGGCAGCAGTGGTGGCCCAGTGGTAATAACCGCGACTTCCAAGTTGTAGTTCAAGGGTCTGAATCCAAGCAGGCACTTTACTTTATTTCATCACCAATGCTCTTAACACGGTGAAGGAAACATGAGAAGAAGCCACGCATGATAGAACCAAACGTTTGAATATATGAGACATCCACCATCCCGTGTGCACGGAGCCCACGTGTTGAATACGGCCCGCTCCACCTAACAGAGAGGAGGCCTGTATCTCAGCCTCAGCGTTGGGAACTAATAGGCTGATAAGGCGTTCTTTAGCCTAATCTACATCCTCTCAATGTCAATAAAGTATATCTAGCTATCTATCGTCTAAAAAAAAAGATCTTGATGCGAAGCACGGCAGAAAAAAGGAGGCCTTTATCCAGAAGCAGGCGATTCTGAGCTCAAATGATGATGATGAATAGAAAAGACCAGAGAGATAAGAACACTTCGAAAGGCAAAGTCCAATGTAAAGTAGGAACAAAGAGTTCGATAAGGTCGTTGATAATTGTAGATATTTTTGGAAGATGTCATTTTCAATATAACTATACTAAATCCAAAACGAAAAGGAACACTGAATAATTAAAACGTAAAATCTAAATATTTAAAAGATTTTATTCTCTTTGAAACTGCTGACGAAGAAATAATACTCGTACAAAAATAATATAACAGTATTTTGCCAAGATCGCTTTACGTCTATCTGTGTCATAACAGAATCATAAAAAGTTATTATCGAAGGCAACATTTGAAAATTATGCTCTCAGTCCCTTTGGGAGGTTCGTCCTTAAATCCTTCGATACTTTTAGGGCTTGCGTCCACTGGCGGCACGGCACGGCGAGGGATTTTTATGCGACGAATAGAATAAAGCTTAATAGTATGACATTAAAATTGAAATTTCAATGATAATCATCGTAGGTACAAAACAAAGCTGCGATATATATAAATATTTATACTGCGGTATGCTTAGGCATGCCGAGTCGGCAGCGTTCGGACTGCCTTGGTATCCCACGGGATGCTTCGGTAGAAGGGTTGCAACTGTTGTGAAAAGAACGCGCGAGTGTCGCGTCGGTACGCTTCGCGGCATCGTTGCCAGCAGTATGCTTTTACATGTAGTGAATGCCAACGGATGGGGCTGCCATGCCGTGCGCCAGTGGGTGCAGGCCCTTGGAAGCAGTTATATTTTTTGCTGAATTTCGTTTACTGGATTTATTTTCTTAAGTCCCGGTACGGTTTCTTATTTGTCACTGAAGGCTTCTGAAATATTTCCAATGTATTTTATGGATTGATTTTATTTTTACGTGTTATTTTGTTCTTAGTTATACTTCGCTTTTTTTGTGATACGCAGAACAATAGAATGTCCAAGTCAATAATATATTTTCAAAACCATTTTGATATTTTTAATAATTTCTTCTAGCATCATGCAAGACTCGTCGTCAAAGGACTTAATCGTTCTTTCGATCAAGAACACTAAAAGCGAATTTCACCAATGAAATTGAACGCGATCAGCACCTCCAAACCTGCTACACTGAGCTGTCAGTGTGAATAACAAGAACTTTTTTACAAAAAACAACAACCGACTTCGAAAAGATTTTTGTTGATTTTTCAAAAACCGCTTGTCCGATTTCGATAAAATTTTCATGGGACCATTTGGCAAGAATACCCTTTCCAACAAAAAAAAAGATATTTTCAAATCGGTTGGCAAGCGACGGAGTTATGCGCGAACAAACATAAAAAAAATACAAACATCCGAATTGAGAACCTCTTCCTTTTTTTAAAAGTCGGTTAAAGAAAAAACTGCCCAAGTGCGAGTTGGACTCGCACACGAAGGGTTCCGTACCACAAGGCAAAAACGCCGAAAAAACACGTTTGTTGTATGGGAGCCCCCCTTAAATATTTATTTTATTTTGTTTTTAGTATTTGTTGTTATAGCGGCAACAGAAATACATCATCTGTGAAAATTTCAACTGTCTAGCTACCGCGGTTCTTGAGATACAGCCTGGTGACAGACAGACGGACGGACGGACAGCGAAGTCTTAGTAATAGGGTTCCGTTTTTACCCTTTGGGTACGGAACCCTAAAAAGAGTGTCGATGGAGTTTCTTGCCCGTTCTTCCATATGTACGTACCTACGCTTTGGAATGGGCAACTAGCTTCATATTTTTGACTGACCGACTTCTTGACAATTCAAAAGTGCCTGTTAATGGTTTAATTGAAATAACTGCTTTGAGTTTAAGTTTGAGAGTTTGAATATTTAACAGCAATGATGACACTGACATTTCAGCTGTTTTTTTCATTGTCGGCTGTTTTGATGTGCTTATCGCGTTCAGTTTCATTGGTAAAATTCGCTCTAACTTTAGCTTTAACTACTTCTCTTTCTGTACAGAAAATGCGGGCATGTCCAACCTCCTTCGCAAGATCTATGCCAGTGTCCATGCCATCCTCATCTTCGTAAACTTCGCATGCATTGGTATCAACATGGCGCAGTACTCCGATGAGGTCAACGAGCTGACTGCTAACACCATCACTGTGCTTTTCTTCACCCATACCATCATTAAGCTCGCGTTCTTTGCTTTGAACTCTAAGAGCTTTTACAGGTAAGTCCTTTGTTGTTTGTGTGGCCTGGGCCTCAAGTCTGCTATTACAATAGTGTCAGAATGGTCTATCATTGATTTCATAACTGTTGATTTTGACAAGTTTGGTAATCTACTAATATAATGGCGTCATTATGACTTTCCAATGGCCAACCGCTGACAGTCCATTGAAACAAATGGCATAGAATGGTAATCTCGTACATAATGACAAATTAATTACTGACATGAGCGGTAATCTGCTAAAATTTTGACAGTTCCTTTGATCAGTGACCTACCATTATAACGTCATTGTACAGTCATTGCTTTTAATTCGTTACGAGTATCGTATATGTTCTGTGCCATTGACCGACCAATGATCGACCATTATGAATTTAGCAGATAACAAAAAAAAAAAAAACTACAATGGGATCGTATTGGAATGACGAATTTATAAAAATAGCAGACTTGGGCCCCTGGTCTATCTTGTTTAATAAAAAATCGTTCGACCTTATAATGTTTGTGATTTGCCTAGCCTTTTCCCAGCTATGTTGGAGTCGGCTTCCAGTCTTACCGGGTGCTGATAAATACCGGCGCCATTTTTAAAATATTGACCAAAAAAATATTAACGTGTAAAAGTGTCTTAAAAGATCTACTTAAATAAATAGACATTTCATTTCATACGAATATTTTAAGTGCAATTTGAGCGACAGACGCCTCTTGTTCCAATTAAATTTTAATTACTTACTTCAATAAGTCAAGTCATTCCGTTCACTGAACGAGTTATTTTCACAAAGAATTCTTTGTCTCACTTCGTCGTAACTGAAATGATAAATTATTTCTCATTTCTCTTTAACCAAAAAGGTTATTTATTTTACCATTTATGTACACACATAACATTAACATACAAGAAAAAAACATAACAGAAAAATAGGTACAAAGATGATGCTTATTTCATAAGAAATCTCTTCCAGCATACCTGCGATAGGACAATAAATAGAGAGATGTACACAGCGTGTGAAAGAGTAAAGAAGACAAAAAAAAAACATAACTTCTAAAACAATTCATCTAATAAAACTAAACAAGTACCTACTAAGAGAATGTACTTACATACATACAAATAAACATACATACTTCTAAAATAAATATCACTAGAATGTTAATAAATAAAACGTAATTAAAACAATTGCCGTCCCATCGGACAATGAGAGTGAGGGAAGAGGGAGTGCACCTGTGTCTGTGCGCACACTTGTGCACTATAATATCTCCCGCGCCGAAGGCTATTTAGTCTCCGTTGAGATTGGCCGCCGTGGCCGAAATACGGTCTGGAGGACTTTTTATTTATAGTGGACTTTTTTAGAGTATTGAAGATAGATATTATCATTTGCGCGCGAACTTTAATAAAATAAAACCAGCGAGATTGTTCGTAAATGGAAAATCATTTTCATTCTGAGTGCCTTTGCGAATTTTTAATTGAGTTAATAGGTGTTTCATTTTGTAAGGTACACCTTAATTATTTAGGCTGAAAAGTTTGACTTACGGTTTTATGAAAAATTGTCCATCCGTCACAGAGATTTATCTCGAGTTCTTGCAACGTAGGAATTTGAATTTTGGCATGATGTTAGGTCTTGATGACGCACACATTGATCGCTTCAAAGATCAAAAAATATGTTTCTTTAGTTTTTCATGTGATTTTTGTAAAAAATCGGATATGGGTTTGAGTCACCGATATGTTAGTGACATCTTTAAACAAATAAATAAAATTGAAGTGTCAGTTTGTAAAATAACAGCTTTTTACTAAATGCATATGAAAGCATATTACGGTACGGTACCTGCTTATAACAAGAAACCATTTTAATTTTTTTATCTGCCTGTCTGTCTGCTTGTTCCGGCTAATCTCCGAAACGGCTGGATCGATTTTGACGGGGATACTATGAACCCTGGGGAAGGACATAGGCTTTTTATTGACATGAAGCTAATTAACAATAAATCTGTAGGTATGAATATGACGTGTTGAGCTTGGCCAGCAGTGAAAAAACCAAGATTTTACTTCTGTTAACGGTCGCACGACGGCCTATGAAAAAAAATAAAAAAGGTGTATTATTTTAACAATTAAACCTTAAGAATTAGTGTCTGGAGCCTCCTTTTAAGCAGATAAGCCTGTCTTAGGAGACTCCGCTCTTCCATAACTTTATAAGTATAATTTAACTTGTACAATCACGAGCAAAAGTATGTATACACTTGGCTTTATTCAAAGGCGATTTTCTCCTTTATTTTTGAATGAAATTTTATATCAGTAGGAACATAGTATTGTCGAACCCATAGGTATATGTAAATTGTCGTATTTCAACGTTGCATTCGTTATTTCGTGAAAAAATCGCAATTTAAAGTTGCCAAGTGTTGACATATTGGTGCTCGTGACTGTACTTGTTTTATGCAAAACTAAAGGGAATAAATAATACAAAACAATAGAGATAATTAAAGCTAAACATGCAGCACACACGCAGGCATGCGAGTGTGTGAGCGGGGGAGAGTCGGTGTGTGTGTGAATGCGAATATGAGAGTGTGTGAATGCAAGTTCCTATCTTTATTTCTTTCAAATAAAATAATCATTTTTCTGTTCTGAATCGATCTTAACATACACTACTACACTAGACTTGAGTCAAAACTATCTTTAGAGTTTTTATAGGTCAATGAATCTGCCTTACCTTTCCCCAACTATGTTGCGGTCGGCTTTCAGTCTAACCGGATGCAGCTGAATACCAGTATTTTGCATGGAGCGACTGCCTGCCTCCACAATCCTACCTACCTGTAACTATTAGGTAACACTATACCTATTGACAAGACATGTTGTCAGACTTTTGGGCTTCTGACTACTCATAACGACTGTCAAAGATTATCATCAAAGACTTGAATCGTTCTACTTATTTATTTTTTTATTTACAACAATGCACACTTGGTTTTTCAATTCACTTTAGACTTTGGCAGAATGGTCGACATTGACTTTGCTTGCCATGGTAAAAAAACCGGGCAATAGCGAGTCGGACTCGCGCACCGAGGGTTCCGTACCATCATATGATTTTAAAATTTTCATCGGCGAGGCCTCTACCTCTATTCGTCACAAAATTTTAACACTGCACGCTGCGGTGTGGAATATTGCAGTTTTAGGTCAGCGCCATCTCTTGACCGATAGTGGAACTAATGTAACTTTTGTTGATGATTTCTGAAAAAGTTTTGAGAATGTACAAACTGCACTTTTCCATATGATACCCCACATTTCGAAATTTTCATGCCCCCTTTCAGTCCCTGTTGCAAAAAATATACATAATATATTTTTATTTCTTTCATATTCGCAAAATAGTTGGGCAAACGTCATCTAAAACTATTCTAAATTTCAAGTTGATAGCATTAGTAGTTCTTGAGATATCCAGCTGTGACAGACAGACAGAGTCTCGCCATAAGGGTTCCGTTTTACCATTTTGGTACGGAACCCTAAAAATGGAATAGAATAGACTGTCAAATATCTACGAATGACAGCCGGGACCAACGGCTTAACGTGCTTTCCAAGGCGAGAGTTTTGATAGATTGTGTTTAGTAAATAGTAGCATTACTTACCTATGTTATGTAATGAAGAATGAACACCAACAGTAGGATTTCAAAACTCAATGAACAGAATATACGCACCCAATTTTGATTTGGCCAGCAAACAAAGGATTTGTAACGGGAAAGATTTGAATTTGGAATTTCATTCCCTTTTATTACGAGTACCTAGACCTACCTACAATGTTTAATAAAAGTTGTTGGCAATAGGAATATATTTGTTTTTTTTCAATTTCAATTGTTTTTGTTTGCTCCGTTATAATGTTGTTTGTTTTAAAATGTTTTATCTATTGTGTAGAATTATACCTACCTACAGATGTTCCATATTTATTATTTTATTAATTTCCATTTGCTGTTGGCAAAATCAAACAAATTTTTGATTATAATTCATTGTTTTATTTTCTGTTTCCTGTTGTTATTTTATGAGTTGTATTTATACATGATTTATACCAAATATTTGTGCCTTTTAGTCTGTGCTAAATAAATGTAAATTCGTTCTTTCTTTCTGAATACCTACTGGCATTTGTGATGTGATGTGTTTGGTCTCCTATTCGTTCGATGGTTTAAACTCCTTTATTAATTAAAAAGTCCTTGAATATAAGCCCATAAATTGTATCTGCTGATGAAAACTAAACGAAAAACAACTAAAAAGACAAGAAACATTTACAACAAAACTTAATCTGAATCTTATTACTTATGTAACTGAAAACATAATAGTATTTCTAAGAAGGTCAAACTCAAATTACTTAGAATAAAATTCAAAGATTGAAAATGGAGTCGAGATTTGAAAAAAGAACCTCTTTGTATTAAAACGGATTATTTTAAACAGAAATCCACCTGGACGTTTGAATGTTCGCTTTTCAAAGATTTTCGTTTAATGTTATATGTCGGTTCTTGGGAAGGCGAAGTCATGCTTGTATAAGTAAGAGGACTTTTGGCCGAAAGGTGTCGTATATCGACGTTTCCGTGGACCACGCAGCGAAACACGACGCCGACAATGTTACGTGTATATTACTTTATTATTTTATAAGATTATTTTGTGTATTTTATCTATGGGCCTTAGCTGCCTGACAATAAAATGATTATTATAAGTAAATTCTTTTAGCGGTTAGACGCTGGGTTACTGAAGAACTTTATTGGTTCGAATATTTTTTATAATTTTCGTGTATTAAACTGGTCATTACAGATCAGATTTTTTTTATTGAATTAATTACGGTACATAAGTATATTGAGTAGGGGCTATATGATAACAGCCACACGAGTCGATTGAAGGTTAAGCTACGTTTGCCGCGGTCGATTTGTAGATGGATGACTATCCATTACATGCATGGACACTGGTTTAGAGACGAGTTATGAGAAAATATATAGAAATATGTAATTTTTTTTTTTTTTTTTAAAACGTTGCCCCACACTAATTCCTCATATCTCGTCTTTATCCCTGAGTCCTTTCAAAATACATATTTGGGAACCTAGATATTCTGTAAACCAATCGGAATAAATACACACTACAATAAGAATATATTTGATTTCCAAATTATTTTGGTATAACGTTTGTATGAACTACGCATTAAGTAAGACTTACACAATCAATGTTTTCTTATGTTAATTTCAAGTATTGCGTGTCCAGTCTATTAAATTATAACAAATAGGTTGGTCACCTGTTTGTTCCCACGTAAGTTATAGAATGAAGACCTAATAGTGACCAGTTATACCTTCGTGAAACTCATCATTTATTTACAATTTTAATTCTGAATTGATTGGAATATATTTAAGTTGAAGTTTTTGACTATTGTCTTTAACAGGAATTGATAAATAATTTTTGGTAACGTTACAAAATTTTTAGAAAAAAAAAAATAATTGCTCTTGAAATTTGGTACCCAGAGCCGCAATAGAACTTTTGTAGTGCTGATACATTATCTCGTAATAATACAACACCGTTTGTTTTAAATCACTTATACCTATTTTTTTAATTAGTCTAATTGTAAAAGAAATCGGTATACCAAAAATATTCATAACTTTTAGGAATATTGAATTATGGCCATGCTGTAGAAAGATTTTTGATTGGAAATTACCTCCTTTATCTCACTATTTCGTTTGATCCACAACTTTTTGACCACCCTGTATAGAAGAAGTCTGTGTAGCGAGGTGATGCCAGCTTGGTACAGTCGGTGTTTACAGAACCGGGAATAACATAAACCTAACAAGCTGTGCCCCGCGGTTTCACCCGCATAAGTTTTGAAACCCTGGGAATATCGGGATAAAAAGTATTCTATGTCCTAATCCAGGTCTACCCATGTATCAAAATTTCATCTAAATCCGATTCAAATAAATAAAAAAATGAAATCTTTCTCTTTGTAATATTAGTTTAGATTAATACCTTCTTATTCTTTAATTTTCTTCACCTCAGGACCCTGGCAGTATGGAACCAGTCAAACAGCCACCCTCTGTTTACCGAGTCGGATGCCCGCTACCACCAGATCGCGCTCTCCAAGATGAGGAAGCTCCTGTACTTCATCTGCATAATGACTTGCTTGTCTGTTGTCAGTAAGTTTAACTTTTAGTGGTACCAAACTATGCTAAATGGATCTTATTACCACCATAAAAGCCTGGAAGGGTCTTAGGAATCTGAAGAAAAATGTAGCTAGAGGAATGTTTTTTTTTTCTTCACAATCTCATCATATTGTTTTAGACAAGCTAAACTATGTGACAGTATTTTGTGAGAGACCAGTATCTGCACTAGGAATACCTGTACAGCATATGCATAGGAGATCACCAGGGGCCCACCACACGGTATGTAAACATAATCAGTTATTTAGCAAATGTAAAGGGTATAACATAAAAACCAAAAAATAACAGATTAAAAACAATGAAACACAAAAATTAAAACAAAATCGGTTCAGCCATTTGGGAGCTACGATGGCAAAGACAGACACGCAGATACACACGTCAAACTTATAACACCCCTCTTTTTTTGGCGGAGGTTAAAAACAGAAGTACCTACCTAAGTGAAAAAATGCGTCAAAATATATTGTGTCGGGAAATAAGTGGGAATAAAATAGTTTAGATAGCGGGAAGCACGCAATATATTTTTTTTTTTTATAAAAACGTTGCCCCACGCTAGGAATTTCTTCTGTATTGTGGGTGCGTTTACAAACATTTAAATTCACGTACCTACACAAACAGCCAGACCCGGAACATCTACTTGTAGGTCATACAAATATTTGTTCCGTGCGGGAATCGAACCCGCGACACGCAGTGCAGCAGTCAATCGCTTAACCACTACGCCAACCGTGCCGTCAAATTAGCAGGAATAAATTCGTTTGGATGAGTTAGTAAAATAATACCAGGGAAGCATAGATGCTAAAACATTACCGTAACCAAGCAAGCAATGGCAAGCTCTAATGTACCCGCTATCGCCTGCCTGACCGTCGACTTTGTCACATTACCTAGATTCAGACAGTTATATACTAGGCAAACATACTGCGGTCAGAGGTTGCTTACGTGCAAACCACGCTTAGTCTAATTTAATAGCCATTCATGCCTTTAGTCCATGAATGCGGAACCACAATGCGGTAGGCAATAATTATAGTGTCCGAGTTATAGAGTGGTTGGCGAAATGGTATATTTTTATTTGAATGTTAGTGAGGTAGAACGTGGTGCTGATACCAGTCTGACCTTTAAAATAAGTCAATACGAGCACAACTTGAGACATCTATAGAAAAAAAAGACAGTGGCACGCCGGGAGAGTGCCAACAGAAGTGAAAACAAGACACAAACAGAATACTTTTCCATCACTCACTGACATATCGGATATACATTAAAACCGAGTACATCCTTAGGACAGCCGAACACATCCGAAGCGGGTATTTTTTTAATCGTCTTATAAACAAAACACGCGCGGGGTCGGTTACGGTAACAGTGGCGCGAGAACAATGGTATTTTTCCCATCTCAAAAAATGCCAAAAAAGTATTTTATTTATTTGCGTCGGGTTTGTCCCACGCTGGGCGCCAATGCCACTAACAAACTTAAAAATACACGTTAACTAACTAACACTGACCAATTCGTTATCTATAGTCTCTAACAAGAAATGCAAAACATATAGGTATATAAAAAGGAAAGGAAAGAATAATATTATTATTATTTTAATACTGTACATAAGTAATGATCTAATAAAAAAAAATATATAGGTATTGCCTATTACAGCAGAATTTTACTTTGACATTTGCCTATTTTTATTATCTATGATGAGTTGATCACGCTGTATAATACGATATTTTAATTATTTGATGTTTGTATTTATCTACCTAAGTATTTAAATTTGTACGCCGCTAAGGCAAAACATGACTGTGATAATTTGTTTTAGACAAATATACAATCAATAATCTTTATCTTTAACTTTATAACCCTATCAAAAAAAAAAGAAGAATCTATTCTTGTCCCACTTCAGGCGCCAAAATAATGAACTAGTGAAATAAACATTTTTTTAACAAAAGATTTTACCAAGGTGTTATATCAAGGTTTTACGTCCAAAATGTACAACAGCTCCTTCAGCTGCCGTCTTACCTTTTAACTATCGTCCTCCTGAGAATAACATCTGTCTTGCGCCGTGAAAAGTAAATGTATTCCCTTCTTTAAACATTTAAGAAGACCTACTGCTGCTCCTGGGATCTTTATGACCGTTGTACACGTGGAATGTTATTTTTGGAAGCAGGCGTAACTTTAGCGTTAAAAATGATATGATGAAGTAAGAGGTGGTGATTCTGGAGTGAAAAAGCTATATATCTAAACGACAGATCTAGATAATTATCTATTTTTCACAAATCAGTATATGTTTTCAAAATTAAATTGAGAAAGGATATCCCAATTTTTAAATACTTGCTACTAAATGTTCTTGGTATAAATGAACTGATTACCATGAACCTTCCTAATATTACATTTTCCCATCCTTAGGCTGGATTACTCTAACTTTCTTCGGGGAGTCAGTCCGCCTGATCACAAGCAAGGAGACCAACGAGACTCTGACGGAGCCGGCCCCTCGTTTACCTCTGAAAGCCTGGTACCCTTTCGACGCTATGGGAGGCACTATGTACATCATCGCTTTCGCTTTTCAGGTACATAAGAAATTGCCATTTCGATATAAGTAGTGATCATCTGCCTAGCCTTTTCCCAACTATCTTGTAGTCGGCTTCCAGTCTAACTGGATGCAGCTGAATACCAGTATTTTACATGGAGTGACTGCCTATTGGACCTCCACAACCCAGTTACTGGGTAATACGATACCCCTTGGTAAGACTGGTTGTCAGACTTTCGGGCTTGTTACCCAGTAACTGGGTTGTGGAGGTCAGATAGGCAGTCGCTCCATGTAAAGTACTGGTATTCAGCTGCATCCGGTTAGATTGGAAGCCGACCCCAACATAATTGGGAAAAGGCTAGGCAGATGATGATGAGTTGTAACTTTGAGAGTAGATATACAGATAGTACATATTTCCTTAGATGAACTCTTTCACAAGTAGATCTACTGAAGACCCTGAAGTTCTAAATAAGCTCCATTTTCATGTATAAACCATTTTCCAATAGGTTTACTGGCTCCTCTTCTCAATGGCCTTAGCAAACCTGATGGATGTGATGTTCTGCTCCTGGCTGATCTTCGCGTGTGAGCAGCTGCAGCATCTGAAGGCCATCATGAAGCCGCTTATGGAACTGAGTGCTTCATTGGACACGTATAGGCCAAATACTGCTGAGCTATTTCGAGCTTCTTCTACTGGTAAGACTGTTAAGATATAATAAATTATTTATAACTAGCTGCGCCCCGCCGTTTCATCCGCGTAAATGTCGATCCCGTGGGAATATCGGGATAAAAAGGACACCCTGGATTAACATATAGGCAACTTTTACGTGAATCCGCGGGGCGCAGCTAGTAATATAATATTGCAATTACCGCTCTCCATGGTCTTCAAATATATCGTGATTATGATACTACATCTAGTAATATTTATGAGCTAAGCAAAGATTACGCTGCTCATTTTATCACGATACTCAAAAAACCTAAATCAAATAATATTTTTAACATCTCTATTGACTCACTTATTTTCTTCTTTCCCCATAATTACCTTCTACCTCTACAGAGAAGTCAGAAAAGATCCCAGATGCCGTAGACATGGACATCCGTGGCATATATTCCACGCAGCAGGACTTCGGCATGACTCTGCGAGGGGCAGGCGGGAGACTGCAGAACTTTGGGCAGCAGAACGCTAATCCAAACGGTTTGACCCCGAAACAAGAGATGCTGGCCAGATCTGCTATCAAGTATTGGGTTGAGAGGCATAAGCACGTTGTCAGGTAAGATTTTTGTATGAAATATTGGTCTTATTATACTTGATTAACAGCAGATTGAAATGAAAGCAGCCTCCCCGAGCGACGTACCCTCCGATCTTCTGTTACGTCGGGCACACCCTGGGCAATTGACTTCTTCGATTGGCTAATCCTTTCACCACGATGGTAAAAACAAGTCTTAAGAGCGTTTACGCCGTACGGCATTTCATACAAACTTTCAAGCCCTTATTTTTCGAAATGAATGAATGATTTTAATGAAACTTCATACGCATAAGCAGGATACAAAGGTCTAAAAAGTTACTTAAGAACATTTTCGAAAAAAAGTGTTACAGCCAAATTAGATCGATTCTAAATTTTTCATAGAAACAGATTTCCAGTTATCTTTTTTTAAATAAGACATTTCGAAAATGTTCTCTACTAACTTTTTAGAGCTTTGTATCCTGCATGCGTATGAAGTTTCATTAAAATCGGTTCATTAATTTCGAAAAATAAGGGCTTGAAAGTTTGTATGAAATTCCGTACGGCGTAAACGCTCTTAATCGGCACTTCTCATGGCCAGACAGTCCACTGACAAGACCTGCTCCAATAAAAAAAAGATGTTTGAACTTTTTGCTATTGATGTGCTAAGAAGAAGCGGATTTTTCAATGGCCGGTTAACATTTATCTGTAGTATAATGACAATTTGACATATTATTACGACGTGTACAAAAGCTGCCAATCCGCCATATTTATTACTCAGACAAAAGACTAATGTAAAGAGCATCTTATTAATTTGGTTATGAATATTATGAGCATTAGGGTTTTTAGAAGATCTAAATGGAAAAAAATATACTCGAAACTATTGAAAGCCTTGTATTACCTGTCCTGGCTTCCCAGGGTAGAGCAGCGTATATAAGCTTCTGCAATAAAAAAAAAATTTAACAAAAAATTACACCGACGAAAAAAGAAACTAAAAAACAAAAAGTAAACCTTTCAGTAATTACTAATTTTGATCATGCGTGGTCATACAAAAAAATGTATATACACGCGTCGACTTGAGACCCTTCGAGCCGTTGCACACGCCGCCGGAAGAAAGTTGCGGCGCCGCATCGCAAAACATCTCGCCGCACTGGCAATCACACGGGCATTGAGGCGTCGCAACGTTCTAACGGCGGCGTCGCGGCGCCCCGCAGCGGCGACGAAAAGAGTGTTGACTTGCCCATCTTTACGACAGTCTGTACAAAATGAGTGCGGTGCGGCGACGCACCGCACTATGTGGTACGGCTCTCCTACTTTTTTTTTCGTCGAGCAAAACACCATCTCGTTATTTATTCCGAAGTTGGGAAAACTGAACCTTATGATAACCACTGGAATACTTTTCGAAGACAAAACGGTACATAGTAAGAAATTATGTGTGACTACTATTACTTTATACTTGGAAATAACTGTATTAACTTTGTAGAAATCGATGGCGACATTCACAAGGGCAAGGCTAACATGCGATATATTATGTGAGAAGAAACATCTGCTTTATAAACGTTCAGTCGATATATGCCTGCAATGACACGGTCAATGACTATTAAGTATTATTAATTGTAGGTAATGAAGCTTTTGAACTTCAAAACGTTTGATATTGGTTTCTCTAATCTTCTCGAAAATCAGAGAGAATGTAGAATTAATCATCATCATTAGTCTTTTCCCAACTATGTTAGGGTCAGCTTCCAGTCTAACCGGATGCAGTTGAATGCCAGTATTTTACCTCTATAATCTAGTTACTGGGTAATACGATACCCCTTGGTAAGACTGGTAGTCCGACGTTTGGGTTTATGACTATCCGTAATGACTGTCAAAAAACTACGAATGACTCCCTCGACCAAACAGTTTAGCTTTCCAACACACAGATCAGTTACAGCACTAGCAGCTGAATACCAGTAATTTTATTAACATTACCAACTACCTATCATACGTCACAATATACTACCCCCAGAGTTAAAAGCGTTTACGACGAACTGCATTTCATACAAACTTTCAAGCAATATTTTTCGAAATGAATGAACTTATTTTAATGAAACTTCACACGCATAAGCAGCATACAAAGGTCTAAAAAGAAGGGTTTGAAAGTTTGTATGAAATGCCGTACGTCGTTGACGCTCTTAATACAAATGTTATTAGTCCATCAAAGTATTTGTTTGAACTTCACGAACTGGGAATTTTGAATATTGTCAGAACTGACGGGTCTCTTTTCTTTACTAGAAGACACAGGAGCCACATTTATTTTATACGATCAAAAAATAAAATGGGTAATAAAATATGGCGTATTTCCCTATTCAACCAGAATTCAACAAAACTTTCGACATGGTCCTGACAACACACTTTACCAGCTATATCGAATATTCGAGTACGTCTCCTCTTACTAAACTTAATTGACCTCCGGTGACCACGGACGCGCAAACTATTCTCCCGAGTCCTATAATCTGTGGTCGGAAGTCGGTACTACTTCGGCAAACTTCGGCTAACATCGTGTTTGGAGTTACGAACTTAGGAATTGCGTTTCGACTGCACACTTCGGAATATGAAATTATGTTTTGGAATCGTTTGTGTCTAAATTGAATGTTTGGATCTTAGCTAAAATCTAAGCTTTGGGTTCAATGATTTTAGTTATTTACTTGAACTTTGCTATTATCACGAAACATAACAATCAATTTCATAATCTTGTTAAGGATTCTCAAAATGGCTAAAGCGATGGCTTTAACTTAAACAAACAGTCATAACAAAAGATATGCAACAATTATACTTAAATGTTTCGAACAATAATAATTATCCATGGCAGATTTTTTTTATTTAAGAGCAGAAAAGAAAACACATTTGATTAAATAATGATGAAATGAATCGTTTAGCTAATAATTTAATGATAAATGATTTTATTACTGTGAAGGTTTGTACAAAAACTTTTACACATCAATCATATTTTAAAGGTCAGCGTTTCCTATCCGACTACTCTGAGAAGAAAGGCCGGAAAAAACTCATTGTTGCTGGTACCTTCGGTAAAATTAAATAATTTCCTCAACGCCTCCTTTCCTTTATACCCTTATAGAGTTATGATGACGTCACGTTAAATTATTTGCACGAAGGCTGCGCTGACGTTCATAGTCGGGGTCACCAGTATAGAGGTATACGGAACAGGGTGTAAAGTTCACTCAACCTCCATAGAAAAGGGAGGATCCTCCGACCAGACGGGTGTTGTGTCTGCGGGGCAACTGCCCGATGATTCATGTCGGGCCGTTGTATCTACGCTAGTTGCGCGGCAAACTCTGCTTGCGAGATGCAGGATTATGTGTGACGTCAGTATGACGCGTTGTTCGCATGTGGCGTTGTAGATATCGCTACACCCTGGTACCAATATAGAAGGTAATAACATAAAAACTAATATAGTATTCTATCTTTTCAGGTTGGTGGCCTCCATCGGTGACACTTACGGTACTGCTCTGCTGTTCCACATGTTGGTGTCAACGATCACTCTCACTCTACTGGCCTACCAAGCTACTAAGGTAACCTGATGGATACACTTATAACTCCATAGAAAATTTTGAGATCCTCCATCAGCTCAGCCTATCGCAGTTCACTGATGGACATAGGCTTCTCCCAAGCTGCGCCACAGCACCCTGTCCTCCGCCTTCCGCATCTAGACTGTCCCAGCCACCTTTTTAAGGCCTCCATTAAAAAAACAGTTTATCCATCATTGTTTTCGTGGCTGGTTTATTGCAAAGCGCTGTTATTATGATATACCTTTTGGAATGGGCGACTAGAATCAATTCTATTTAGTTGTAATTTTTGACGTTCAAAATTGCCTTTAAGAAAAAGTCAAAGTCAAATCATTTATTTCAAATAGGCACACTATTTGAAATAAATGATTTGACTTTGACTTTGACTTAGTGGGGTCAGTGGGCTGTAGTCTACCACGCGGGCCCAGTGCGGACAGCATAATCATCAATCAATCTTTTGATATCAATGCGAACGATTTTAGGGTCTGCAACCTTTTCTCCTTCAATATCACAAGAATAAGAATTGTTTGACAAATGTAAAAACATTTTGTGTAATGATCCGTCATTGGTCCGGCCCCGGTTCTTACGTCGCTTGATCGGTTTCAGCAGACCGACTTCAAATGGGCATTACTGAATATTTTTATGAAAAAATGGTGGTATGTTTCCGTCCGTTTTTTTGAATTGTAGAAACGATGTGCTTTTTTTCATATACTGGAACAAGTAATCCGTACTAATACTAATATATACTAATTACTAATTTACTAATATTAATATTATAAATTCGAAAGTTACTCTGTCTGTCTGTCTGTCTGTATGTCACCTTTTCACGCCTAAACCACTGAACGTATTTCGATAAAATTTGGCAGAGATATAGATTGCATGACTATAGTGTTTGTACTTACATAATATCAGAACAAGCTACGAATACTTCAGAGTTATTTGTAACCTTCTCTATAAACAGGTATTATTATCAAGCGCAATGTCTCTCTGTCTGCTAATTAGCGCACTTAATACTTGAGCTCTTTTTAGCAGAATGAGATTAATTAACGATAATTTTTTGTTTTATTCAAGAATTATGTTCCCAAGCTAGGATTTTAGCATTCCTATTTCTGTGTCTGATTACCTAGTAAGTTATTTGTGTAAGCTAAAAATCAAACGGTAATCTAGTAGGTAATTTAGTCCTTATTACTTGTTTCAGATCAACGGAATAAACGTGTATGCCTTCAGTACAATCGGCTACCTGAGCTACACTCTTGGTCAAGTGTTCCATTTCTGCATCTTCGGAAATAGACTTATTGAAGAGGTAAGTTATTTTTTGAATAATCAGTACACATTTTCAGTTTCTGACAATAAAAGCTGAATTAGGAGTAGCCTCATTGCTTAATAGTTTATCAAGACACTCTTCATCAATAAATTACCTCAGTCCATCTCAGCTATCCACTGCTAAACATAGGCTTCTTCCATCGTCTTTCCATCTTGCAGCGTCTTCTTTCCATCTTGCCAAAACACCCGGTTTCCACATCCAATCTATCGCAGCCACTTTTTTAAGAGCCCTACAAACAAATATGTAGCTATACCATTTTGATTATTATGTAACATAATTAACGCAAGATCGCATACACCCAAATTAGAGTACCTATTGACTTAAAAGTCTATAAACAATGTCTAAAACTTAAATTCTTTAAAGCTAACTATTATCATTAAGAAACTCGTATTTACCCTAGCAATACTGTATACATTTAAAATTGAGTCTTATTGCCTTGAAATAAGATTTCATTTCCTTTGACTCAATCGGCGGTCAGTATGGCAAAATACATCATTTTTGGAAAAAATAAAATTATATTCAAAGTTACTGAAATCGATTCGAACTTGTGTTTAATCTGTTACACTTTTAATACTAAAATCTTGACTATCCTTTACCAACACGTTCTTAAAATTGGTCAAAATCAGGCCAAAGATTTGGTTAAGTATGTATTGTTTCACTGATTACCTTTTTTTCCCGCTGTCCAGAGTTCATCAGTAATGGAAGCAGCCTACTCCTGCCAGTGGTACGACGGCTCCGAGGAGGCGAAGACCTTCGTGCAGATCGTGTGCCAGCAATGCCAGAAGGCCATGAGTATTTCCGGAGCCAAGTTCTTTACTGTATCACTTGATTTGTTTGCTTCGGTACGTAAGATTTTTTTTAAATTTAGTGTCGAGATATTGGTTGTCATTGTATGGTGATGCGGAAGAAAGAGGAAAATAGCTTTAAGAGTCGCCGTACGGCATTTCATAAAAACTTTCATGCCCTTGTTTTTCGAAATGAATGAACCGATTTTAATGAAATTTTATACGCATAAGCAGGATACAAAGGTCTAAAAAGTTACTTAAGAACATTTTCGAAAAATATTGTTACAGCCAAATTAGACCGATTTTAAATTTTCCATAGAAACAGAGATTTCCAGTTATTTTTTTTTTAAATAAGATATTTAAAAAAACACCGAGCAGGATGAAATGAAACTGCTGATCATTTTATCCTGCTCGGTGTTTTTCAATAAAAAGGAGACAATTTTAAGTAAATAATTAGAATTATAATCATTATAATTCCAGGTGCTCGGTGCCGTAGTAACATACTTCATGGTGTTGGTACAGCTCAAGTAAAACGGACACAACAAGAATCATACAAGAAACGCTACTGTGTTAAACTCGCTTACAAAATTCATTTAAATTTTCAATTTTTATTTAAATTTATAGGTACTTTTTAAAGACCCTGCAGCCTGAAATAAAAGAATAAAAAATACAAGTGACAAAAAACAAAAATCAAAAAAGTACCTATTTGTTAGAACTTTTACAGTGATTAAAATATAAATGATATTACTAAGAAAAATGTAGCGAGCTTCTTAGAAGTAGATCAAATGATTCAATCTATAGTAGTTAAGGTTTATTATGTGATAGTTAGGTAAATTATGTATTAAGATTTTATAAAAATAATTATGTTTTATATCAGCACTTGATTTTAAATTAACATCCATGTACAAATTATTTTGTTATTGGCATAATTAGTTATCACAATAATGAAGTTTTAAATATTGTTATTCTATTTTTATATAATATTACTTATTGTTTCTTTTAAATACCTAATTGATAGATTAGTTTTAGAAAAAAATGTTACAAATCTCTTACATGTTTTAATGTATGTAATTTTTAAACTATGATCACCCTGGTAGGTGTAAAAATGTGTTTGTTTAATTCCAATAAACTATTTTGAAAAGTAATAATATCCTTATTGTACCTTAAAATAGCTATTAAAAATAGCAAGTAATAATTCAATCGAACCTTTGATAACCCATTTTGCACTCTTAAAATAATTGCCTTTTTTTGTGAATCCATACTTCCATAGGTACTAAATATTATAAATTCGAAAGTAACTGTATGTTACCTTTTCACGCCTAAACCACTTAATATCATCATCTGCCTAGCCTTTTCAGAATTCGAATAAAATTTGGCAAAGAGATAGATTGCATCCTGGGGAAGGACATAGGATAGTTTTTATCCCGATAATCCTACGGGATCGACACTTACGCGGGTGAAACCGCGGTCTGCTGATGGTCTCAAATAATTCTTATTAGAAGTTTAAAAAAACTATGCTGCCAAGTAACTGCAACCAACTTGCTGCCGCGGCACCGCTCGCTTCGCTCGCTCGGCTCGCGCGTGTGTTATGACAGCACTATCCTAACTTAACCCTAGGTTATCCAGCCTTCATCAACCCAGTTTTCGTTCCAGTTTCAGTTCAGAAAAGATCAGAAAGTTAAAAAGAGGCTCACTGATTATTCTCTTAACAACTAAAAACTTTTATTAGAAGGTAGGTACATAAGTTTTTAGTGGATCAGCTAATTATTTCCCTAAAAATCGAGAGAAAAAGTCAAAAGTCAACTAAAACGTTGTTTTTACCAAGAATCATTTCGTGGGAATAAGTGAATCTACGAAGGTCGTTTTCAAATAGGCTTATAGTTCGACCTTTAACTAAAATAGAGTAAAACTATTTATCCTGTAAATGGGATTATTGATCCAATTTGTAGGAACGAATGGGATGAAAAAATGCCGATCCATTCACAATAAAGGTTACTTTGAAAATCCAGTTGATGTTTCGCCAAACCGTTGTAAGAATAACAGAAAGTAACATTGCGTGTTGAGCAGGACGCCCTGGGTTCCATTTCCGGGTCGGGCAAAGTGTTATAGGGGTTTTCCATCTGGAATTTCTCGGTAGCAGCTCGAAGTCTGGATTTGTGCCTGGTTGATGGCAATAGACTCGCCCCCTGTTTTATAAGACTTAATCATAACTGGCGAAATGTGG
Source organism: Oligia strigilis (assembly GCA_951800025.1). Classification (NCBI taxonomy): domain Eukaryota; kingdom Metazoa; phylum Arthropoda; class Insecta; order Lepidoptera; family Noctuidae; genus Oligia; species Oligia strigilis. The sequence goes on along the minus strand of OX637560.1, from coordinate 6,726,831 downwards.
GTGTCCGGGGGGACACCCACATATCGCCAGTTATGATTAAGTGAATAGTTATGAAATAGGTTGCTTGGTATGGTTAGGCAGGGGTGCCTAACTATCGCCATAGTCGTCCACTGGACGCGGGACCTCGCCGTCGCAGCCTTCGGCCGCCGAACCCTAGACGCGATTGGGCCGGTCCTGCGAGACTGGCTCGAGCGCTCGCACGGGTTCCTCTCCTTCCGTCTGGTGCAGGTGCTGTCCGGACACGGTTGCTTCGGATCGTACCTGCACCGTATCGGGTGGGAGGAGACGCCGTCGTGTCACGACTGTGGCGCGGCGGAGGACACGGCGCAGCACACTCTCGAGGTGTGCCCGTCGTGGTCCGAGCCGCGCCGCAGTCTCACCGCGGCGATCGGAACGGACCTCTCGCTCCCCGGCTTGGTCAACGCCATGCTAGGGGATGAGGGGTCCTGGGCGGCAGTCGCCTCCTTCTGCGAACACGTCACGTCCGAGAAGGAGGCGGCGGAGCGCGTGCGGGAGGACGACCCTCTCGCGGCGCCGCTCCGAAGGCGGAGGAGGGGTCGAAGAAGACGTCAGTATGACAGTCATCTCCGACTCCTCCCAGGTGGAAGCCTGCAGGCGACGGGTGCGGGGGCACCCTCGCCTGTATTGCACAGGCTTCCACCAGTGCCGGACGGGAATGGCCAGGTGTTCCCGGCCATTCCCGTAGCCCCCCAGACGGGGGGACATGCGGGGCACCCCGGCAAGGCGGGCATGCGCCGGGGGGGTTGTGGATGCAAAGGCTGAGCCGGATTCCCATGACCTCCCCATCAAGGCGATGAGGGAACACCGCTGAGTTTTAGTGGGTATACTGCCACCCTAGCAGGGAGTCCCACATACTCCGTCTCTTCCCCCGACGAGCGGAGATGCGTAACGTCATTTCTCCGCGAAAAAAAAAAAGAAAAAAAAAAGGGGTGCCTAACCATACCAACCAACCTAACTATTTCATTTTACAGTGATATATGTAAACATAATTAATTATAAGCTATAAAGTGGGGAACGTATGATAATTGCCAGTTTTTTTGAGCACTTTTTCCGTTGACAGCGATGCAGATAAAATTTTGAGGTCCTAAGAAATTCTAAAAGTGCACATATCTACAAAACTTTCCTCGCTATACATTCCAGTCAGTAGGTACGAATGTACCATTCAACAAGTCTAGTCAAAATGTCAAAGTCGAGCGCCGGCGCTCGCAACACGAAGTCATTCCTAAGGGAATAACTCTCATTCCGTTCTGCCAACGCGACGTTGTGAAAAGGCACGGAATTAAGAAACGGAGACTAGCCAAAGCAGTAAGTTTAATTTAATTTTTTGTAATATATATCAAGACAGAGAGGAGTGGAAAGGAGAAAGGCAGACCTTTGCCCTGAAGTGGGATAACACAGACTAAAAATAATAATGATCTTATTATCACGATCACCATCTCTGCGTAACCGTTCAGGGCTTACAGACGTTATGGTTTGTTTATATTTATAAAATCTAAGATCCCATTTGTATGTATAGCTCCTTGGGTATGAGTTCTTCACCATAACTTATCTACCGTCTAGAAGAAATGCAACGATTCAATGTGAAGGGCTGGTGAAATTATAAACTCATGAAAGTTTCAACTTTGTCTCTGGGTGAATTGTGTAACGTCATGACATGTTGTTATGTTGGCATGGCTTAAATGGGTAATCTAAGCCTCATTATCCTGGTGTGTCATATGATTAAATTTCATGATTTGACACAAAATATATAGCTCCAGATTTAGTAACATAATATTCTACTGTAAGCAATTTGTTGCTGCCTCACCAGGTATGCTAATTGAGCAACACACTTTCAATCAAGATCTGAATAATTTAGAACGATATTGCTAATCCATTGCTTCATATGTTCGAAAAATTTGTCTGCTCAACAACGTAAATAATTCAATGAATGTTGCTGAATTGCCAAAATGAAAACCATTGTTACACTGAAAAAAATAATTTCTTACTACAGTAGAGCGATTTCATTAAGACTTACTGACTTTATACAGTAAGAAGAAATGTTTGTAAAACAGTAAAAGACCAAACAGTATCTTATAATGATTGAACACACTATTTACTGAAAAAAAAAACAACAAAAAAAGGAAAACCACCATTACTGCAATGTAAGTAGATTTCAATGGTTTGAACGATATCACCAAATGAATAAAACAGTTAATTTTGTGACCTTTTAGCTACTTAAAACGTTAAAGTTTACTGTCATGACGGTAACATTTGCCTCAAGCTTTAACTGTTTTCGGATCAGTAAAAAATACCGTTTTGGACGTTAGGCTCTTAAGGAACTGTTTAAAGCAGTTCAGATTAATGTTTTTTTTTTCATTTTTATTTACTGCTTAATTCTTCCAGTGTACTGTTAATGTGTTACGCAATTACCCCGCAGGTCTACGTCACACAACGCTAATTTGCAGCCAGTATTTTCAAACGACAGATGCCATATCCACATTTTTACAATCCTTGTAGAAAGCACATTCTGTAACGACCTTTTAAATCTTTAATATTTCTGTTTAGAACTGGAGAACGGGCTTTATACGGCACAAACCTGATGTGCGACTTTGTTACTTACAGGAGACAATGGTATTACCATAGATATCCGGGGTATTACGTTCAGTTACGTCTGAGTTTCTGTGATGCTGCGTTTTATTTTTTTTTTTTTAAACCCGATTTCTATAACTTAGAGGGGCTATCGACACCAGAGAAATAATGAAAAAGTTCAACACAAGAAGAAAATAAAAATAGACACCCTTAGAATTTATGACTGGTTCTAACGAGTCCAAGTCATCATCATCATCATCTGCCTAGCCTTTTCCCAACTATGTTGGGGTTGGCTTCCAGTTTTAACCGGATGCAGCTGAATACCAGTATTTTACATGGAGCGACTGCCTATCTGACCTCCACAACCCAGTTACTGTCTAACGAGTCCAAGTTTAGTACAGTTTTTTTTTTACATTTGACAAAAGGGGCTTGTGGCTAAGTCATAACAGCCGCACAGGTCGATCGATCAGGTTAAGCTACGCTTGCCGCGGTTGGTCTGTGGATGAGTAACCGTCTTTACATACTGTTAGGTTCATTTATCTGTATTTTTAAATCGACTAAATTGACATATCGATTATTCAGAATAATTATTGAGGTGGCAACACCACGCGGTATCATATCGGGGAATCGATTCGGTGACTTGGATGGTATCGCGAGGTAGTCTGGGTTCACTTAGTTTTGGAACGAGCTACGGGTCGGACAAATTAAAGTAACGGTGTGAATATTGAAACACGATTATTGTAACCGGTGTTAGCGAATAGACTTTAGAAAATTGTAGTAGATAGTTGGATTGGAGTAATTAAATAATATTATTATCTACCCAAGGAGTATTATTACAATACTGAGACCCCTCCGTGCCTCCGAAAGAACGTTAAGTCGTTGGTCCCACGGAAGAGTTAAATAAGGTTGGAAAGGCCCTCGCTGCAATTTTGTACTAGGACCAGTGTCGCCGCTTGACTCCCACTATTTTAATTTCTACACATACGCAATACTATGTTTACAAATATTTCGCACACAACCAAATCACACACACATAAATCTCAGGGCAGATATTCGTTCGCCCACTAGCAATAAGTTCCCGTAGGCATAGACACTCAAACACGCATAAATGCAATAAAAATTTTCATACACGCTAGTGCTTGACAAAGCCGATATTCTTTGTCGATAAATTATCTGATGAATTTATGGGGAAAAATGAAACATTAGATAAATATTAAGAAATTATTTTATTTTATTTTGATTATACTAGGTACATATCACTGTCCTTGGAATAAAACATATTTATTAAGAAATTGGCGCTTACTATTAATTGCGAAAGAATTTTTCAAAACAAAGTGTAATTTCAAGTTAATATATTTTTCAATAATTGCTTTGGTGAGGTCTGTGACGTGGTTTGCTGTAGGGTATTGGCCAATTTGATGATAAATTATGTTTTTAAATATTTCACTCCCAACAAAGTGACGCATAATTTTTGTCACCAACATTTTTTTATTTATATTATGGAGAGTTTCCGTATAAATTTTGATAACAGATTCTGATATTTTACAGATCTGTATCAAATCTTTTGACGGGTATAACAGACCACCCTTATCTTTAGCAACTATAAATTTATGTTCTTCATTTATGCTATTGGACAATAGCGCTCCGATGCATATATCGCAATCTATTTTTTTAATTAAAATATGCGCTATGTATCCTGCAATATGGCTAATGATTTGATTGCTAAAATCTGAGATGGTATTGACAAAAGCGTTAATATCCTCTTCGTTATTATCATCATCATCATCATCATCTTCAACCGCAATCCTTCGTATGGATCTATTAATCCGTGCTACAGGAGATGATGCACAATCAAGAATTGAAATGTGTTCAAGCGCAGTACAATTTCCACTATCGAGAGCCTTTAACTCAATATGAACTAAAAGTTTTTTGTATGCAGCTTTAAACTGGCGGGCCGTGGGGTTATTATTGGCTCCACCATGTGACCTTATATTACCAAACAGCATTTCAAGGTGATCCTGGCTTACTTTGTAAAATGGCATAAAAATCAGAACTCCGGGACGTATTAACGTTTCATAAAAATGTTTAACAGCTGCAGCACATCCAATAAAACCATTGAAACCAGTCTTACGTAAACTTTTTGTCAAAAGAGTTCCTTCTTGTGTTCTCAACTCGGATAGGTATGTCGTCGCCATGTCTAGGTAACTAAGCAGCATTGCAGCGTTGGCTTCTGTTAGAGCTTTTTTGTAATTATATTCATAAGTGTTTCGGGAATTAAAAATGTCAAACATATTATTAATAATTCTTAAAAAACATGTTGTGCTTTCACTATTTTTGAATGAAGGCAGATTTAATTGGTCACGACAAAAGTCTATAGCGTCTGCAACACTTAGGCTGAACAATTGCGTTGCAAGCTTAACTTTCATCTTATTATTTTGAAAATTAACATGTTGGTAACGGAGCTTGTTCGCTAAATGAAAGTTCTCCTTCATTTGAAGGTTATTTAATGCCTCCAAAAATCGCCATTCTATGGTATTACCATCTTTATCTAAAAATGTATTATAACATTGAAAAGCATTACGGATTAATTTTATCATGTGTGATGGATCTAGCAGTACAACTACTGGATCATTCGTAGACGGGTTTGGAAAAGAAATGTTTATATCTTTGATTGAACAGTTTAAGCATTCCACCATTGCCATATTAGCAGCGCATCCATCAAAAGTTAGGGAAATTATTTTTATGCCTGTTTCTGCAATAAGTTCCAAACATTGTTTAATTAAGTCTGCACGCTGTCTTCCGTTAATTCCGTCAACTAAGAAATATGCAACGGGAACCTTAAAATTACAATTTATGCCTGTCACTAGAAATACCAGAGCCTCTTTGGCTATTCCTACATGGTCTCCTTCGACGCCACTGCCAATATCGACATGTCCAAGTAATTTTTTTCCGTCCCATTCTATACGACGGCGTATAGCCATTTCATCCAAGGAAAGGGCTGCAATAATGGGATATTTGGTGCTTTTCACTTTTATTTTTAAGGCGTCTATGGATTCTGAAGTAAAACCAGGATCTCCTCCCATATTTTGGTACCATTTTCGGAGCGTACGGCGATCCGGGAGGCATGTATCGAATGTTTTGCGTACATACTCGTAAGCCTTTGGGGAATAATAGTCAAGTGTTAGCGCAAAACTACGCAGAGCTGGAGTATATTTTTGCTTAGATGGCCCGCCAGTATTTTTTGCGATCATACGATTTGTCAGTTCTTGTACCTGTGAATAAAATTATAATCTTATACATAAAAATCGATTGTCAATCGTTAGTCTCGCTAAAACTTAAAAACGGCTGGATCGTTTTGAATTTTTTTTTTAGGTTTTGTTCGTCTGAATACAGGGAAGGTTCAATAACAAAAAAAAATAGGTAGGAAGTGTTTGTAGGTAGGGTAGCCAGTTGACGGGAGAGAAGCCGCGGGGGACAACTAGTAATAAGAATAATCTTTATTATCTCTGCTATTTTTATAAGGCCTCGTCCAATATAAAACGTACCTTAACATTTATATTTTTGAGAACAGATATATCTTCGTCCTGCATCGAAAATTTTTCTTGAAGATCATTTAAAACATCTTGCATTTTATTGATTTTTTTTTTCAGTCTTCGGTTTTGTGCTTGTATTTTTCTTATCTTCAATCTCTGTTTCTTTATTAAAAAATCTTTATTGATAATTATTTTTTGTAGCTTTCTTTTCCTAGGAGTGGTTGCATTTGAAGGTGACATTAAGTTTTCCTACAAAAAAATGAAATATAAGCATAACTTAATCTCTGTATATAAAAAGTGTTATTATGACGGATATGACAGATTGATTAAAACCCATATTAAAGCAGAAGCAGAGCTAGAAGCCGGACATTAATCCTTAAAAAACAACTATGAAACGATTCTTGACCATTCTATAAAGGCATTTACTTACTTCAGTGTCTTTTCTTTTCAAAGATTTATCTTTTTTTGGTGTCAACAAAACTGAAGTTGAAGCCTGTGCTTGTAAATCCTATAATTAAAAATAGCATAAAATATCTTGAAAGAAGACTTTACAAGAGCGATTATAATTCAAGACAAAATAAAGGTATTAGGTAACCTGAGCGCCTTCGCAATTTTGCACACTGGTGTCAATATAACTGGGCTTTTTAAGCGTAACAGCATTGCAAGAATTAGTTGTCTGAAAAATAATGCAAGTCTTTACATGCCACTTACAGTTATACAGCAGAACTACTTATTTCAAAATTGAATTCTTTTTATAAAGCTGAATGCTTGCATGATAATGATTTACCGGATTGAAATATTAATCTAATCAATAAATAAATATGAAACTTAATTCCAACAAGTTAGCATTTTTTCAAAACTTACCAAAGAATTTGAACAAATCTGAACAATTTGTTCTCTTGGGATCGCCTCTGGTTTTAAGTACCTATGACCTGATTTTTTAATGATAAACTCATTTTCACTAAAATGTTTAGAGCAAATAGTACTCGTCTTTGTCGGCATCCAGTTTCCTCTACCTGTCACGTTAATCCATTGTTCCCTGGCGTTAGGTTCTTTAGGAAACCTAAAATTTATTGCTTATTTCAAATTCCTCAATTTAATTTTACTAAATGGTGTAAATAAAAGTTTTAAGAATATAAACGTAAATATTTAAATATAACAAAATAATACACATAATGCATACACTTAAATAAAAAATCAGAGATTTGTCCCTTTATAACATTCGGTAGGATTCATTCAATGATTAATATAATATTTAATTTACCTACTCAAAATACGTCTAAATAAAAATATACTATCATTTATCATTAATTAAATATAAAATAATCCAAAAATTATCTTTGTCAAACGTAAATATAGTCGAGAATTCTATCGATGATTTTATTTAACCACATGGTTACCTCACTATCGATAAACATGCGCCGTGCATCACAGCCAATCAGAGCAAAGGACGAAACGTCAACGGTTGAAGTGTAGAGAACGCAATGCATGCAGTACATTGTACGCGTACGTGGTCATTGTGTTGATTGAGCGAGTACATAGCGGGCAATGTATATTTTTTGTAAATTGTTGCAATAATGTTGTTAATGTTTGGTATTTCATAATGATCAGTATATTTTTATGTTTTTGACGAATAATATTGTAATTAAATGTTATTTTGGACTTACCGATGGAAAGATATACCTCCTCGCTTTATACTTGAGGTCTGACTTTTTGTCTTACATGCTATAATTGCACAACACGGCATTATTAGGCAGAGTTCCGTTCTCCGAAGTATTCCGACGCGCACTGAACGCGGTGAATGAATGAATCGGTCGAGTATGATTATCGAATCATAGTTGTGGCGCGCTTGCCCCGCCCACATTACCATTCCAACCTTATTTAACTCTTTAACTCTTCCGTGGTTGGTCCCGGCTGTCATTCGTGGATCTTTGACAGACGTTACGGGTAGTCAGAAGCCCGAAAATCTGACAACCAGTCTTTCCAAGGGGTATCGTATTACCCAGTAACTGGGTTGTGGAGGTCAGATAGGCAGTCGCTCCATGTAAAATACTGGTATTCAGCTGCATCCGGTTAGACTGCAAGCCGACCCCAACATAGTTGGGAAAAGGCTAGGCAGATAATGACCGGATTTCTATAATTTATGAGTGCAGCTTAATTCAGTGTGTGTGTGATGTGGCTCCGGGAACAGACATCTCCAGACGGACTCGTAATCAGTTTAGAATTTGTAAGTGCCCGGTGTTCGCGGATCGTCCGCAATCTGTCCGTGCTGGTGCGATCGATCCCTGAGTGAAATAGTGCATAGTTTGGTAGTCTTTAAGGTTAGTTTTTACGATATTATGTGTATCTAACAGGCGCTTCTCGCCATCAAACTCGAAAGTTTGGCGAGTAAAATTGTAAAAACAACAAAAAAATAAAAATAAATAAATAAAAAAAAAAAAAGTAATTCTCAGGATTTTGGTCACTAGTTACTATCGCTTTACAATCTAGAAGCTAAGTGAATTTAAAGCATTTAAATACATGCTGGCTCTATCTTGCTTTTAATTTATGGGTTTTAATGTGATATCATAAAACACACTAACACTGAAACCTCACCACACCACCCACACTCACAAGTACCTACATAGTAATCTATATAAATAAAAATAAAAGTCCTGACTGATTGACTGACTCATCAACGCCCAGCCCAAATCCTTGGACCTAGAAATCTGAAATTTTGCACAGAGGTTCCCTTTATAATGTAAACAAGGAATAAGGAAGGATTTTTCGAAATTCCACCCCTAAGAGGATGAATAGGGGGAGGGTGTTTCACGCGGACGAAGTCGCGGGCAGAAGCTAGTATACTATAATAATAATTTACGTCATGACATTCACGTTGACAAGAGCTCCTTATAATAAGAAGAAGAAGCCCTGTTCTCGTAACCTGCGTGGCACCGCACCGAGTGGTCCCAACATGCTGCTGCGCCCTGCTGTGCCTACGACGCAGCTGTACCTTTCGCGTCTGCATCACTCCACGACAACTGAGGAAGTCGTGCAGTATTTGAAGGTGAAGACCAACTGGACTCTGAGGGTCGAAAGGTTGGAATCGCGCCACAACATCAACTTCAAGTCTTTTGTGGTACGAGTTCCAACGCAACATCTACAGACCTATCTGAAAGAGGACTTTTGGCCGAAAGGTGTCGTATATCGACGTTTCCGTGGACGGTTACGCGACACCACGCAGCGAAACATGACGCCGACAATGTTACGTGTATAGTTCATAGTTTTAAGGTTTTTAATTATGTATTAGTTTATTATTTTATAAGATTATTTTGTGTATTTTATCTATTGGCCTTAGTTGCCTGACAATAAAATGGTTATTATTATTATAATGCTTCACACTTGAGGATTGACTTCCAAAATGCAAGCCCTGACTTAGTTTGGGTATCAGTTTCAGTACCATAAGTAAAAATAAATAAATATTGTATCTATGTACCAAATTCTTGTAAATGCTTCTTGGGGCTTCTTGATGAATTGGGTCTGCAGTGCTGCGAGAACCTGAAGATGAGCGAGGGTTCTCAACTCGTGGTAGAAGAAGGAACTCCGTGGGATTTTAGTAGGCAGCTGGATTTTGCCTCGAATCCCAGCCAGAGCAAAAATAATTAACAAATATTTTGCTCAATAACTGAGATTAAAAAAACGGAAGTGTTAATATTTTGCTGAATAACTGAGATTAAAAAAAAAACTAGTGTTAATATTTTACTCAATAACTGAGATTAAAAAAACGGAAGTGTTAATATTTTGCTGAATAACTGAGATTTAAAAAAACTATTCGTAAAGTGTTAATATTTTACTCAATAACTGAGATTAAAAAAACGGAAGTGTTAATATTTTCCTCAATAATTGAGATTAAAAAAACTGAAGTGTTATTCGACTTTTGTTGCCGACTGTACTACTTAACTTAGTTACGTTATGCTACCTGCCATTGCGTTCCCTCCAGCCTGTCCGGCCCGGATTCTAACACAGTTATCGAATCCGGCCCCGATACGAATCGAAACTAATTCCGGTTGGCGAGTTACCTTTGAAGTTTTTGAAATGGACCTGTATTTAGAAATCTAGTTATGATTTCAAAAACCGATACCTTTAGCTTTTCCTGTACAAACGGGTATGATATTTTGCTTTATCCATACTAATATTATAAATGCGGAAGTGTGTCTGTCTGTTACCTCTTCACGCTTAAACAGCTGAACCGATTTAGATGAAATTTGGTATAGAGATAGTTTGTATCCCGATATTCCCACGGGATCGACACTTATGCGGGTGAAACCACGGGGCGCTGGTAACTTCATAATATATTATTTTCGCACTATTTAACTGGCTTGTTTTTTTTATTGCAAGCGCTACTTAACTGCTGACCATGAGGTCCTGTGTTCGATTGCCAGCACGCGTAGCATGACCGCTATAGAAACTGGTTTTGTCGACGGAAGAATAGACAAAATGATAGATTGTAGTAAAATTTGTACGCATTCTACGCGTCTGAGCATGGCAATGTGTCATTTTGTCTATTCTTCCGTCGACAAAACGTTGTCATGCTACGCGTGCAGGTCGGGTAACGTGTTGTTGAGTCTTTCCAAAAGGATTTTCTCAGTAGCAGCCGGATCCGGAGACGGCGTCTGGATTTAAGCGCGGTTGTTGGCAATGGGCTCGCCCCCTACTACATTGGACTCATAACAGGAGAAAAATGGGTGTAAGTACTATAGGTACAGTCACGAGCACTATGTCAACACTTGGCAACTTTCAATTGCGATTTTTTCGTGAAATAACGAATGCAACGTTGAAATGCGAAAATACTTTATTCGCAATAACATAAAATTTCATTCAAAACTAAAGGAGAAAATCGTCTTTGAATACAGCCAAATGTATACATACCTATGCTCGTGACTGTACACCTCTGCACGACCCTTTAGAGATTACAGGCGTGATGTTATTATTTTCGAAAAAAACAAAAACACACCCACACACACCCCATCACACACACACACACACACACATCACATCTTAGTACAAATTTTTAGTACCTTCTGGAAGGTTCTAGAAAAGTACTAGAGCCCCATCATACCAATTTCTACAAGCAAGCTACGACGCTTTGTTCCAGTTTCAAACGTGAACGGACGGTGAAATTACTTGCTCGTGAAACTTTTCAACTTTATCTAATGTATCGGCAAACTAATTGGTGTTTCAGGTGTTCAATAATAAAGTTCATAGGCGGCGCGCTTCACAGTTATTGGACTGTTACTGTTACTGTTGGCCAAAACCAAGCATAAATCATTGCATAATAATCAGCCTATAATATTCCCACTTCTGGGATACAGACCTCTATCTTCGTATTTATAATCTTTTATCTATGTTCTTTTATCTTTTTTTAATCATTGTCATTTTTTTTTTCACCTTTTCTGATATTTTTTAATACCTGTATAATTGTGTGATGTTTTTATTACCTGTATTGTGTGTCTTTTGTTGCACTGAATATACCTACGTTTTATCTATCTATCTCTTCTCCTTGAGAGGGAGTGGGCGGTAATCCACCACCCTACTTGTATCTTGCAACTAGATGATGGATGACGAGTTGGGCATATCGTAAATCTATCTATATACTCGTAAATAAAATAAAATAAATGCTGTTCGTTGGGTGAGCGCACTTGAGAACGACTGAACCGATTTATAATTTTTTAGTTATAAAATGTTTGTGATAATTTGAATTGGGTTTAAAAAAAAAAAATTAAAAGGTTCCCGGATTTTTTCCATCTAATCTATTCACCACCCTTTTTTTTTCGGATGGGAAATCATCAAATGACCCCTCCCGCTCTGGGTGGAGCGGAAGGGAGTGTCAGACTCTTACTGACTAAAACCCACCCGTGTTCCTTCCTTAGCCCTTTATGTTCCGGGCCAGTGGTAACCCTTTCGGACAATCCTGCTAACTCGGCAGGCTTCGGTCCTAAGGGGGCCCCTCCTCGATGCTGACATCTCTTTGAGGCCTATTCACCACCCTTGGTTGACTCGTAGAGAATGCCTCTAAAAGTTTTAAAAGTAAAAAAGCAAGTCCGCCTTTGGACCTTTTTTGTGTGCGAAATTTTTTAAGAAATAAATAAACTTATTTTCTTATCGACATTAATTAACACCACGACATTAGTTCGGTTAACTCGACATTTCTGTATGCTATTAAATAATGTTATTAAAGGGGATCTGGCGAGTTTTATGAGTGGCTCGGCGGCCACGGTCACACAATAACAGCTTCGGTTTTAATAGTCGCTTGACATATTTCCCTGGTTTTACTCGTAAAATGTAGAATTTATGGTGGCTGGTGGTACTGCATTAAGTTTTCATGGTTGCGAATTTCAGTATTTAGTAGAGTTTATGCACTGAAAAAAAGAATTTCTTAGTACAGCACATTACAGCGATTTCATTATGACTTACTGACTTTATACAGTAAGAACAAATGTTTGTAAAACAGTAAAAGACAAATCAGTAACATTTAATGATTGATAGGTATGATACTTACTGAAAAACACAACAAAAAAAAAAAGAAAACCACCATAACTGTAAAAAACATAAACATAATCAGCCTATAACGTTCCCACTGTTGGGACACAGGCCTTCTCTCTGTCTGTGAGAGGGAGTGGGCCGTAATGCACCACGCGGGCCCAGTGCGGGTTGGTAGATGTCACGTCTTCGAATTTTTGTAAATAATAACATAACTGTAATGTAAGTAAATTTCAATGGTTTGAACGATATCACCAAATGAATAAAACAGAATGAATAACATTTTGTGACCTTTTAGCTACATAAAACGTTAAAATTTACTGTCATGACGGTAACATTTTGCCTAAAAAATACTGTTTTGAACGTTAGGCTCTTATGGAACTGTTTAAAGCAGTTCAGATCAATGTTTTTTTTCATTTTTATTTACTGCTTATTTCTTTCAGTGATGGTTCAGTTAGCAAATGGTTGATTCGGTAACCTTCTATTTTATGTTCGTCTGTGTGTTCTTTCTTTATTTTGAAGTATGACGTGTAACTAAAAACTTATTCATGTACCTACTTAAACAGCATGATTTTCAATCCTGAAAAGTCTAACAGCTGGTATTTTGTTGGTCCTCCTATTAATTTCTAACTAACTTTTTTTGTTACCCACAGCACTGTAAGAAAAAAAATATTTATGCATCTACTCAAATATTGTTTTATCTCTTAGTAGTTTGTTTACCGTTCTTTATAAGTTCATGTATCAAGTATTAGTGCTTGGACAGACTGGGAGCGCGAGGCGGGGAGCAGCGCAGGTACCGGAACGCGCGCGATCTGCCTGTCCGCAGTCGAGCGCGGTTGCGTTCTGCGTGTTGTCGTGTCCAGTGTTTGTCAAAATATAATTATTATACATGAAGAACACTTACATTTACTAGAAAAAAGCTCGAAATAGTTTGAGAACCCCGGTTCCCTCGTGGACCGCCCGCGCGCCCACTGCGGCCACTTCTCTGAACGAGTTATGGCGTGAGTAGCCCGCGCCGCCGCCGCTCACCGCGCCCGCGTGCCCACTATGGACACTCAAATGAAGTTCTTATGTTTGAGTACGCCGTGCCGCGCCCGCGCTGCCAGTCTGGCTAAGCACTAAGTAAAGATTAACTTGTATTTCTCATTTCGCATGATAAAATATGAATTGAGAAATAAATGTCTTAAACCGTAAATAAAAGATCAAGTTGTTGGATTGCTTATCTAAATACGGAATCCTAAATTGCTAACTTTTTACTTTTAATTAACATTTTACAAACTGTTTTACATAAAATGGCTATCTCAGATTTCAAGGCAATTTTATATGAAACGCCGGGCCAAATTAATTCACAAAATATTAACCATTTTCCATTTCCTGTGAAACGTTATTTAAAACTCGGAGTAGCCAATTCAATATCCGGGTCCTTAGGGCGACTGCACACGATCGAGGAACGCCCCAGCGACTCGACGACTGATGGAGCGATTCCTTCAAGCGTTGCAACTCGTACGGACGGTTGGATGGATCGGCGAGTATAAATGGCTACTAGCTAAATTGGTTTCAGACTTCACAGTATATAGAGAAAATGTTATGGTCGCAGAATATTAAACAAAATTTTCGGGCACTTTTGTAATGCACCAGCTACTCTATTCTGATAAAAATTATGAGCAAATAAATTCGCAAGTCTGTAGCGGTATCTGCAACGCCACATACGAACAACGCGTCATATTGACGTCATGCAAAATCCTGCATCTCACAAGCAGAGTTTATACAACGGCTGGAGCATAGATACAACGGTCCAATATGAATCATGGGGCAGTTGCCCGCCAGACACAACACCCGTCTGGACGGAGGATCCTCCCTTTTCTCTAAAGTATGAGTGAACTTTACACCCTGTTCCTCATACCTCTATAGGTCTTTCAAATGATGGGTAACGAAGTTAAATTTGACACCATCATAATTAATTTCTTGAGCTTGAAATAGAATAAATTACACGCTAGATTGAATTTATTTTTCTTGTGGGGTGTAATAGGAAACTTCCTAAAAGTAACGAAGTTAAATTTGACACCATCATAATTAATTTCTTGAGCTTGAAATAGAATAAATTACACGCTAGATTGAATTTATTTTACTTTATTATAGAACGAGAGGAATTTATTTTGGAATTAACAGCATAAAGATTGTATCAGTATTAGCTGGTCACGTACACAAACCCTTATATTTAATAACGCTTCGCGCCTATCTCATAATTTTATACCCAAAGTTAATTAACGAAAATGATTCGCTACTAAATTGTGCTTTTAATTATTTGAATCAAGGCTAATTTATTCAAATAATTTTTTACCTTTTTGAGTATTAGTAGGTGCATGATATTTTAATTTGGCTACTAATTTTATTGTTAAAGCAGTTTCCACTTTTATATGCATTTTATTTGATGGCGCTAGTATGCCACCACCATTAGTAAGTCTTATTAAAATAAATCTTATTTCGGTACGTTAAAGTAGGTATAAATTGGAATGATTGCCCAGAGTTTTTATCAAATTTACGGCAATCATTTTACTTTATACTTTTCAACACACTTGCTCGTAAAGTGGCTCTTATTGAACCGCTTTTAGGTCCATAATGGAGTGTATTAAGAACGCGTGCTTTTTCTTTACTTTAATCCACTAGAGCTGTAATGCCACAGATAACTATACCTATTTACTAGTCGGAGATGCGTGCTTTTTTAATCTCATCAAAGAGACTTCATGCCAAAAGAAATCTGGGGGATATATTTCACTTTTTTTTTAAATAGTCTATATTGTCCTTGGTCGCAAAATGAAATAATATTTATTTACCTTAAGGTGAATGCGTAGGGACCACGAACAATTTAAGGTGAATGCGCAGTGGTATAGACCACGAAATTCAAATTTTCTTAGGTTTTTTGCAATTTTCAGGTCGGTGTCAGGTTGTATGTCAGATAGCCGCAAATCATATTTTGATCAAACAACCCTTTACAGAATTGTTGTTGTCGCTCATTGAATGGAGTCGACCTTCTGTACCAATCAATTCTTTGTCCTAGAGTGTCTGTGCTCGGCTGTACGTATGTACTTATCCGATTGAATCCGACTGAATGGCGATAGTCGAATATAGTGTCGAAATGTACTGGGATCGAGAGTTGAAACGGATTTTGATAGTGGTGCTTTTTATTAGAAGGTGATTTCCAAAAAATCCCTTTATTTCTGAATAAGACACGTTTCGAGTCAAGACAGTTGCCGACCACTTCACTTTATCTTTTTTTCTTCATGGACTACTATGTTTTGTGCTCGTGATTACAGATAACAGGTGTACAGACAACTAACAGACACTTAAATATGCCGCCAGAAATTTGTAGGTACTCTCCGTCACTTTAGTTAATATTTATCTTTTTTTTTACAAAAACGAGTTTTTAATATACAGGGTGGTCAAAAAGTCGTGGATAAAACGGAATAGGGAGATAAAGGAGGTCATTTCCAACAAAAAATCTTTCTACAACATGGCCATAATTCAATTGCCATAAAAGTTCTGAATATTTTTCTAAACCGAGTTATTTTACAATTAGATTAGACTTATTACAAAAAAAAATTGATTTATAATAATAAAATAAACGGTGTTGTATTATTACTAGATAATGTATCAGCACTACAAAAGTTCTATTGCGGCTACCAAACTTCAAGAGCAATTAATTTTTTTTTAATCGTTACCAAAAATTATTTCTCACTCTAAAAGCGTTGGAAATGACTTCCTTTATCTCTCCATTTCATTTTAGCCACGACTTTTACAACTATAAGAGCGTTTACGCCTACGGCATTTCATACAAACTTTCAAGCCCTTGTTTTTCGAAATAAATAAACCGATTTTAATCAAACTTCATACACATAATCAGGGTACAAAGGTCTAAAAAGTTAGTTAAGAACATTTTCGAAATGTCTTATTGTTGCGTAGTTGACAGCTATGTGTATATTCTGTTATGTTTTTGTAAGCACGTCTTTTCGATACAAATAAACCTATTATTCTTTCTTTCTTTTATTATTCTTTTTAATCCATCCAAAGGTTGTCTTTAAAAGATCGCTTTTAGCGATAAGACCGCCCATTGTGTCACCCTATGTACAGTTTCTATTTTTATGTCTGTAATTTATTTGGTGTACATAATAAAGAGTATTTCTATTCTATTCTATTCTTTCTTGGAAAAAGTCCCAAAACATTACCACTCATGCCCTTAGAGGTAATGTTACAATTCCAAGCCGGTTAATCTCTAAGTAAATAATGCCACCTTCAGAAATGTTAATTCTATTACCACAGAAAATCCAATTAAACTTGAAATATACAATATCGTTAAAACAATAACATGGTGATTTAATCAAAGCGAGCTGCCGGAAAACCGTTTGGTATTTCGGAACATTGAAAAATAATTCTCGTACAGTTTAATACCTAATATAATTAAGATTAATTAACAAATTTTCTGTCTGTATTTTAATTAAAACTTGGAATTCTTGGACCGTTTATACAGTAAGGCGTAGTTTACATTGTCGGATTAAGAAAATAGTAGATTATTTTTCTTATCTGTAGGACGTGTTGACACATTGACATATTATTTGACACAATTTATAATAATAATAATAATCATTTTATTGTCAGTCAACTAAGGCCCATAGATAAAATACACAAAATAATCTTATAAAATAACATCATCTGCCTAGCCTTTTCCCAATTATGTTGGGGTCGGCTTACAGTCTAACCGGATGCAGCTGAATACCAACATTTTACATGGAGCGACTACCTATCTGACCTTCACAATACCAGTTACTGGGTAATACAATACAAGGGGTATTGTAACAACAGGCATAACGTGTTTTTCGAGACACGGAGGAGTCACGGTATGTAAAGATGGTCACCCATCCACAGACCAACCGCGGCAAGCGCAGCTTAACTTGATCGATTGACCTGAGCGGCTGTTATTGTTTAGCCACGGTTCCCTCTAATTTATAAAATCACAATTTAAGTAAATTCTTATTTAACAAAAAATGTTATTATCCATTAGGCTTGATAGACAATAATTAGAAGAATTTGGGTAGAATTTGCTGTCCATTAACTTGGGCTCGTCTTTGAAGCGGCCAGCTACGAGCTCCAGATAACTATGGAAACCAGTCAAGAATGAGCAGTGCAGCAATGAGCAGTGGTATCTTCAAGTTTCCTATGTTAATGACATTATAGGGGTATGAGGAACATGATGGAAAGTTCACCCATCCTCCATAGAAAAGGGTGGATCCTCCGACCAGATAGGTGTTGAGCCTGGTGGGCAACTGCCGAACGATTGCTGTCGGGACGTTGTATTATATGCTAGTTGTGCGGTAAATTTTGCTTGCGCGATGCAGGATTTCACATGACGTCAGTATGCTGCGTAGTTCGTATGTGGCGCAGCGCCACATACGAACTACGCAGCATACTGACGTCTGCCACCACAACGAACAAGAAAGCACCAGTTATTCTAGTCTTCTTCTTGATATCAGTAAATAGAAAACTCATATTTGGCAATAAAAGTTTGAGCCTTTGAGAACTAATACGGACATAATAACAGGGAAAGAAAAAATATAATTTATCGTTAAGCCATGTTCGCATGGATGTAAAAATATCGCGGCGGGATATTATAGCGCAATGGATTTTCATCTCTTGGTGTAGAGCCGAGCATTGAGAATCCAACAGAGGACATCCCTAAGCGTCAAAAAAAAAACACGCGGTTGGATTTTCAACTCTTGGCACTGAGTATAGTGCGTTGAAAATCCAGTGCGAGAAAAAAATTCGCCGTTAGAAAAACGCGCCCGTGGGAACCTGGGCTTACTTAACAGAATATAATTCCTCCATTTTAAGTTAATGTTTAGACCTAGTAAAATCTCGCCAGTGTGTCCTAGCATTATCCGGACCCTTGAGACCGGATAATGGATATAATTGATTACTTCCCAAAAGTTTAATTCTCAACTTTAAGTGAGATGAACTAAGTTTGATTTTATTAAACGTTCTTGTTAATTATTCTTGTATTACATTTCCTTGCGGAGTTTTGATTAATTAATCTTGTATCAAAGTTACGTTTAATTTGTGTTAATTTTCAAAGGAACAAATTGTAAAGGTTGTTGTTAAAAAGGGGTCGCTCGATAAATTTTAACGCTAATATTATACAGGCGAAAGTTTGTGAGTGTGTGTGTGTATGTGTTTATATGTTTATTACTTCTTCACGCTCAAACGGCTGGACCAATTTTGATAAAATTTTGTATGGAAGTAGCTGACACCCTGGAAAAACATATATAGGCTACTTTTTATACCGATATTCCCACGGAATCGACACTTATGCGGGTGAAACCGCGGGGCGCAGCTAGTGAAATATAATTTATACAAAGTAAAGGGCATGTCTGGGTTCGAACCTGCGACTTACAAATCTTATGTCACGTTCATTACACGCACCACTGCTCCTCTTTTCGGAGACTGATTTATGTAATTTTGACGACGTTCAAAAAATGCTGACTCACAGCTTCCAATCAATTTAGTCAGTCTGTTCGCAGTCCACTGCTGAACAAAAGCCTCTCCCAGACTGTGCCACAACACCCTGTCTTCCGCCTTCCGCATCCAGTCGGTCTCAGCCACCTTCTTAAGTTCGTCGACTCACAGCCTAATTTGAATAAATTAATTTTGATAGTTAACAACGCCACACGTTTAAAATCAACCCACATTTACACTAGGTATTAGTTAAACTGCGTCAGTGTAACCCAATCCTAACGAAATCGGCTCTAATGGATAGCAACCCACATAGACCATAGAGTGTTGAAAGCTTTTAGCTAACCAGTCAAGGTTTTCACGTTCCCTATAATTTGACTTTAAAGCTGAACATCAATGTGAAGATAAATGTTTATGTGTGGAGGAATTATTTATTTATTTTATTTTATTTATCCATTTATTTCAGGCATCAAGGCCCATGTAAACACATACAATACAATATTAATGGAACTTAAAAATACTATTAATACATTCAACATTATATTTACACTAAAAACTAACGCACACGAAGTGTCTGCGTCGTGTTTGGCTGACTGGTGTCATGTAGCCGGCCACGAAACCGGCGGTACAAGACACCCTTCGGCCAGAACTCTTCCTTGAGGAACTTCTCGAGATGATGTGTCGGAACACGCACCACGCTTATTTCGGGATTGCACGGTTAGTTTTTGACTCAAGCAAAACCTTTTTTTATTTTAAGCTCTTAAAACTGTCACTGTAAAAACTTAAGTGAAGTACCTAAGTCTGAGCAGTCATTCCACTTGTTAATGCTAGGGATTGACGCATTGACAGCTCACTTCAATCTCAATTCACTTTAACTTTTCACAGTGAGTGGTTGGCCAGACTGGCAGCGCGGGCGCGGGGCGGGCGCGGTGCGGCGTACTCAAACTTAAGAACTTCATGTGAGTGTCCATAGTGGGCACGCGGGCGCGGTGAGCGACGCGGGCTGCTCGGCGCGGGGAACGCGCGGACAACTCACACCATAGCTCGTTCGTGAGTGCGCGGGGACCTGGGTTGTCAAACAAGCTAGAGCTTTTTTCTAGTAAAAATAAAGCGCACTACACACCAAAGCCATGCCAAGCATATGTTGGCAACATTTTGCCGGCGGGCTAGGTTGGCGGCTTCAGTCATTGCAAGTCGTAAAACTTTGCCGGCGGCATGTCGGCGGCTCGACATCAGAAAAGTCGCAAAAACAAAAATACTAGTACGTCACTACAGCTCAAATGTCGCCGGGCAACTGAGCGCTTGCGTACGCTAGCCGCCGGCAAGCCGCCGACGTGTCGGCGGGCTGTGTCAGCGGGTCGGCGGCTTTGGTGTGTAGTGCGCTTTTTCTTTCTTCTTTCTTTCTTAGTCTTATTCATCCATATTAAATTTTGACAAACACTGGACACGACAACACGCAGAACGCAGCCGCGCTCGACTGCGGAGAGCTACCCGCCCCACGCTGCCAGTCTGGCCAAGCACTGAGATTTTTATAGATTAAACCGGCTGACCTAACTGAAGCGAGCGAGGGAGCGGGATGCGGGACGCCACTGCGCGCGTCGATTGTTTTAATGACTAGACATTTACGCGACTATTCGCAACATTTTGAACACCTCCATACAAGTACGCGTCCACAGTTAAAAATACAACACGATAATGACGCAATTGAAGAAGTTGAGAGTACCAAATTCCTAGGGATAACAATAGACAAACACTGTAACTGGAAAGCTCATATTGATGAACTCTGCACAAAGGTAGATAGATTCGTATTCGTTCTATACAGATTAACACGTGTGGCTAGTGTTGATGCGGCACTATGTGCATATCATGGCTATGTCTCGTCAATTTTGCGTTACGGCATTATAATATGGGGTAATTCTGTAGAACTTAACAGAGTGTGTGACTTGACCCCTTATTATATCATAATAAACGTCGATCGGATATAGTCTGCCCTTCAGTTAGACATAGGACTGTAATGGCCAAACGGCACTACACGGTTATAAGTGGACTTCTATATAATAGAATTAACAAAGTACTGATTTTATACCCACTTAAAATAACTGAAGTTAAAAACAAAATAATATCTTGGCTTTTACAGTTAAATTACATAGAAACTGAAAATCTATTAAATCAGTAATAGTTACGTATTTTTATAATGTATCTCAACCAAATCAGAATTTTTCCAGTTTATAAGATTGGATCAAACTAGTTTACTCGATTATAAATAATTATACAACTTACAAATACCACCAATCTTAATTAAACTCCCACAAAGCACTCACGTCCTTACAACCACAATAAACACATCACTACAATCACACACACAACATATTATACTCACACTTTAAACACAACACTTTAATTGTGGCACACCCATACTTCATAGTATTTTTTAATTTGTACCTAGTTATTTAAATACTGATTCCCTATCAACAGGCATGCCTAATTAGGGAACTCAGTGAGTCAAGTTCTTTTATGCTGCGGTAATGGTTCATATGTGCTTGTTTTTGGTGAGAGGACGGAGCGGTGCCTAGTTCCTGTAATACAGGTTAATTCCTAGCGCGGGACGGGGTCTTGCCCTGCTCTCCACTCTAACATGCCTATGTCTCTGTTCTATGTATTGCTGTAGTATATAAGTTACTCTGTACTCAAATGTTTTTGCTTAATAAATATATTATTATTATTTCCTTTATTTCATTAAATCACATATAAATTATATTTTTAAATATTAGAATATAAAAACATTTAAAAATATAAAAAATAGTAGCCCACCGGTATCGGGAACAGGGTCCAAGCTACCGGCAGTCAGGGCTCCAGAGAGAGGAACCTCCTAACAATGCGGGCCGTGTCCAGAAGTACCGCTTTCTGAATCAAGCCCTTGATCCAGCTGCCCAACGAGAGCCTCCTTAGGTGTTGGTCGAGGCTCTTGGCTATTAACCCATTGGCTGTCACGACTATCGGCACAATGGTTGCTGAGTCCACATCCCACATGTCGACAACCTCGCGAGCCAAGTCAAGATACTTGATCTCTTTATCTTTCTCGGCTTTCACGAGGTTCTCATCATGCGGGACGGTTATGTCAACAATCATTGCGCGCCTCTCTGATCGATCCACCACCACTATATCAGGCTTATTGGCAACAATAGTCCTGTCAGTGATGATGGATCGATCCCAGTACAATGTGATATTACCATTTTCGAGAACTGGGTCGGGCACACTGTAGTACGGCACCTCCGATTCCACAAGGCTGTATTTCAAAGCAAGCTGCTGATGGATTATCCTGGCTACAAGGTTGTGTCTATGCAAGTACTCTCCGTTAGCCAGACGAGAACACCCGGAGATGATATGTCTGTTTGATTCCCCCGGCCGGTGACATGCCCGACAGATGTCAACCGTGCCGTCTTTCACAATAAATCTCCGGTAATTGTTCGTCATCATAACTTCGTCCATAATTGCACAAACAAAACCTTCGGTTTCTCCAAAGAGGTCACCGAAACGCAGCCAGGCTACGGACGCTAGTAGATCTACATCGGGTCCATGTAGGGCCCGGAGAAAGCGTCCGTGAAGCTCCTTACTCTGCCATACCTCCATGCGGTCATTAGTGTCAAGCACTACTGGTTTGCGCCAGTTCTCTTTAGCCAAGGAGAGCGGGGTAAGGCCCTTGTCCACTATGACTACATCTCGATGCATTCCCACGTCGGTTTCCAGGAAATATTCCCTGAGACTGCATATCTCACGATTGTGGAGGGTCTTAGCATTTAAAAACCCTCGACCTCCACATTTTCGCGGGATATACAGCCTCATTACCGATGACCGTGGGTGATGCATTCGATTTGCAGTCAGCAGTGTACGGACCCTCCTATTATTATTATTATTATTAGTGTTTCGAGCTCAAAAGAAATGTATTCGGTCAATATGTGGAGCTCACCCACTGGACAGTTGTGTTCCATTATTCAAAAAATTAAAAATATTACCACTCCCAGCACTATATATTTTTGAAATTTGTATTTTTGTGTACCAAAATAAGCATGAATTTAATCTGCATAATGATCTTGTATCTAGACCTAGCCGCAAAGTCCACATGCTTCGTGTACCTAGACGAAATAATAAACTATTTTCTAATAACGTATTTTGTATGGCGACCAAAGTTTATAATAAACTACCAGACTGTTTTAAAACACTTAACTTTAGGACATTTAAATCTAAATTATTCAATTATCTCTTATGTAAATGCTATTACTCGACCAATGATTTTATGAATGAAATGAACAGTTGACTTAAATATTAGAATAATTATACCTATTCTATTCTTATTATCTCTTTGACTTAATTTAATCTTTTTGACATTACTATTCCTAATATTTGACTAATTTCCAATTTGAATGTTATTCTAATTTATTTAATTCAATGTTAATCTAACAAAATTACCAAAACCCTAAAAAATGTATTTGTACGCCGGAAACGGCAGAATATTATGAACTTTTAAAAATATGTAACAAATCTGTAACAATATTCTAACAAATAAATAAATGATTATGATTATTATGATAAGTATGGTGTGCATAAACACGAGCGGCACACGGCAACAGCAGGGGCAACTGAAGCCGACGGGTGCAGTTGTCTCTGCTGTTCACGCGTGCCACTCGTGTGTACGTACATTATGTTGACACAATCGCCACGAGCGAATTTAGTCGCGCCCGCCCGTCCGATTCAGTTCGGTCAGAGCTATAAGCTCACCTAAAAGCAAAAAACAAAAACAAAAAACATAAAAAACCGACAAAAACAAAAAAGCACAACATTTATAGGATAAATAACTTATGAATAATATCCTAAAAAGGATGAATAAGTTCAAAAGTCATAAATTATTGTATTCATTTCCTCGTTCCAAGGAAAAATATCTAAGCTTTATTCAACAACCTCGCGCCTACGCACTTTTTTCATTAAAAACAAATTATGAAGGAAAAGAAAGTAAGTAACAGAAAATAACTGCCTTCTTTGGAAGATTAACGAAGTTTAATAGAATATTCTAACGGGAAGAAAACCAAAAACGGGCAAGTGCGTGTCGGACCACACACAGTGAAGGGTTCCGTAGTTGGGATAATTTACCCATGCACAGTATTGATTTTGTCGACCGCAAAAAAGTTTCTCGGTAAAATGACTGTGTGACATCCGAACGGTCAGACGGACGACAGGACATGACGTCATTATCTCTTCTTCTCAATCGCTCTCTCACTGCTGAGAATCGTGAATCCGTTTTGAATTGTCAACGGTGTTTCTCCATCTGCTAAGATCGGTAGAGGTGGAGTGCGGCGCTGATAGGAATCTCCAGTCTCTCAGATCACCACCGACACCGACCACCGTTTTGAACTTCAGCCTCTAGGACTTTTGCTTTCTATCTTTCCTGTCACCATCAGACGTTCCGTTGTTGGTACCTCTGCGGGCAATGTGGCCGAAGTATCTCACGACGTCTTCATAAGAGTTCCGTTTTTGACATTTCACTACGGAACCCTGAAAATAAAATGCAATACAGTTTCTATCTATATATATAAAATGGTAAACTGACTGACTGATTGTTGATATATCAACGCACAGCCGAAACTACTGGATCTAGGAATGTGGAATTTTGCTCATGGCTTCCTTTTATAATGTAGGGGAGCACTAAGAAGGGGTTTTTGGAAATTCAACCTTTAAGGGGGTGAAAAGGGGGGATTTCGTTTGTATGAAAAATCTTATTCCTTGAGTTAATAAACTTGAAACTTGGCACGAATACTTATCTAAGTAAATGATTAAGTTTGGCATTTTTTGTTTTTCTTAATTATCCCCTAAAGGGGGATTGGGGGGTGTCAAAGTTTGTATGGAAGAATTTTAACGGGCTGTCCGATTAACTCGAAACTCAGTATTTATACTTAAAACCAAAAATAGAGAATAACGTGTATCAGGGTTTTTCGAAAATGTACCCCTAACAGGGTGAAAAGGGGTAGTTAATTTTACAGGGGAGGATTTTACTGCGCGGCTTGATTAACTCGAAAATTGGTATAAATAATCTTTAAGTCAAGTAATGAGCACATCTTAAAGGATTTTTCGAAATTCCACCCCTGTGGGGGTGAAAAGCGGGGATACAGTTTATATGAAAAATCTTATTCAATTGGTTAATAAACTTGAAACTTGGCAGGAATACTTATAGTAAATTATGAAGTTTTGCAATTTTTGCTTTTCTAAACTACCCCCTAAAGGGGGATTGGGGGGTGTCA
Organism: Oligia strigilis; assembly: GCA_951800025.1. Taxonomy (NCBI): domain Eukaryota; kingdom Metazoa; phylum Arthropoda; class Insecta; order Lepidoptera; family Noctuidae; genus Oligia; species Oligia strigilis. The sequence goes on along the minus strand of OX637560.1, from coordinate 6,701,399 downwards.
AAACTTGTATGGAACAATTTTAACGGGCTGTCCGATTAACTCGAAACTCAGTATTTTACGTAAGACCAAAAATAGAAAATAACGTGTATCAGGGTTTTTGAAAATGTACCCCTAACGGGGTGAAAAGGGGTAGTTAATTTTACAGGGGAGGATTTTACTGCGTGGCTTGATTTACTCGAAAATTGGTAAAATAATCTTTGAGTCAAGTAATGAACACGTCACAAACAACTTTTCGAAATTCCACCCCTGTGTGGGGGGGGGGAAAAGCGAGGATACAGTTTTTATGAAAAATCTTATTCATTTGTTTAATAAACTTGAAGCTTGGCACAAATACTTATCTAAGTAAATTATGAAGTTTGGCATTTATTGTTTTTCTAAACTACCCCCTAAAAGGGGATTGGGGGGTGTCAAAATTAGTATGGAAGAATCTTAACGCGCGGTCCGATTAACTGGAAACTCGGTATTTATACTTAAGACCAAAAATAAAGAATAACATGTATCAGGGTTTTTCGAAAATCTACCCCTATCGGGGTGAAAAGGTGTAGTTAATTTTACAGGGGAGGATTTTACTGCGTGACTTGATTAAGTCGAAAATTGGTATCAATAAATCTTCGAGTCAAGTAATAAACACAACCTTCACGATTTTTCGAGATTCCACCCCTGTGTGGGGGGGGGGGGGTGAAGCGAGGATACAGTTTATATGAAAATCTTATTCATTTGGTTAATGAATTTAAAACTAAGGGAAGATTGGGGGTGTAAAATTTTGAATGTAAGACTTTAACGAGCGCGTCCAGAGTCCAAAATAAATAATAAAGTATTTCAAAGTTTTTAGAAAATCTACCCACCCCTAACCGCTAACGGGGTGAAGAGGGATAGTTAATTTCATAGGGGAGTATTTTAATACGTGGTTTGATTGGAAAATTGGTATAAATAATCTTTAAGTCAAACTATAGTAACATCCCAGACGATTTTTCAAAACCCTTTAGGGATAAAAAGAGGGGATACAGCTTATACGAAAAATCTTTTTCATTTGGTTAATAAACTTGAAACTTGGCAATATACCCTCACAGAGGATTTAGGGGGTGACAAAGTTAATAGGTTAGAAAAATATGTAACCCGCTGTCGGATTAACTCGAAACTCGATAAAAAAGTAGGTATGTGTTTTAGGGTTTTTCAAAAATCGACTCCTACCAAGGTGGAAATGGGTAATAAAGTTTAAGGGGTGGATTGCTGGGAAATATACTAGGAAATGCCGTATCCACTAGCAGGAATAGCGCCACCAGTGGTTCGCAGAGCACTGGCTCCAGCGAAAGAGCCAAAATGGTCTCCGACACACGAGCCTTAGCACGACAACATCCTTGTGCCACAAAGGCTGAAAAGCCGAAACAGTTTTTAAAGTGTGTCGTCCCACTCACTGGTGAACCATCACAAGAAAGACTGAAGCCGTGGCGAGACAGTCCTTCCTTACCCAAACCGTTCGTCCCACCCGCTGAAGACCTCCCACCTGGACATGAGTAACCTGGAAGTCTTTAAACAGACTCCGGACCTGTTCAGGTGGAGATTCATAGACGACTCCGCCTTGGAGTGTAAATGTGGTGCTGTTCTACAAACGATGGGACACTTAATATCGTGTCCTGCATGTCCTGTCAGCTGCACGTTATAGGAACTGGTGGACGCTGGTAATGGCGCCAAACAAGTAGCCGAATTCTGGGCCGAGTCCATTTAGATTGCTATCGACACGCTAAGAAGAAGAAGGGGTGGATTTTACTGCTTGCTTTCATTAACTCGAAAATGAGTAGGTATCGGTCTTTGAGTCAAGTTATGGACACGTCATCCCAAACGATTTTTCAAAAATCCACCCTTGTGGGGGTGAAAAGCGGCGATCCTGTTTATTTGAAAAATCTGATTCCTTTGATCTACAAACTTAAAAATTGGCCCGAATACTTATCAATCTAAATAAATGATAAAGATCATAAACAACATATTCGAAATTTTTAGAGGAAAGTACGAAATACACGCGGACGAAGTCGCGGGCAAAGTGCTAGTTATGTATAAAAGACAATGTGAGTTTTCCATTAAAAGTTCGCAAACAGGCCCAAACCAGATGGAAAAGGTTATTAGTTCAAAACCTATAATTGGCGTGAACCAATTTTGTTTGAGACCTATTGGATTGGAACAGAAAACTCATTGAAAAGTGTTAAGGAATAAAATAGAAAACATTTAAATAACAATAATAAACAGCAACAATAATACCAATACAAACAAGCAACTATGTATGAGGAACAAAGTGTATAGTTCACTCAATCACACTAATATTATAAAGGCGAAAGTTTGTGAGTGTGTATGTATGTTTATATGTTTGTTACTTTTACACGCTCAAACGGCTGGACCAATTTTGATAAAATTTTGTACGGAGGTAGCTGACACTCTGGATTAATATATAGGCTACTTTTTATGCCGATATTCCCACGGGATCGACATTTACGCGGGTGAAACCGCGGGGCGCAGCTAGTCTCCTATAAAAGGGACGATCCACCGACCAGACGGGGATTGTGTGCGGTGGGCAACTACCCGACGATTGATGTCGGGACGTTATTTATATGCTAGTTGCGCGGTAAACTCTGCTTGCGCGATGCAGGAATTGGCATGACGTCACGTCAGTGTCATCTGGCGATGTAGATGCTGCCACGCAACCAACAACAACAGCAATATTTTCATCATCATCATCATCTGATAGCCTTTTCCCAACTCATGGGGGGGCTTCCAGTCTAACCGGATGTAGTTGAATATACCAATCAGTATTTTCCATGGAGAGAACAATATATTTAACCATCTTAAATTATTTTCTCTTGACCGTTTCCTTGAATGAAACCGCGATAGCCATTTATTTACTGCTGAACAGTATCCCAAACATTTAAGTAAAATAATTGCAATAATGATATTTCTGCCGGGTGCTGTAAACCGAGCCCTAGACACTTCCCAGTAAATCCCTAGTAACGAAGGGCTATTGCCGCTAAACAAAGGGCCGCCAGTGTGCGGAAGTAAAACAGTATCGAATGTTCTGGACGTAACAGTGAACGATGGTAACCAATATAGCACCTGGATGAAGTCTAGGTTATAAGCTGAGAGAGAATGTAGTCACAAGTTTGTAAACAATGTTCTATTGTATCCTTTGCAGTCCTGATTCGTCCTGAAGGGTGATTTTGCGACTCGTACAGGAAGATCTTAGGTCACAAACTAAACTAAACACAGTAAAATAAAAATCCAAGTTATATAAAAAAAAAGTAACAAAAGGAAAATTAAACAGAAAGTCCTATACGAGGCCAAAAGGCTCCTATCTCAGCAAGACACTGCGAAATTAAAAAAAAAATCGCCATACAACGTGGCAGAACTGCCAGCCTTTTGGGCACTTTTCCTGTTGAGAGCGATGCGGATGAACTTTTTGATGCCCTATGATTCTTTCCCCCTTTTCTTTTTTTATTTTTATATATATTATTTAAAGTCTGTTAGCTTATATATTATGTAAAATATTATCTTGTTTGAAAATAAAAAGAGATCTAAAAATTAATAAGAAGTTTTTAATAAGTTATTGTTTTCATTATGTATGTATTTAGAAATATATAAGTATGTTTATCAGTTGTCTAGTACTCATAACACAAGCTCTGCTTAGCTTGAGACTAGACGGCGTTGTGTGATAGTTGTGGAATATTATTATTATTTTGACGGCACGGTTGGCGCAGTGGTTAAGCGATTGACTGCTGCGCTGCGTGTCGCGGGTTCGATTCCCGCACGGAACAAATATTTGTATGACCTACAAGTAGTTGTTCCGGGTCTGGCTGTTTGTGTACGTGAATTTGAATGTTTGTAAACGCACCCACAATACAGGAAAAATTCCTAGTGTGGGGCAACGTTTTTTTTTAAAAAAAAAAAAAAAAAAAAAAAAAAAAAAAAAAAAAAGTGTATGCTCACTCCGGTAAGAATAATTTAATAACAGAGCTTAATTAAAGGGAAAAAGAAGCTGATTTAGGGATAATATCCAGATAATACTGATGAGAGGCTCGTGCCCAAGTAATAACAGAGGCACGGGCGATCGTGCATGGTGATCATCTTTATATATCGAGCTCCGTGTCTCGGAAAGCACGTTAGGTTGGTCCCGGCTGTCATTCGCGGATCTTTGGCAGTCGTTACTGGTCGTCAGAAGGCCGAAACTCTGACAAAAAATCTTACCAAGGGATATCGCGTAACTGGGTTTTGGAGGTCAGATAGGCAGTCGCTCCATGTAAAATACTGATAGTCACCTAATCCGGTTAGATTAGAAGCCGACCCCAATATAGTTGAGAAAAGGCTAGGGAGATTGATTGAGCTAGATAGATAACACTCAAGCGGCGTGACTGCTTTACACGTAGACCAAACCCATCTGTATATTGTATTGGTTGCTATACTTGTTTGTACTTTCGCAAAACGCCGGTCCTATACCTTGGACTACCGGCAACAAGTGGTCGCTTGAAGTCATCTGAAAGAACGTAACACGCATTAATTCTGTGCCTACCCTCGTTTCACTAACGGTCAGGTGTGAGTGCTCCTTCAAATTGCCTAGGCACTCAAACTCCTAAATAAATTACTCTGAACACCTGAGGCTTTGTAGGTAGTTGCAGATAAAAGGATCCTCTTTTGTAACATTAACACTTATTTTGAGCCAATTTTCTTAAATTTTATTTATCCTAAATGTTAGATTAGGCAATTTCATTGAGCAATCGTGTTGCAGTTATTTTAGACGGGTCAACACGAGCTCGTGAAAGAAAAAATGAAGGTTACGTAGTTGTGGCGGCATCTACATTACCACTTGTGATACGCATCACACTGACGTCACGCAAAAATCCTGCATCGCGCAAGCAGAATTTACCGCGCAAGTAGCATACATACAACGTCCCGACATGAACCGTCGAGCAGTTGCCCACCAGACACAACACCCGTCTGGTCGGAGGATCTTCCCTATTTTATGGAGGATGAGTGAACTTTACATCCTGTTCCTCATACCTCTATAAAGTATTAAAAGGTCCAGGCGTTGCGTTCAGTAGAGATAAGTGCAAATTGCAGAACTAGCTACAATAGCATTTAATTAGCAGATAAGTGAGTTGAGAAGTTGAATTGACATTATAAGAACCCCTGAGTGGTTGATAAAGGATCTTAAATTAAAGAAGAAGTTTCTTACGGAGTTTGCTAAACTCAAACTCAAAGCATTTAATAATAATAATAATAATAATATTCCACAACTATCACACAACGCCGTCTAGTCTCAAGCTAAGCAGAGCTTGTGTTATGAGTACTAGACAACTGATAAACATACTTATATATTTCTAAATACATACATATATAGATAAATTACACCCAGACACAGAACAAATGATCATGCTCATCACACAAACATTTGTCCTGGGTGGGAATCGAATTGTCAAGAAGTCGGTCAGTCAGAAAATATGAAGCTAGTTGCCCATTCCAAGCTAAAAAATTGCTTACAGCGTTGGGTGTTTAGTTTTCATAAAACTTACCTGAGGAAAAGCTATACTGTAACCCCTTATAAAGATGACAATATCGATTCGACTTACATCCTAACTTTCCTTCACAATTTCACAAAAACATCTAGGTAACATCCCTAAATCTTACCCTACCTTTTGTCATTCCAAACGCAATCGCCAGATGGCAAATATATCTTACGTTTCTACCTGAGCACAAACATAGGTCACACGACCAGGGAACATCGGAAGAAAGGCATCTTATCCTTCAGGCCATTTGTCTCGCACACCGGGGAGTAGGCAGGTGTCCTCATAAATATTATATGTAGGAAGAATTTATATCTGGGTGTTCCTAATATCGGCGTTCGATTTACCTATTCATTTTGTGGTTTATACTTGCATCGGTTGGAAGGGTTACATGCGGAATTGGAAATGGTTCAGGGATTATAAATGTTTTTAATTAAACGGTAAATTGGAATCGGTTTGCGGATTTCGGCTTTGGTTTTTGGACTCTGTGGATTGGTTGATCTATGAGGTTAGATTATTTATACCAATTATCCAATCAAGCCACGTAATGAAATACTCCCCTAAGAAATTGACTATCCCTCGTCACCCGTTAGGCGTAGATTTTCTAAAAACCCTGATATATTTTATTATTTATTTTGGTCATAAATACTGAGGACAATACAATTGGACCGCGATTGTGATTTATGTACAAACATATGAACAGACAAGGAAAAAGGAACAGAAAAATACGTATAAAGGCGTCTTTCTTTTACAAGCGTTAAAAATTAATGCTGTGTTAGTGTAGGTACATACAATGACAAAAACATTAATTTCAATGTAACCTTTTGTTAAAGACATATGTTACGAGAAAAACTATATCCAACCAAACTACGTAGAACCTAGTTACAAAACTAGAACCTCGCTAATCCGAAGCATTGTCAAAGGGTAGTCCTGTCCAAATAGCCGTCCATCCGGTCACAATCCGGACTAACTCAAATATTTGGAATCTGTACGTAACTTTGTACGATTACCGAACCGTTTCCGAACCTTTCCGATTTCGAAAGTAACTCACAAATAGTTAACGGTATTGACATTTTATGGATAAATACGCATAAGTGTCGATTCCGTGGGAATATCGGGATAAAAAGTAGCCTATATGTTAATCTAGGGTCAGAGCTACCTCCATACAAAATTTTATCAAAATTAGTCCAGCCGTTTAAGCGTGAAGAAGTAACAAACATATAAACACACCCCCACACATACACACAAACTTTTGCCTTTTTATTATTAGTGTGATATTCTTGATTGGACTTGATTTTGATTTGATTTTTCTGTGTACGACTCTTTACAATATATTTTGTGCAGAGTAAGTTGAAATATTATTTGTGAAAAGACTCGTTGGTCTAGTAGTCGCAAGCGCTACTGCTGAGTCCTGGGTTCGATTCCCTGGTCGAGTAAAGTGTTATTGGGTTTTTTCACCAGGAATTTATTAGTACAGTCAACAAAAGAGATAAGTATGCAGGATTGTCGGATATAGTTGAAGTTTAGTAAGAAACCAATGGATGTTGTCGACTGAAATTTAATTTGTTAAATAACCTGTTTGTTTTTTATTAATAAAATAGAATTTTATTCGAGAACATCCATCGGTTTCTTACTAAACTTCAACTATATCCGACGAACCTGGATACTTATCTCTTTTATTGACTGTACATACATCTCTGCCTCTGCTTTTTGGGGTTACAGGCGTGACGTTATGTTATAATATGGAAAGGCTCGTTCAGGACTTCAGGATAGCATTACCATAAGATTTTTTTAATTTTGCCCACCGCTTATGTAAATAGTTTAATCCTGTATTTGCAAAAAGTATAGTCAAAAGTCACCATTTTTATTAATTTTGGCAATCTAAAAGGTTCTATTGTACCTAACTCTATACGAGCAAAGGATAACACTGGCAAGCAGCCAATGAAAAACATTGCAAAAAAAAAACAACTGAAAAATAAACAGTCTAGCCACAGACCACACATACAATTTTAAAAGCTAGTTATAGCAGTTGTTTCACTCAGTATCTCAACTTTTTTAATTTAAAATTGTAGGGTAGCTTCATATAAAGTACGGTCTTCCCAATAACTGTTTTATGAAAGTTATTTTGACAGACTGACGATAATGTTGCTCCAAGCTGGACCTATTGAAGTATGAGCAGAGAAAAATACACAGGCATAAATAAATTACTTACATTTAGAAGAAAAGTTCTTCATAAGGTTTTTTCGGCCTTTTTATCAGAGTCACAGTATAGTTAAATACATAGTAGGTAAGTACAGTCTGGCAGTTAATAATTGTTAAGACAAGCTACTACAAGCTGTCAAATTTCTTTAATAGATTCTCAACTTTATCGCTAAAGCATAAGATTCAAAGTTGATTAGGAAAATTTTACAGTTTCGGATAAATTGATGTGCTGGCGTCTGTACGTGAATTTGCCGAGTTATGTGTAACTGTCAAAGAATGGCAGTTGTGATTTAATTAAATGGACAATTTATGTTGGTAGCCAAGTTGATAAATAATGTATTTTTCTGACGTTACTTACAAGTACAACGCCAGAGGGCCAACTGTTCATAATGTTCAAAATCTAGTTTCGATCTAAACTCAATTTTAAGGACATGGGGTCCGAGTGTCCACTTAGTTTTTCGAGACATTGCCAAGCAGTTGGTCAACACACGTGACCATAGGGCTGGCCTATTTTTTTGACAAAACAACGTGGCAATACTGCCAGCCTTTTAGGCACTTTTCCTGATGACAGCGATGCGGACAATTTTTTTGATGCCCTATGATTCTTCCCCCTCCCCCCCTCTTTTTATATACGTGTAACTTATTATTAGTTTAAGATTGTCAGCTTTTAAATTATGTTAATATTTTACTATAACATTACCTATTATTATTATTGTTTTATTGTTATATTTCCATCAATGTCAAAATTTAATTCAATGTTTTTTACGAGCGCTTCAAGTCACATCAAGTGAAATAAAAACCAGAACTCAGAGAAAGGCAGAAAAAAAATCTAGCACTCCCAAGATCGTCTAGCACTATTATTCCTTACCCCAACTTATCATCTCCTGCCATATTAAATCTTTTCTAGGGAGAATTTATGGGGACTCTCGATCTGAAGCCCCACAGATAAAAAGGGGATATAAGTTCTATTAACTTTACCTCACGAAAGGGAATTACAGTGAGGTAGTTTATTTGTGTTATCAACCCTATTGTATTGGTTTTACCTTATTTTTTATCGACTTCAAAAAAAGGAGGTTATCAATTCGACACGTATGTATGTAATATTATTGGAATTGCATTATATTCACATATGACAATCTACTAAGGCTTCCAAACAAATATAGAAAATTTCATAGACGTATGTATGTATGTATGTTTGTCCACGCATTACTCAGTAACTATTAATCGGATCGTGACCATTTTTTTTAATGGCTTACATTTCCTTTAACTTAGAGAATAGTGCAAGTTTCATGAAAATCGATTCAGTAATTTTCAAGATCTGGACTAATACGTGTAAGTGTGACGGCCTGGCTTATTGATACGAGCTACGGGTGTAGTGTCAAAGGGAAATCATCTCAAAACCTTGGTCAAATTCTAGTGCAAAAACTAAAAATTACAAAAAAAATAGTAATTTAAAAAATTAAACCGACTTCAAAAAGAAATTAACTCAAAATTATGAAATACCTAACTTTAATTTCGGAAGTCGGTGTCTTGTGATCGACTTTTTTTTTTCTTGGGAATGTGATCTGTTGGCGACATTGTGGAAAGAAAAATGAACATAGTGGCAAAGTTTTTTGGTAGAGACGCCAGCACATCAAGCTACCCGAAACTGTCAAATTTTCCCAATTAACCTTGAACCTTATGTTGTAGCGATAAAGTTGAAAATCTATTGAAGAAATTTGACAGATTGCAGTAGTTTGATGTGCTGGCGTCTGTACCATACATACGTAGCTGCTTGATTTTTTTATGGACGGTCCAATTTTTCAAGGAGTGTTTGTGATTGTCAATAAGAAATATAAAATCGTAGCTAGTATGTTGGTATCATAAAATATAGATACTCTCTTCATACTTTTTTTTTTTCGGGGTGAAACCTTCAACAGGCACCCGACCTCCGGGGAGTGTGGGATTTTTACCTGACTAAAACCACCCTGGTGATCACAATCAGCACATAGGGGTGGTCCAGGTTCCTCTTAAAATACCAATTCCGGAACCCCCTCCTCTCTTGATATCTACTGTAATAATTTTACTCTAGGAACTAGACTAGCTGCACCCCGCGGTTTCACCTGCATGAGTCTCGACCCCTTGAGTATAATATTATGATAAAAAGTATGTCCTAATCCAGGTTATGGTCTACCGATGTGTCAAATTTCATCAAAATCCGTTCAGCCGTTTTAGCGTAATTAAAGTGTTACAAACAATTATACTATAAAATCTAATATTTTCTCTTTATAATAATACTAGCTGCGCCCCGCGGTTTCACCCGCGTAAATGTCGATCCCGTGGGAATATCGGGATAAAAAGCCTATAATTATGTTAATCCAGGGTGTCAGCTACCTCCATACAAAATTGTATTAAAATTGGTCCAGCCGTTTGAGCGTGAAGAAGTAACAAAAAACACACACACACACACTCACAAACTTTCGCCTTTATAATATTAGGGTGATATTAGTTTAGATGTATACAAAATGTTGGAAAACATTGTAAAAGAGTATAAATTGTGAAGTTTCTTGCCCATTCTTCTCCACATGAAACTACCCTTTGGAAGCCCCAATTTTCTTGTAGATTTATACGTTCTTGAGTGCCTTTGATGTGCCAAATTGATATAAAAGACTTTGACTTGACACATAAATTATTGTGTACAAAGACAATGCGTAAAAAGTTTATCACGATTGGCAGTTATTTCTATGTATTTATGTCACGTAACTTTTAGCACGAGAGGCGATAACGTCCTCGACACTTGGATTTGTATTGTCTCCAAGATAAAAGTAACATTACATTGTGTTGATCTGAAGATCTATGAGCAGTGGTGGCCAAGTGGTAACGGCCGCGACTTACGAGTTGTAGGTCGTAGGTTCGAACCCAGACAGGCGCTTTACTTTGTGTAAATTATTTCATCACCACTGCTCTCAAAACGGTGAAGGAAAACATCGTGAGGAAACCGGCATGTCCTAGAACCAAAAATTCGAAGACATGTGACATCTGCCAATCCGCACTGGGCCCGCGTGGTGGATTACGGCCCACTCCCTCTCACCGAGAGGAGGCCTGTGTCCCAGCAGTGGGAACATTATAGGCTGATTATGGAAGATCTGAAGGCCGAGTCCCGTGATTAAAAACGTTCAAAATCTAGTCGCTATCTCATCTCAGCGACAATCAATGTCAAAAACTCGTCAAAAATGTTTTAAGGAAATTGAGAGGTATTTTTAGCGGTTTAAGACTGAGATCTGACTGTGAACGTTCTTAAAATAACGAGAATTGCCCATCTGGTTTACTTTTTTATCAATTTTCGAAGAAGGAACGAAAAAAAAACATTTTTGTATGTTATGTTTTTCTCATAACATGAAAAATATCTCGAAGACTCGCATACTACCCATTTTCTTCAAAATTCAATTTCAGTGTCTCGCAGTTCAGAAGAAACATGTGTAGTGTTGCCAGTGCAAAATTCAATAGAATTTTATGAAATAGTTGAAACACAATAATGCCAAGTGCTGGGCTATCGAAATTCCCGTTAAAGAATCTCCCAATGGAGGGTCGGAATTTGAAATACTGAGAGGATGTCTGCGGAAATACAGGGACTGGTAATGCGAACTTTTGTGCTGATTTATTCGAAGAGATAATAACAATTTCACATCAATAAACTGAAAATCCATTCCAATCAATTTTCCTAAAGTTTGTTACTTTAGGAAAATTGATTGGAAATGATAATAGTCTCTTAGGGAAAATTTTACCAAAGTCAGATATCTTTTATTCGTGGAATAAAATTGACGTCCCATAGAACTGTCAGACGTCAATTTTATTCCACGGAATGGAAAAACTGTCAAAAATTCAAAATTTATTCTCAGGATAAGATTTATTCTAGGTACTTATACAAGTTTGGTGGAATGCGCCTAATACCTTACACAGTATGGCAGCTTAGAACATGACGCGAGTCGCTGCGCAGTAACAAACTCACGTCTTAGCGGGGGTGAGCGATGAGGTACTGCGCAGCCAGTAGCGCACTTCAGAGCTGCCATAAAGTTTGAATCGGATGGCCAGCACATCAAGCTACTACAATCTGTCAAATTTATTTTTCAACTTTATTGCTAAAGCATTAGGTTCAAAGTTGATTGGGAAATTTTGACAGTTTCAGGTAGCTTGATGTGCTGTACATACCATACAGAAAAACGGATACCTACATCATATTCTGGTAATTTAACGGTTCTACTTTATTTATTTGTACTTACGTAACTAAGTACTTTTTTTTGAAAAATGTAAGTGTTTGATGCGCCGATTTAATCAAGCTAAAGAGTAAAAAAAATTGCCCAATTAATGAAAAAATAAAATAGATCTTAAGCAGCAGGCACGTCCTAAATACATTTCTCTGTATTTCCAACCTCTTAATCTCGTTTAAAATACGTACTGCTGAGTGGGTCCGCATTGCTGTGAAATTGACAATCGTCACGGACATTGAGCTGTCCGATTCATTATTAAGATTTATTACATGGTCCGACGATTTGTTTGACTAATTGCCTCGGCTGTTTGGTAAGTAATTTATAGTTATCGAAGTGAAATGAAATGAAACATGCATCTTATTTGCGTAGGTAACACACTTTCAATCACAATCTGAATCCTTTTGAAGGACATTGCTAATCCATTGCTTCATTAGGCAATTTGAGTACTGCGGTCTACCCAAGCGTCCTTTCTTTGGTATTGGTCGTCTAATCGTTGAGCTCCATAAGTTCTGAGTTGAGCTGCACGATAATTGACAAACGCCTGCACTGACTGGACAGGTCCACTCAAATTGTGTGGTTCTTCCTCAAAAGGCCATTTCAGACACCAATCTATATGGTCTTGCGTGCGTGTCCCACGCACAGGAAAAAGTTGAAATATTTTTCCCAGTTCCCGCAGTTTGTCCCAGTTAAAATATTTTTATTTGAGTATTGCTGAATCTTTGAATTTGTAGACGCCTCTCGTTTTAACATTACTCTTCCATTCCTCGCTGCATCATAAAAAAACACTTTTCAATTTAACTAAGTAAATCCTTTTAACATGCAAAAAATAAACATTCCCATTACCTACTCCGTACGGTAGTGGTGAAGGAAGTTAATTCCGCTGCGAGCATGGCAGCGAGCACCAATAAATATTAGATGCGGCGACTGTAGGTACTAGTGCTGTCAGGAAATTGCCGGGACTCAAGTGGATTGTCGACTGTAGTTTGCATCGTAAAGTGTTGGGTTGTTCGTGGAAGTTTTTGATGAATAAAATTATGTGCTGTAAGAAGGATACTAATACTGATAATCTTATTTTTTTTTTTTTTATTTATTTATCGCAAACACTGCTAACATTACAGGAAATTCCTAATGCGGTAGCGTGGTCCTTAATTAGACTATTATTAAATAACTTACTTAAATAACATAACACATTTAACATTATTTTTGTGAATTCATTCAGAGAGTATGAAAATAAATCGATCCTGTCAGCCGTGTAATCTATTACGTCTATTCAAATTTCTTTTGAATGATGTAAGTATTGTTCGAGACTGCATATTTTTGTTTTGTATTCAATCAGTCAAAGTGAATTAAAGTTTAGTCGTATTCTCTGACGCCTTTAACTGAGGAATATTTGAACATCATGGGCTGATTACCGTGAAAAAGGCTAGATAGATAATGAAAAGCCATACAACGTGGCAAAGCTGCCAGTCTTTTGGGCACGTTTCCTGTTGACAGCGATGCCGATGAATTTTTTGATGCCCTTTGATTATTTCTCCTCCTTTTTATATACTTGTACATATTATTATTTTAATACTGTTAGCTTTTAAAATTATGTTTTAATGTACCTTGATGTAAATATAAAACAGGAAAAACTAAAAAAAAATAATTAAAATCTGAAAGCCGTATGTATTAATACAAAATACCTACCCATATACACCTGAGTCATGACAAACACCATAGCTAGGTTTTTCTGTAAACTGTCTCTCATTGTCAGTGGTGTAGATCGGTTTGAGGGACGTTCGAAACTGAGTATTGCATTGCAATTACTAATCAAGCAAACCATTTTTTATATCCCTGTATTCTAAATCCCGGCCGTCCGGGACTAGGTGTGTCGTACATCACTAGTCGAGAGCTCATCAGGTATTCAATCAGACGCCGATTAGCCGCTGTACGCAATCATGTGCAGTGAGACTGCGCGGAGTGCAACATAATCCTGGGGGATAGCACTTGGGTGTATCAGGTTCAAATGGAACAAAACAACATCGTAGGAATACGGTTCTTTAATATGTATATAATACGGTGTTCACCCGTATTTTTTTTATCCATTAGGGCACGGTATTGTCCCCAGATGGTTATAGGACGAGCCAAGCGAAGCGCAATTCCACTACATACCTTTCTCGAAGCGCTCCGTCGTTTTTTTGAACCCTCATAACTTGGGTTTGGATAAAGTTTCAATTGCATAGCTCTTATACTTTAGATTTTATTGATAAGTATCTAAAAAACCTCGATTTCGTTACTGACTCACTGATGATCATGAAAACTCTTAGGGTACTTCTTGAAGATCTAGTAAGCTGAAATTTGGTATGTAATAGTACACAAACAACAAAAAAAATCTAAAATTAGAACTTCTACCCCTCAACCCCTTAAACTAGGGGATGGAAGTTTGTATGAGACTTCCGCAAATTTTGATGCTAGAAGTCTGAAAATCGATATAGGGATTCCTTGTTACAAATAATAAAACACATTTTTCAGGATGTTTACAAAAAGGATGTTTAAATCACCCCAAGAAAAAAAGAAGATAATTTTTTTTTTCACAAGACTTACAAACATTTTCGTGTTTTGACATGAAGATGTTTTTAGTGTTTTTGGTTGCCTAGACGAGACCATATGGCTCGCACTGTCAAAAGTTATCAGATCTGATGTAGAGCCAAGCTTCTAACTCTACATGCCCTAATTCTACAAGCCCTAACTTCACACTCACCCACACTTCAACACTTCAACTCTACACCTTAGTCAAAATATGTGGCTTGGCCGTTTGTCGGCTTTGTCGCTTATCAAAGAATGAAAACTGCCGTTACGACGCATATTGACTAATACGCATTATTTATTTATTTATTTCAGGCGACGCAGGCCCATACATAAATACCTTAACCTAAGAATACATATTCTTATTATAAAACGGTACTTCACTAGCTAACTCTTGAGCAGTTCTGTGGTACTTGTCCGCGGAAGCGACGGAACACCACGTCCTGCGGCCAGAAGTCTTCTTCCATGACGACGGGCAGATAGCAATTCGGCACGCGCACCACGAACGCCTTATTATGACCAATGATGGTTACCTACCGTCATAATTACGCGAAATTAACAATCGCGAAATGACCAACACGCTTAATGACCAATACGCTAAATGACCCACACGTGAAATGACAGGCGAACCGACCAACTAATGTGTAGGTGTGTGCATGCAATCCATAGCCTACATTTGTCCACTGTTGGACAGTAGAATTGATATACCTAGTAAATAAAATAAAAATGTATATTATCTATGTTTTTATTTCTTACCAATCAATTAATATATTTTTTATCATTTTAACAAACACAACTTTTCAACTGCCTGCGCCGACTAGCGCTGACAACCAGCGCTTGAACCCGCTAACTAGCGGAGAGAATACACCTTGATTATGGCTCAGATAGATTATGGCTGGATTCAGCTAGTACCTATGTCTGTCCGTTCAAATTTCAGATAATGGTTTAGTGCAGCAACGATAACATAAAAAATATAATTTTAAACAAGTTGCATTACTTATTATGTTAAATAGTGCTTTGAAATGATCATTACATCAAGATTCATAACACTATTTCACTTATTTGAGAGTGCTATGCTAATGAGCATAGCACTCTTGTGATAACTGCCCCGTTGGTCACGTGGTAGCAAGCGCGACTGCTAAGTTTTCGGTCCTGGGTTCGATTTGCAGGTCGGGCAAAGTCTTATTGGGTTCTCCCATTAGATATTTCTTAGTAACAGCCCGGAATTTGAAAGTTGGAGATGTGATGTCCCCGTGACTCGGAAAGCACGTTAAGCCAATGGTCCTGCGTCCGATCTGTGTCCGGTCGTGTCAGATTGCCATCCCATCGGACTATGAGAGTGAGGGAAGAGAGAGTGCAATTGTGTCTGCGCACACACTTGTGCACTATAATAGCTCCAGCGCCTCTATTGCGGTTGGCTGTATACTTTAGTGTCATTGCTGGAAAGCAGAATACAACGGGTGTAAAGTTTTAAACGTAATCCGAAACTGTCTCAAAACATCTGAATCATTCCCCATAAATCTAAGTTACGTATACCCAAAACTTCAAAATTACATGAAACTTAGAACACTATACAGCAATTACGGAACTGATCCTGAACTTTTGTGCCGATCACATCAGTCAGAACTTACGACAGCGAAAACTAATTATAATTGTAACGTTAGCGCCATAACTCACTTAGAAGGGTCCTTTAGGCCGCATAATTGTATGGCAAACGTTGTACCAAAATGTGCGCCACATTTATTAGCAGAATATTAAGTTGTCTTGATTGGATTGTGTTGGGGGTCACTCTTGTTCATTTGGCTTGTCGTAGGATATTGCTAGGTATTGGCGTCCACCAGTCGGGGGTGCGGCGAATGTACAAGTATCTCTCGGGCCCCTAACTCATGGTACTAGAAGGAACAGTAGGGTTAAGTCGGAAGGAGTCCGACATAACCCTCCGTTCTCCCCAGACGGAGGGTATCCATGAGGATTTCCCCACGGGAAAAAAAAAGGTATTGGCGTCCCCTAAAACGAAAGGTATAATATAACTTGCTTGTAAAAGAGTTTAGTAGTGATTTACGAGAGCTAGCGAACGAATGGTAAATAGTATTTTTGTGATCATCATTTTATTGTTACAAGGAGTTATTCCGGTCTGATCCCCTGAACCCCCCTCCACCCCCCTCCTCGATCCCCTGCTAGTTCGTCTTCTGTTTTAATCACTGTCTTATCCACATTATGTAAGCACCCTAATTACATAACACGTTTTCAATGACAATACGATAGATTTTGAAGGAAATTGCTAAACCATTGCTTCTTAAGTTTGAAGAATTCGTCTACTTAACAACGTAAATAACGCAAAAAAGGTAAAACAAACGTAAATAACGCAAAGGTCTGCAGCACCGAGACCAACGGCTTAAAGTGCTTTCCGAGGCACGGAGGGGTCTCGGTATGTAAAGGTAGTCACCCATCCACAGACCGACCGCGGCAAGCGTAGCTTAACCTGATCGATTGCCCTGTGCCGCCGCGGGACCTTCTAAGCAACAGCGTGGTTATGAGCGAGAATTATTCCATGTTTTACTAAATTTTGCCGTAGATTTTTGCATGAGTATCTATTATTTATTATTTCTTTCTTATTTGCAAAATAGTTGGGCAAACGTCATGTACAACTACTTCAAATTTCAAGTTGATAGCATTAGTAGTTCTTGAGATATCCAGCTGTGACAGACAGAGTCTCTACATAAGGGTTCCGTTTTACCATTTTGGTACGGAACAATAAAAAGACAGAAAGAACATTAAACGAAAATTGAGTAATAGCGCGGGCAGGCGATCCGACGGGGTAGGTCGGTACAAGAAATTCCTCGCGGACAAAGTCGCGAATAGAAGCTAGTAGAAGATATAGATGTAACAAATATGCATAAGTAATAAGCGTGAATGATCTTTTGTGAAGGATTAGAGTCCATGCTATAATATGAAACCCTGTTTAATGGATAACTACGCTCACACGCCGAATTTCCATAAATAAAATTACTATTCAACTTTACCTATCCGAATTTTTATAATAAACACTCTTTGTTTCCGCGTACATCAGTTAATTAATGAATTAATTAACTACAGTACAACAGCGTATTGTGCGGAATTAATTACTGCCTGTCGCGAATTATTTATGTAGTTTAATTAAAACTTTCTCTTTGTACTAGTTCAACCATTTTGTTTCGGGAGTCTGCGCCTGTTATGTTCATTTAAATATAATAGTTTTTCAAATAGCCTGTGAACATTCTAGGAAATTAATTGTTAATCAAATTGACACTCTACTTCAATTTGCCGTGTTATAGCCGTTTCATACAAAATAAATTTTAAAGAATGACAGCCTGTCATTCGTGGATCATTGACAGTCGTTACGGGTAGTCACAAGCCCGAAAGTCTGACAACCAGTCTTACCAAGGGGTATCGTATTACCCAGTAACTTGGTTGTGGAGGTCAGATAGGCATTCGCTCCATGTAAAATACTGGGACTCAGCTGCATCCGGTTAGACTGGAAGTCGACTCCAACATAGTTGGGAAAAGGCTAGGCAGATGATGATGAACCACGCTGTTGCTTACACATTGGGCCACACACATCTGAAGCCCCGGGCGAAAGCAGTTATTACCAATATGGCGGCCCGTACCCACCGGGATTACCTGCGACGCTATCGAATTATACGACCACCATTCATTTATATGTCAACATGAATTACGTTCGATTTACTATCTTTAGTATTTGCTCCGGGATTGGTAGGTTTGAACAATGTAATTTATCTTTGACAGCAGTACTGGCCCAGTGGCATATGCCCGACTTACGAGTTATAGGTCGTGGGTTCGAACCTAAGCAGGCGCTTTACTTTGTGTAAATTATTTCATCACCACTGCTCTCAAAACTGTGAAGGAAAACATCGTGAGGAAACCGGCATGTCCTAGAACCAAAAATCGAAGATATGTGACATCTACTAACCTGCACTGGGTCCGCGTGGTGGATTGCAGCCCACTCCCTTTCACCGAGGCCTGTGCCCCAGCAGTGGGAACATTATAGGCTGAGTATGTATCTTTGATTTAAGTGCTGAAAGTTACGTTATAGGAAAATAACCTTGGTTTGAAGTAGGAGATTTTTTAGCTACTAATGTACACTGCAAAATAATCATGATGATTGCCTATTTGACATCATTACTACCTGAATATTGAGGACCGTAAAATAATAAGCATTTTCTTGCTAAAGCATTTTGGTATTATACAGTGTGAGTCTTCATAATGTGCACATAACGAAATGAGGAAAATATAGCTTAATTTTATCGACGGAAAAAGTATTTGAAAGAATAAAAAAATATTTAAAAGCATCTTTACCTGCTAAAGTATGGTGATTGCAAGGCCTTTCTTTAACAGTTGATAGAAAATGTTGTGATTGAGATAAAAACATGGTATTCTTACGTTTAGAAATCTAATACGATGGAGAATAATTTAAAGTAATCAAAAAGGGTAGGTAATCGGGGCTTTTATCGAGTAATTTTACAATTATTGTAAAAATTGATTGCATCAATTTTTACAATAATTGTAAAATCAGATTTTTGTTAAAAAAAACCATAATTCTCAATTGAGGCGCGATTGTTTACACAGGGGTCACAGCAGCGAAAAAGAATTTTAATAAAAATGCTACAATTTTTTTTTTAGACTTTTTTAAATATTTTTTCCGTCGATAAAATTAAGCTTAGTTTTCCTCATTTCGATATGTGCACATTATGAAAACTCACACTGTATAAAGAGCTGCTCCTTGAATTAAAACCTGAATCATTAGTTCAACAACAAAGCTCAAAATATTACAGTCCACCACTCCATTCTTCAAGTTTTCATAGAATTATAAATAAAGTTATGTTTCTGGAAGGAAATCTTCTTAATGAGCAACAGCCTGTTTAAGTAATAAGTTTGTGAAAGAAAAACATTTTATACACCTACGTGATCAACCAACGCATCAACTTTACCTCCCCATTTTCCTCCAAGATTCCAATTTGTCACCGATGACTCATTGACCCACTCGGTGCCAACAAATCCTATAAAGTCAAATCAGTTTGGTGCTCGACAGTGTATTAGCCAAATTGACTATCGGAAACAGAGAGAATTGGGACGACCACCACACCGGCCATACTCGCCGTTTGCTAATTGCAATCCCGGCATTTTCAATTTCGCGCCTTTTCGTGTCCGACAGTGTAATAAAGACCGAATTTGCCAAGACTGAAATTAACTTTAAACTGAAGTAAGTAAGGTTGAATTTCGACTGCCGAGAAAAGTTTTCAGTTTGATAAAGTGAAAACATTTTAGGTCTATGTTGAGGCGTAGGGCCCTGGTTCTTTTGATAGCTTTACTGTACTTATTTCAATGTGGTTGGATCAGCTATTTTGTATCCCTTGACAGACAGGTAAATTCCTTTATTTCATAAAATAAGTATACTTTTTCTGACGTGGTGCAAAACATGAATGATAAACGAAGTTAGTTATATTTTATGCAAAAAATTTGATGTAGAAAAGATTATTGGATTTGGAAAATGTGAAATGAAATGATTTGGTGAAAATTAACCTCTGAATCCAAGAAAATCTTAACACATCTGAGCGTGAAGATCGAATCTCCTTTACTCAATTTATTGCTGTATTTTCTTGTCCGTGCTCGTTTATTGCTTTTTCAAAATAATATTGGGTAGAAATAAAATTATCTCTTCTTTAACTGTTGTCACGGAGACGAGGGTTGAAAACTTTTTTTGGCCCTTAGAAATTACGTATGTACAGTCAACAAAAGGGACAAGTATGCAGGATCGTCGGATATAGTTGAAGTTTAGTAAGAAACCAATGGATATTCTCGAATCAAATTTAATTTTATTAATAGAAAACAAACAGCTCATTTATCAAATTAAATTTCAGTCAACAACATCCATCGGTTTCTTACTAAACTTCAACTGTATCCGACGATCCTGCATACTTATCTCTTTTTTTGACTGTACATTGAAAGTATTTTAGTAACTCTACCTATGTCGAATACGAAGACAAGGGTTAAAGCCACCATTTAAATACTACCACTTCATCATCATCTGTCTAGCCATATCCAAACTATGTTGGGGTTGACTTCCAGTCATACCGGATGCATCTAATGTCAGTATTTTACATGGAGCGACTGCCTATCTGACCACCACAACCCAGTTACTAGGTAATACGATACTCCTTGGTAAGACTGGTTTTCAGACTTTCGGACTTCTGACGACCCGTAACGACTGTCAAAGCTTCACGAATGACTATTACTAATACTAACACTTATAAATCAATGTAATCTCCGTTATATAGAACAAGTTTCCGCCCGCGACGTCCGCGTGAAATTTCACCCTCTTAGGGGTAGAATTTAGAAAAACCCTTTCTTATTGGATACCTACTCTTCACAAAGAACACACCCTCCAAATTTCATGTCTCTAAGACCAGCGGTTTAGGCTGTGCGTTGATATATCAGTCAGTCAGTCAGGACTTTGAATTTTATATATACAGATAAAAGCTACTAAGTTGCATTTCGTCATCAACAATTAATCAGGTTTCGGTTACTTCCAACAACAAAATCACTTCCACGTGTAGCTTACACGTGAAAGTGATTTTATTAAACGTTCGAAACTTGAGCGTTTAAGTATCGGAGTAACTTAACCGAACAACTTAATACAATCAACTAAGTTTCTCTGTAATCTTTACCTTCATTCTCATGTTACAACTTACAGCAAAGTTAAGCTAGGTACCTTCATTCCCCCCCCGGTGGGTTCCCGCATTGTCGAGGCGGGGGGGCTCAGTAGCCGTGGCTTGGACACCCACGGTGAAGCGAAGAGGAACCCGAGGAGGGGCCGCTCGCAGGGCTTTTGCCGACAAGCCGACGACGTAGCGGCCAATATGTAGGTTGCGGGCCGCTTGGGCGACATCGCAACTGAGGCGGGCCGCGATGTCGTATCGGAGGCATCGCGGCAGAGGGTTGGAGGCCGCGGCGGGAGAGGAGTGCCGGTATTACGGTGCGCCGCTCTCCCTACCTTCCGCGGCCTTGACGGGGTCGCCACCGTCCGATGGCGGACGCGGTGGGGCCGCAGGGGAAGAGGAGTGTTGGTATGACGTTGGCCACTCTCCCTATCCTCTGCGGCCGAAAATTGGCAGGCGGCGGGGCCAATGTCCTGACCCGTCGCAGGGGGACCAAGGGTGGCAGAGACGGGGTCGTCTGGCGCCCATGTGCTGGTTTGGTCCCTGGGGTGGTCACGGCGTGCTATGTGTTCTGGTGCGCCGGTGATGGGGAGTACTCCCCGGAGGAGGGTCCGGTGACGGACAGCCGCGGCGGGTTCACGGATGAGTGCTAACGCGTACCCGTGTTCCCGCCATAAGCGGCAGAGGAGGACACCGTGGAGTTTTAGTGGGTTAGAGTCCCACATAACTGCACTATCTCCCCGTGGTAGTGCAGAATGCATGAGCATTTCTCCACGTAAAAAAAAAAAAAAGGTACCTTCATTCTCATGTTACAACTTACAGCAAAGTTAAGCTAGATAGGTAATTTATTTTTTTGCAGAAATGTCTGGATACGATTTTTTTTATTAACTTAGTTATAGCAGAAAATGAGAAGAAAATTCATAGAGATTGGTAACTAATAAAATTACTGAAGCACTGCATTGGAGGGTAAATATTTAATAATAAATTGAATTCAGTTTGGTGCCGCATTTCATTAAAATTTCGTAAGGGGCCTCTGCGAGTTGACTT
This sequence comes from Oligia strigilis, assembly GCA_951800025.1. NCBI lineage: Eukaryota > Metazoa > Arthropoda > Insecta > Lepidoptera > Noctuidae > Oligia > Oligia strigilis. Next base: position 6,679,082 of record OX637560.1, on the reverse strand, counting down.
TGGCCCCTCGTACGCCTTCCCAAGGACCGAGACCGCATGTTCCCGAGTTACTTAGATATGTAAAATTCAATTCAATCTACTGCTACAAGCCATTGCGAACTGTATTTAGAAATTATTTAATAAACGAAAAATACTTTTGATTGTTTAGGGGTACGAGGAACAGGGTGTAAAGTTCACTCATCCTCCATAGAAAAGGGAGGAACCTCCGACCAGACGGGTGTTGTGTTTGATGGACTGATGTCGGAACGTTGTGTATATGCACGGTAAACTCTGTTTGCGCGATGCAGCGTTTTGCGTGACCTCAGTGGTATACGTAGTTCGCGTGTGGCAATGCAGATGCCGCTACGATGGCGTCAAACTTGTAGCTAAGTTCTGGAGCGACACAATATAAGATTGCAATCGACACTATGAAGAAGAATGGAATGCCATTGAAATCCTACTTGATTTTCTACGAGGCAGTAGTGCCATCTATCTTCTATATTAAATAAAACAAAGTCGGGTTAGTTACACCATTTATAACTCAAGAACGGCTGGACCGATTTTTATGATCTTTGATTTGTTGGATTTGTTTCCGCCCGAATAGCAGAGTTGTTATTAAAATATGGAAAAAATCCCAAATAAAAAATATTGAAGATGATAATTCATTTTCACATACATTTTGTAAGGAACGGATTTTTAATGATTTCTCGAGAACGGATTGACTGATTTCGTTGTCAGTACGAAGTTCACCGGGTCAGCTAGTCTTTACATAAACGCTACACCTTCTATAACTTATTATTCTAATATATCATCTATAGGAACTTCGGTATCACGAAAAGGACTTTGGGACACAACCTAGCTAAGCTAGCAGTGCTAAAACAAGATTAGATAAAATAGATCCATTAAAACAAATAAATTAGGTAAACGTTAACAAGAACCTGAAAGCAGTGGTAGCCAAGTGGTAACGGCGGCCGCGACTTACGAATTATAGGTTGTAGGTTCGAACCCAGACAGGCGCTTTACTTTGTGTAAATTATTTCATCACTACTGCTCTCAAAACGGTGAAGGAAAACATCGTGAGGAAACCGGCATGTCCTAGAACCAAAAATTCGAAGGCATGTGACATCTGCCAATCCGCACTGGGCCCGCGTGGTGGATTACGGCCCATTCCATCTCATCGAGAGGAGGCCTGTGTCCCAGCAGTGGGAACATTATAGGCTGATTATGTATGTATGTTATGTAAACAAGAACCTAATTGGGACAAGGTTGGTTTTTGAGTTGATAAAAATATATGAGTTGCCGCTCGTCTGCGCACTCCGACGACGATAAATAGGTAGCGAATTTAGAAAGGCATCAATTCGAAGATTTGTTTTATCCGTAGTCCCGTTTTCGTCTCGGGACCGGCAGATTATTAATCCTCCTAGATTATAGGGGATCGACAGAAATGTCGGCTTACAGCGTGTTGCTAGCTAAAACATTTTACACAAAATGAAGACCGGATTTATGGGTATATTACCTATAAATCCAGCCTTTACTTCGAACAGAAGATCCTTATTGATTATCGGATTATTGATTCTATGGGTTTAAGGTTAATTTAGGTTATTGCTTATTGTTTGTATGGCTAACGGAAAAAAAATATTTATACCGGTCTGATCCCCTGAACCCTCCTCCACCCTTCTATCCCCCTCACCTCCTCAATCCCCTGCTAGTTCGTCTTTTGTTTTAATCTTTGTCTTATCCATATTATCTAGTGGCTTAGGCTTTGAAGGGGGCTCTGAAGGGGTAGATGAGATAGTGGAGATGGTAGGTCAATGCTGGCTGAACACAGCCAGAAATAAAGACTACTGGCATTCCTTGGAGGAGGCTTTTACCCGAAGGGGGTCCGTACAAGCTGCATAACATTTTATTTTTAATAATTTATACAATCTCTTTATTAAAAACCTAAAAAAAAATATTTTACTGTAATCTGTATGGAATTAAATGAAGCTTTATTATTAGGATTTGAATGAAGTATTTAAAAAGACAACCTCTATTTTTTCCAATACATATTTCGTACAATACCAACAAAACAATCGCCTGTTTGTCTATTAAGCGCGGTGATGTCCTTAACATTTAATGGCAGCTTCAATTAACAGACAGTTTTCTGTAAAAAGGATTCAGCGTCATTTTTAACCGAATCCGTCGAAGTCCAAAAGGAGGTGCCAACAAACACATCGCCTATTTGACCGCCAATCGTGGAGGTTATGGTCAAAAATCTAGCGTCATTTTCAAGTAGCAGACAGGTTTCTGTACTGATGAATCATCGTCATTTTTATCCGACTGCAGCGAAATCCAAAAGGAGGGGTAACAGTTTAATCACACCTAAATACTTTTGTAGGTAGATACGTGTAAACCTCCAGAGGTAAGTAAATAGGAGAAGCAAAAGTTCTCACCACGTTTTCTTTACGAGAACTTTCTTTGATTCCCATTCAACAAACTCCTTTAGGAAGTACTTGCTATTGAATGAACGATTTATTGGGTTGAAATGTACCCAAGTTTGCTATCCATAAACCTCGTCTGACTTACAACTTTGCCCGATAGTGTACAAACTATGTTTAAAGCTGTGAAACTATCAGAGTATTATGAACTTTAGTCAAAGGGATCAAGTGTGAAAGTTGCTTGTTGAATACCGTTGAAATGTGGTTTCTATTGGAATTTAGATAAAAGTAAAGTTATGAAATGGTCTTACATTTATGTGGCTAGCAGGACTTTTGCTTACGGCATTATAAAACTTGCGTTTTTTGCGTTTAGGTCTACAGGACCTAAACGCAAAAAATGCAAGTTATTGAAGTATAAGTTGACAAATTCTGTTTTCTTTTATTTTATTGTGTTATGATATCGATACTCATCACTTCTGAAAATAATAGTTACTAGTGATACATTAATAGAATAGAATAGAATACTCTAATAACCCCCCCCCCCCCCTCTCTCTCTCTCTTCTTTAATATTGCGGTCTATACTACAAAAACAAAAACAAATTAATTTATTTTTATTTCATTATGATAAATATCGATACCATCACGTCTACGGAGGGGCCCGTGGCTAAATAACAACAGCCTGACCGGTCGATCGATCTGGTTAAGCTACGCTTGCCGCGGTTGGTTTGTGGTTGGGTGACCATATTTATATACCGTGACCCTCCGTGTCTCGGAAAGCACGTTAAGCCGTTGGTCCCGGCTGTAATTCGTGCATCTTTGACAGTCGTTACGGGTAGTCAGAAGCCCGAAAGTCTGACAACCAGTCTTACCAAGGGGTATCGTATTACCCAAAAGGTGGGTTGTGGAGGTCAGGTAGGCAGTCGCTCCATGTAAAATACTGGTATTCAGCTGCATCCAGTTAGACTGGAAGCCGACCCCAACATAGTTGGGAAAAGGCTAAGCAGATGATGATGACCATCACGTCTATAAGGAGTTACACTAGCTAATTTCACCCTTTATTATAACAATTAAAAAGAGAAATTATCACTAGGGTTGGTTTGAATGATCAAAACAACCCTAGTGATAATTTCCCTTTATGATGTTCGATGAGCATAATAATCAGACATTACCAGACAAAAAACGCTTTAGTCTAACTTTTAACAACGTTTTATAACAATAATAACTGCTTCCCGGGTACTATTGACTGTCGTGGTAATATTCTCGCGTGTAGCTTTATATAGATCTCCGACTTTTACATTATAATCCCTTGCGATACCTGTCTGTTACTGTACCTATCCCTTTTATCCGGTTAATCTAACGCTGAACTGAACACGTAAACGTGTGACGAGATACATGTATTTTGGAGGTAACGTCTATATAAGACATTTGTGTGACTGTGTCAAAGTCAAAGCATTTATTTCAAACTAGCTGTGCCCGCGACTTCGTTCGCGTGCATTTCGGAACACAATAATGTGTCGCTTAGGAAAGGTGTAAAAGGAAGAATCTTCCGATCTTGCCTGGTAACGCTTCCCTTGCCTGGGGTTCTCAACCATAGCCCTTTCGACTGTACAGCAGTCACTGCGTCTTCAGGGTTCATAATGACAATGCGACGAAGTGTCACTTTGATTTTTGAGGATAAATAAAAATGAAAGCGCCTGCTCGAGGCTGATTGTCTGACCAAATAGCCATATAATGTCCATTTTATTTTGCATTTGTTTTTGCAAACAGTGAGAACTATCTTTCAAATCCAATAACAAATTCCCTTATCAAATCACAAGCACGCTACAGATCCTATCGTTGTGCTCAATACTCAATATTGACCACAAATAGACACAATAATGCAAACGCTATTATTTCAACCCAACCACAGAGGATTAAAGCCAGGAGTATACATGCCAGTAACTTAGCAAAGTAAACTTTTACGAAAAAAAAAAAAGAACTTGTACAAAAGTATACTATGTACAGTCACGAGCATAAGTATGTATACACTTGGCTTTATTCAAAGACGATTTTCTCCTTTAGGTTTGAATGAAATTTTATGTTATTACGGACAAAGTATTTTCGAACCCATATAGGTTTGTGTAAAGTGTCGTATTTCAACGTTGCATTCGTTATTTCACGAAAAAATTGCGATTGAAAGTTGCCAAGTGTTGACATGTTAGTGCTCGTGACTGTACTTGTATAGATACTTTTGTACCTCCATTTTTTTCATGTGAATGTGCTACAACAATTTCGATTGTTAATATTGGGTACCGTCGGTGGCCAACATTATCTGACTACAAGTTCTGTGCTACATGATCTTACTTCTTGTCAAATTTCATGATTCTAGGTCAACGGGAAGCACCCTATAAATTTTGATTGCTTTGAGAGTGTCGGAATATACGTTTTTTGCGGCATAAACGGCCGTATCTTTTTTCACTTAGGTATTTGATTATTTTACAGCTTCAAGGGACCGCAGACCGGAGACCGATTTTAATTGCAACTCGATACCTCCACGCGTTCCCGAGATAAAGGGTCTTGACAGACAGACAGACAGACGGACGGACGGACAACAAAGTGATCCTATAAGGGTTCCGTTTTTTACCTTTTGAGGCACGGAACCCTTAAAATAAGAATAGAATCTATATATCTATATAAATAGTACTATTAGGAAGTCACCAAGTATATGTGACCGCTTAAACGTCTAAATTACACAATGGATTAAATTAATGCGTTTTCGATCATCATTTAAAACATTTTCCGGAAGGTCTATGTGTATGTATAAAACCTTAATAATGAACTTAGATACAGCAAAGAAATCTCGTAGTTTTGCAAATCCCTTGTTTCATCGAAAAGAAATTGCCAAATTATCACTTCCCAAACAATTTTCCGCATTATTTTATTTGCCAAATCATTACTTAGCAAATAAACTTTTCACAAAAAATTGTAACGCAAACCTAATGTTTGGCAAGTGAACGTTTAAACAATAACTTGCTTACCAAATAGTACTTTTACCAATTTTAATTTAGTCAAATATTTCAGTTGGTTTATCATATTTTACGCAAAATAAAATAAGAGATTTCGTACCCTATTTCTGTTGCCTTTGATTTCAATTGGCCCTGTTTAATAAGATATGAGGTAAAGGTATTTGTATTCTCATTCGCTCGCTCTTGCATACAATGAAAAAAAAAACCGACTTCCAAAAAAAACACTACAAACTGAAAAATAACTTTAATTTCGGAAGTCGGTGTCTTAGGGTATTTTAGTTTTTGCCACCGACTTCCGAAATTAAAGTTATTTTTCAGTTTGTAGTGTTTTTTTTGGAAGTCGGTTTTTTTTTTGTTAAAAAGTTTTTATTTCTCGCTTTTTAGTGGGTCTATTTATAATTTATCTAAGTTACAATAGCCTAATGTCAACTTGCCCATCGCCTTTTTATAAAATATTCCTTTTCTCGATGCAGGGACGTTAATTGTTGAGGAGTTCTCCTTTTATTAGTTTTTAGATTAGATGCTGATAATCCTGGCTGCAGCATCAGGCCAGACTTATGACAACATTGCATTGAACTTAAAATTAGTCCTGTTTAAAATGAGCCCAAACACGACTACGGTGCTGTAATTTGTGTAATTTAAAGGTTCGTACTTTTTCTGATGCTCCTGGCTTCAGCATCAGGTCTTCGGTGTTCCTCAGTAACAGTACGTCTATCCACACATCGAGCCCTTTTCAATGAGCCTGAACACGATATATCTGCTGTTAGTTGTCGAGGAGTTAGGTACTCTGCAGACTATCCTGACTGCAGCATCAGGTCATGACTTGATGATCATGAGAGCAAATGTGGCAAATGCCCTATCAAACATCAAAACAATTTACTAAAACAGTCCTTGCCTGTTCGAGTAACTTCTTACTGTTAAGGAGTTGTACCTTCCATCATCAGCCCAGCTACCTGAGATGGTGACAACCATACACAAATACACAAGATACTTCATAAAATATGCGAAAAACAATAACTGAGCCTATAAAATTTGAGGGTTGCCCTCGATTTCTCTAAGATCCCATCATCAGATCCTAACTTGGTGACAATGGGACCACCTCAGAATTATCTACTTTCGAACAAAAAAAGAATTTTGAAAATCCGTCGACAATTGGCGGCGTATTCGATGAACAAACATACAAAAAAAAAAAAAAAAAAAAAAAAAAAAAACATACAAACAGCCGAACATAGTACCTCCTCCTTTTTGTAAAGTCGGTAAAAAGAAAAATATCGAAATCCGTTCAGTGGTTTAGGCGTGAAAAGGTACCATACATCTGTATGTATGGTACCTTTTCACGCCTAAACCACTGAACGGATTTCGATATTTTACTTTCGAATTTATAATATTAGTATGGATTGTCGTAACAGGAAGTTTTAACTGGCATATTCTTGTGCAAGTTACTTCGTGTATTCCTGGCTTTAGTTCAAATTGACAGCCGCCTACACACTATGCACTCACGTGTGATCCAAATACGTCCATGTGGATTGAAAACCTTGTATTGTGTGGTATTCAGTACTGAAATGTATTTTGGTACTATTTTAGAGGAATGTGCGGGGAAACGTGTGTTTATTCGTGTGAACAATGCCTATTTGAACGTGTTGTGGAGTGCCCAAATATTTTGCTGGATAGGTACGCATGACGACATATCAATTTATATAATTCCAGTATAAACTGACTTCTCATTGTACGGAAAGCAAATAATAATATAATAATAGCAATGCAAAGTCGGCTAAAACTGGAAATGTATAGCTTGATGTATCGTCGTGTGTACATACGTGATTAAATATTTGTTTGGAAGCTGGATACATAAACGTGATGTAGTTTCCATCGAGTTTTCTATTTCTAGAAATACTTTTAGATAGTTTATAATATAATAATATCGCTTGTGTTAAATGTTAGTTTTAGTGCAATCATAATTTTGATACAATCCGATGATTAGCTGCATCCGGTTAGACTGGAAGCCGACCCCAACGTAGTTGGGAGAGGCTAGGCAGACTGTGATGTGTATGTGTGGGGGTGTGTGTGGGAGTGTGTGTTTGTGTGGGGGGGGGGGTGTTTGTGTGTATGTGACAAAGAACGACGACGACAAACGATGACGTGTGTGTGTGTTGACCATGTGTTGATGAATATTGCAGTGGTTAGGAAGGTGTAGGGTGGATATAGCAGTGGTGGCCCAGTGGTATCGGCCGCGACTTACATGTACAGTCACGAGCACCAATATGTCAACACTTGGCAACTTTAAATTGCGAGTTTTCACGAAATAACGAATGCAATGTTGAAATACGACACTTTACACAAACCTATGGGTTCGAAAATACTTTGTGCGTAATAACATAAAATTTAATTAAAACCTGAAGGAGAAAATCGTCTTTGAATAAAGCCAAGTGTATACATACTTATGCTCGTGACTGTACCTAGGTCGTGGGTTCGTATCGTACCCAAGAAGGTACTTTGTGTAGATTATTTTCATCACCACGGCTCTCAAAACTGTGAAGAAAAACATCGTGAGGAAACCGGTATGTCCTAGAACCAAAAATTCGAAGACATCCGCCAACACGCACTGGGTCGTGTCCTGGATTATGGCCCACTCCCTCTCACAGAGAGGAGGCCTGTGTCCCAGCAGTGGGAACATTATAGGCTGATTATGCTAGGGTGGATTAAAAGCCCGCCATTTACTGGTACTTTAAAAAATAGCCTAAAACATCAAGGACTAAATCCAAACTTAAACATAGTAAGCAAAACCTGAAGATGATCTTCTCTATACAGGGTTATTTGTAAAACACCAGTAACCTCTTAAGAGGTCATTGTACTCGTCATTATGAACAACTTTTACTATGGGACCAAACCTGAAATCGCGAAAAAAAATCAGCTGTTCCCTACATTTTGACGAGTTATACGAACATAAATGTAGGGAACAGCTGATTTTTTTTTCGCGATTTCGTGTTTGGTCCCATAGTAAAAGTTGTTCATAATGATGAGTACAATGACCTCTTAAGAGGTTACTGGTGTTTTACAAATAACCCTGTATAACAAAAGGTTACTGCCCTGCATTAGAATAATTACAAGCATAATTAACTAAAACAAACTATTCCCAAACGAACAACCAAACCAGATATCCACCCTCTACCCTCTAAAACCCGGAATATCGGGTAGCAATAGAGTTTGATTAAATCGCGCGAGCACCGAGCATACAAACAGTTCATTACTCGAGAGTAACGGTTGTGCTGTTAGGAAACCTGGTCTAGTTTGATGAAAGCTTTTAGCGGCTATTAGCCTGGAATTTGGTTTTCAGAGTTTAGGTTCCAATTACCTACCCTTTTTTAACGGCTACAGCCGACCTATTCTGCAAAAATCTAAACGTGAATACAAAGGCGAAGTGAGGTTTTTTTTTTGAGGATGGGAAATCATCAAATGACCCCTCCCGCTCTGGGTGGAGCGGAAGGGAGTGTCAGACTCTTACTGACTAAAACCCACCCGTGTTCCTTCCTTAGCCCTTTATGTTCCGGGGTAGCGGTAACCCTTTCGGACAACCCGTACCGTTCCATCCGGCACGGGCCTGGTCCTGATCGGACGGTGAGCTACCCATTACTCTCCGCCCGCAGGCCCGCGCCTACGGTGGCTGGGAGTCGTCACGCGGCTCCCGACGCCGGGAGCGTCTCCCGCGGCGGCTGAGACGGGAGGCTCTCTCCCTGAGCCGTCCCGCCACCTCCTTCGCTAGCATGACTGCTTCGCAGATGGAGGTGACTGCCTCCCACTCCCTCTCGCTCCGGACCATCGCTTGCACCAGGCCCGGACGCGAGAGGTCGCCGCCGCCGAGGTGAAATGAGCTTGAAGTGACACTTCAAGCTCTCTTCATTTAAGACGGTATAATCTTTTTCCGCCATTAGTCGTAACCCGACGAATGACATTAGTGACAGCAGTTACCACACTACAGTCCGTTCACAGTTACATATTTTACCTATGACAGCAGCAAGCCAAAAGCAAACTAGTTTTAACGAGAATAAAGACCACAATGGCAGCAGTATCAGTATCAGTGGCAGCAACCCAACAGTAATCTTATTAGAATGATAATAGAGGTCACTGTGATTTGGACAGTGATGCAAAATTAGAGGTAAAATATGTGTGACCGTAGTATGTGCTGATGGTGATCACCGGGGTGGTTTTAGTGAGGTAAAAATCCCACACTCCCGACCTCCCTCCCCGGAGGTCTGGGTGCCTTTTGAAGGTTTCCCCCGACAACAAAAAAAAAAAAAAAGGTACTTGTGTGAATGAGATAGTGTTTAAATATCTATTTTTTTTTTCAGATAAATGCACGTATTTATTATTTTAAATATTAACATAAATTATGTAAATATTATCGTTACAAAATAAAAATAATAAATATCTATTAAATATACAGGGCTAAGTATTGGTAAAACATTAATTACCTCTTAAGAAATCATTGTACTGTGAGGAGGAGCACAAATAATACGGCTTTAAGACTTGGAAAAATTATTATATTGTAAAAATCACACGTTACAGTTACGCGGTAAAAATATGAATGAATGCTTCCAGAACAAAACAACATAATAAAATACTTGACGTACGTTTAAACCTACGAATCGAATAACATTTCTAGCCAGTGCCTTTTGCTAAAGGCTAGGACACATAGAACTCTACAGTACTTATTAATAAGAACAACTTTTACTATGGGACCAAAGCTGTAATCGCGAAAAAAAATTAACTGTTCCCTACATTTATGTTCGTATAACTCGTCAAAATGTAGGGAACAGCTGATTTTTTTTCGCGATTTCAGCTTTGTTCCCATAGTAAAAGTTGTTCATAATGATGAGTACAATGACCTCTTAAGAGGTTGTTAATGTTTTACCAATAACCCTGTATAGACTACACTACTGAATAATAATAATATAATAATATTCCACAACTATCACACAACGCCGTCTAGTCTCAAGCTAAGCAGAGCTTGTGTTATGAGTACTAGACAACTGATAAACATACTTATATATTTCTAAATACATACATATATAGATAAATTACACCCAGACACAGAACAAATGATCATGCTCATCACACAAACATTTGTCCTGGGTGGGAATCGAACCCACGACCTCCGGCATAGCAGTCATAGTCACTGACCACTAGACCAACAGGCCAGTCAATATAAATAGACTTTGACAAAATCAGAGTTTCGGCACAGCAAATTCGCATGTTGTAATTAATACAAATATAGTGGAGCAACAGGGCCCTAATTCACTATGACCACTTAATGATTCCTTACTCAAAACCACGTCAACTCCTTAGCTAATCCCGCCTACCGATCTCGCGTTTATTTCGCGCGGTTTCGTTCATTGTGTCTAAGAATAAGTCTGATATCGATTCTTTTGTCTTAAAAACCCAATTTATAAGATCAATCTATTCTAGTATAGGTACTGTAATTAACGAAGAAAGCTTTTAGTTTCTCACCTTTCGAAGTACTTATAAAGTTTTCTCTGTAATTAAATCTTGACAAGCCTAGGTTGGCTTAATAGAACTTTGAGACTACAAAATAAATTGTTAGGCCCTAGTGCCTACTTCATTAATGAAAGTCTGAAAGAAAAATATTTCTGAAATAATCCTTGTAAAACTTTCATATTTATTCTACAGACAAAAGTTATCGGACTATTGAAAAAAGTCAACTTACAACTTAACTTCCTAAGAAAAACAACATGGTAATAACAAACTGCAGGCCATGAACCACGTAATAGCGGGCAAAGTATATAAATAATTAGAGTTGACATTACCCGGGCAATGTCTACATTGTGTATAGCTACAAGAAAGTCCTCTGGGATATTTAATTTGCGAGTTCAACGTACATACTAAACAAAGCTGCAGCATTGTTTATTTATTTATTTTGTATTTGCTGTTGCATTGAGTCAATAACGTAAGTAAATTCTGTTACTTGCTAAATAATATTATCTTGTTGTTGTAGAGGATACCTATCGTCTACGACAACAAAGCAACAGCAATGACTACGATATTATAATGTATTAATTTTTTTTTTTAAGATTTAATTACCACGACTGTTTGTCAGACTACCCGTATCGATTGTCAAAAGACCTACAATTGACGTTTTTTTACATTTTTTTTTTTTCAAGTATGGGAATTCATCAAATGACCTCTCCCGCTCTGGGTGGAGCGGTAGGGAGTGTCAGACTCTTACTGACTACAACCCAGCTACCCATTACTATCCGCCCGCAGGCCCGCGCCTACGGTGGCCGGGAGTCGTCACGCGGCTCCCGACGCCCGGAGCGTCTCCCGCGGCGGCTGGGACAGGAGGCTCTCTCCCTCATCCATCCCGCCACCTCCTTCGTCATGACTGCTTCGCAGAAGGAGGTGACTGCCTCCCACTCCCTCTCGCTCCGGACCATGGCTTGCATCAGGGCCGGACGCGAGAGGTCGCCGCCGCTGCCCATCGCCTCTACGAGGACACGGCGGTGCTCCACCTAAGCGGTGCAGACCTCCACCGTGTGCTCCACCGTGTCCTCTGGACAATCCTGGCAATGGTGACACCCGGGCGTTTCCTCCCGCCTGATGATGTGCAGGAACCTCCCGAAACATCTGTGTCCGGTGAGGACCTGCATCAGGCGGTAGGTGAGGGCTCCGTGACGCCTCTCTAGTACAACGGCTTAACAACGGCTAGAACAACGACCTCGGCAAGCGTTGCTTAGCCTCGAAGATCAAACCCTGCAGCTGTTATTTAGCCATGAGCCCATAAAAACGTATTATTCTACAATCCATTGCCTAGATGTCTGCCTATCTCCCCATCCCTTTCCTTAATCAACGCTCATAATATCCGCAGGAAATGTCCCTATTTGCAGTCGAGACCACGCGGCAAGATTATTCGATAACTGGTTCTGAATAGACTTTCATACCTATACTACACGTAGTAAGGTATACCCTTACTACGTGTAGCATAGGTATGAATAGCTTATGTATAGAGATATATAGTTAGATAATTATCTTGGCTGTAATGGGCAGTATCAAACGATAATGTGTTACGAATGATTGTATCTATGTTAATCTTGTTATGGTACACGTGGGATCATTTGGTCGATCAGCAGGATTATTTGCGTAACACATTATCACTAGCAATGGGTTTCATTTTGGCAGTTCAGCAATATTCATTGCGTTATTTGCGATGTTGAGCAGACACATTTTCCGAACATAGTATATGGAGCAATGGATTATAAATATGCTAAAAAAACATGGATAAATTGTGTGTGATGATATGAAAGAGAAGGGAGTAAATGATAGCGTGACGTTTGAAAGGGGAGAATGGAAGAAGGAATCGTATTGCGCCGACCGGCGACGAGAATTATAATCATTAAAGTCATCAACACAACTCTCTAAGACCAAGTAATCCCACAGAATGACTATTTCATGAAATCTTGACATTTTGGGATTATACTAAGTCAACAAGTTGTATTACTGATTCTAATACAAATTGCAAATTTTTTTAATAAAATTTGAATTTCGCGGGCTACCTTAGCGCTTCCCCCATAAGCCGACGTTATCAACAAGATACATAACACATTAGTTATGACATAATACACCCGAGAGGAGGTAACACGGCTGACAACTTGATTTCATGAACTTGTCGCCGAGAGGAAATAGGCGTTGAGTACGTTGACAATATTGTAAATATAGACACACAACTACTATTCTGAAACTAGTCGTACTAGCCTGGAGCTAGTTGTGGCTAGTACAAAACTAGTCGTTACTAGTTCGAAGCTAGTCATGTGTAGGCAGACAGTCGTGACTAGTCCAAGACATGGGGGACAGTAGTTCACACTATTCTAAAGGTAATCCGACATAATTTATGTCGGATTACAAAAGATTAGAAAAAAAAAACACCTTTTATAAGGGTTTTTTTTTCGGATAGGAAGTCATCAAATGACCCCTCCCGCTCAGGGTGGAGCGGAAGGGAGTGTCAGCCTCTTACTGACTAAAACCCACCCGTGTTCCTTCCTTAGCCCTTTATGTTCCGGGCCAGCGGTAACCCTTTCGGACAATCCCGCTGACCCGGCAGGCTTCGGCCCTATGGGGCCCCTCCTCGATGCTGACATCTCTTTGAAGCGCGCGTGGAACACGTACGCGCCGTCCGGCACGGGCCTGGTCCTGATCGGACGGTGAGCTACCCATTACTCTCCGCCCGCAGGCCCGCGCCTACGGTGGCCGGGAGTCGTCCCGTGGCTCCCGACGCCCGGAGCGTCTCCCGCGGACATATAAAGGCTAGTCGTAACAAGTCCGACCAGTCTGGGACTAGTCATGACTGGCCTAATACGTAAGGGGAGCTGGTCACGAGCTGTTGGCTTCTCTATCGCAAAATGACTCTCTCCGATTAAAGAAGTTGAATTAAAATCGGTTACCAACCAAAATCTGAAGGTTTGTATGCGTTAGGTCTAAAAAACTTTATATCACTTCTAGTTTTATGAAGGGCTTGTGTACAAACTTTATCTTCCGTAAGTTGTTACTTCAATTACAATGATTAAGGACGACTGAAAATGGCACTACGGGAACAAAAACATAGAAGTACCAACAGTAATTAATTGAAAGGTTTGACCACAGGGTGAGAGGAAGCGGTTTGCTAAATATATTTTAATGTGAAATAGGTTCTTGTGCTAATTTTATCCAACTATGATAGAATGTGTACGTCATAGCCGGAAGAATTACTAAACTTAAGTGTCAGTGGGCTGGGGACATTGCTCGCAGAACAGTTGGCCGATGGAGCCGAAAGGTTCTGGAGTGGCGACCGCGTACCGGAAGACGTAGCGTTGGAAGGCATCCCACAAGGTGGAACGTCGACCTTGTGAAGGTCACAGAAACCCGTTGGATGCGAGAAGCACAAAACCGGTCGAAGTAGAGGTGCTTGAGGGAGGCCTATGTCCAGCAGTGGACGTCTTTCGGCTGAAATGATGTTGATGATGATAGAATGTCTACATAACACACAATCAGCCTTTAATATTCCCACTGCTGGGCCTCCTCTCTTCGAGAGAGAGTGGGCTGTAATCTACCACGTGGGTAGTGCGAGTTGGTAGATGTCTTCGAATTTTTTGTTCTAGGAATTCCGGTTTCGTCACTATATTTTCCTTCACCGTTTAGAATATCTGGTTCAGATAAAATAATCCTGTTTAATAAGAGTACGTACCTAACTAATACGGCTATTTATGATGGCATTTCTTATCAAATGTCATACATAAGAAGCAACAGTCCGTCACGTCGCGATCGAGAGATTGCGTTCCTGATAATTGTCACTGTCAGTTTCATGCAAACGAACACGTGTTTCGCGAATTTGATCTGTATTAGTTACTAGAATTGTCGCACTGACAGGTGTCACAACGGGCAGTCTCGACGGCCGGAATATAAGCCCTACACTGCCCTACAGTCAGACGGGCTGCAATGTAATGGACTGCTCAATTCTAAATAATTAACTTGCTATGTAGATTCCTGCGGTTACATCTAGCTGCACACGAACCGTAAAAAATTACTTTTGGCGTCGATTTCATTTGCGGTGAACCGTTGATACTGACATAATTTGACCGTTTTATGTTACCCAATCGTGTATACAGGGTGAAATGGACATCGACGTGCAAACTGTAAATATGAATTCAGCACATGATTCTAGTTTGTAGAAATTTTTCGTCGATTATAAAAAAAAAAAACAAGTTATCATATGCCTAGCCTTTTCCCAACTATGTTGGGGTCGACTTCCAGTCTAACCGGATACAGCTGAATACCAGTGTTTTACATGGAGCGACTGCCTATCTGACCTCCACAACCCAGTTACTGGGTAATACGATACCCCTTGGTAAGACTGGTTGTCAGACTTTCGGGCTTCTGACTACCCGTAACGACTGTCAAAGATCCACGAATGACAGCCGGGACCAACGGCCTAACGTGCTTTCCGAGGCACGCAGGGGTCGATTCTGTAAAAATCTCACCGTGAAAACTTAGGTGAAGTAAGTTTGTTTTTGCTAGGAATTGACACTATTGACAGCTCACTACACTACACTCGGCGGAGAAACGGAGAAATATTAACCAATAGGATTGCACAAAATCTCTGCTCACTTCAGTGCAATTTTCCTATTGATTAATATTTCTCCGTTTCTCCGCTCCGCAGCATCGCTCCGCTCCGGTGGATAGGCAGCCTTACACCCGTTATATACACACATACATAACAATTGCAGGTAGGATGCACTAAGTCGATAGTGCCACTATCGACTTTATCAGCCCATAAAGACAAATGACAAAAGAAAAATCTTATTCCAAATTCAAACCGCGTTGCCAGTCACAGTACATTCCTCACCAGTACAGCAGTGTCAGGGCCTCAGGGGGCTATTTACTCCAGATAAATAATGTAAGGTTACCTCCCGCGGGGTCCATTAGCCGGACCTCACGTCCCACTATTGTCCTGAGTTGCTTTTGTTGCCAAACTTTGGTAAAAGCGGAATATTCTGAAGATAATAAAGTTAAAATCTTTTTGTTTGTCGTAAATAACGTAATGTACCATGAGATTTGTTGGAAAAGTTGTAGGTACCTACTATATTTATTCCAAAAATGCTGAACTACATTATTAATTCGGATTTCGATATAAAGGGGGTACTAAAAAATCAAGTACTTTTATATATTATAGACATCCTAAAGTTTTCGAAGAGGAATTGTTTTCTGTTAGGCAAGATGTTTTACCCCAAGTAAAAAAACCGTGGTCGATCAAAAAAGAGTGCAAACCTGTTTGAAAATACAAGAAAAAAATATTAAGAAAATGTATTTTATTGTTTTATTACATGATGTAAAGGAAGAGGAGAAAAGATATATTTTATATACTACAGGAAAGCAGAGTTAAGAAAAGCGAAATAGTATCTCTCCACAAGAACATAAAATTAATAATGTTACCACATCTCCTTTCGCATATTTCGACAGCACAAAGAACATGTGTAAAGGGTCTCCCCTCACGAATATAAGGACCCAAATAACAAAGATTCCGACCTTTGCAGCCATCCTCTTGTATGTAAGGACCCTCTCACTTCCTAGGTATGGCCTTCCACGTTATTGTCACTGAATGTATTTGTGTAGTGATATCTCATTATGGTCGTAATGTAACTAGTGGAACGAAGTTGTTTACCGCGGCTTGTGATAGGTGTAAACTGGTAGAAATTGTCAGGAAACGAAAAAGCATTATGCCCCATTTATGCCTACTATATATACTAAATTTTATAGAGGTAAAATTTGTTTGTAACTAGCTTCCGTCCGCGGCTTCGCCCGCGAGGTATGTTGGTAAAAACTATTATATGTATCGAAATCCGTTCAGTGGTTTAGGCATGAAAAGGTAACTTACAACAGACAAAGTTAGTATGGATTATGAAGAGGTAAAAGTTTGTTAGTATGTAATGGGTAATGTCGGGAACTTCCAGTCGGATTTGAAAAAATCTCTTTGATTCGATAGCCCTATTCTTGAGGAAGACTATAGGCTATATATAACATCACACTATGACTCTTAGGAGACAAGCAAAAAGAAAAAAGTCAGAAGAAACGCTAAGCAAAAACGAAGTGATAGCGAAGGCAGGTTATGCGATGCGATGGGGTGGGACGAGCAAACAAGATATTTTACGCGAACGAAGTCGCGGGCAGAAGCTAGGTTCTGAGCCCAATAGTGAGGATAAAAATGAAAATTTAAGATGGCGACAACTTTTGAGCTTCTAAACCGTAAACTGAATGGCGCTGTATTAAAAACGCGTATTACGAGTAAATTCACACTTTCTCTCTTCCTGACTCTCTTATTATATACGAGTGTGTGCGTGCAAGTATCGCGTAACGTACTTTGTTCCTGACGGGGGTCCCCCAGCCGAACAACTTTTTTTTATTCAGTCGAATCTTGTAAACGTATCGATAAATAGTCCGATGTATATTTATTTAAACAGTCTTGTAGTCTTACTCGCATGGATTGTTCATTAGTAAAGTTATATGAATTGTATATGCTGTGGATAACGGTGTGAGTTTCACATTTATATAATATCTTTGTTTATATTATTTGCGCAGATATAATGTGTTACTGTTTGTTTGTCCCAAATAAATAAATAAATAAATAGTCCAAGAATTTTCTATAACACTCGTGCGTTAATCGAGCGCAAAGTGAGTTCACTTTGCGCTCGATGCACTAATCTACTAATAGCTCCCAGAAAAAGCAAAATCACAAACAATCCTCATTTTCCGGTACCAGGATCGCAGGAACTACAGGAGGTATCGATTGAACAAGTCGTGTAAACAAAGAGTTCTGTTGTGCTCGCGAATGACGGAGGTGTTGGAGCGAGCACCGGATATTGCGTTGTTCTGCGCCGGAAACGGGCCTCCTTCTGCCATTGTTTCGTTTGGTACTAGGGGAACTCGATAAAGAATGGACTGTGGAATACTGAGAAAATTAAGTAATTAATGAATATTCGCTTTGCTCGCGGATAACACTTTTTTATTGAATAAGAACAAGTAATACGTAGGTAAAGTCACCATTTCTCCAGTTGTTAAAACCAGGTTCCTATGTTCAGCAGTGCTAGGAAAAACATAATTTTGCAGTCTCCTAAAAGTGGAGGCAATACCTCCACTTTTCTGAGTATTTTCATGAGTGATTGCCATACGAGTATTATCTAGAAGCAATATTGTTGTAACATGAAAGCAAAAGCTACAGTAGCGAAAACCAATATTGTCAAGCGAGAGCTTTAGGTACCATTTTAGAGGTAACAGCAATATTTATTAAATTCACTTTTGAAACAGAATCCATCAACACCCAAAACTTCAAAATTTGGCAACAAAGTTTGAAGGATATCTACTGATTATGTGGTACACAGGATCGATAATGTCTCAAACAACCCCGCCAAGTTTCGCGGAAGCATCGATACTACAAATGTTTACCCTCAAAGTGAAAGGGTTCACACAGGGTAAGGGAAAACAATGAGGTAACTGATAAGGTAATTAGTGAAATCAAGAGAGCAGTGGTGGCTCAGTGGTCACGGACACGACTTACGAGTTGTAGGTCGTAGGTTCGAACCCAGACAGGCGCTTTACTTTGTGTAAATTATTTCATCACCACTACTCCTAAAACGGTGAAGGAAAACATCGTGAGGAAACCGGCATGTCCTAAAACCAAAAATTCGAAAACATGTGACATCCACCAACCCGCACTGGGCCTGTGTGGTGGATTTACAGCCCACTCCCTCTCATTGAGAGGAGGCCTGTGTCCCAGCAGTGGGAACATTATAGGCTGATTATGGTATGATGACTGATAAGGTTACTCTTCAAACAGGGTATGAAAATAGTGAGGTAATTGGTACATAATTAGTGGTGTTCATATTATTAAATGTTATGTGCAAAGTATTCTTGTGCTCAACACGCACGGGGCCTGTGTGGCAGGTTACAGTCCACCAACGACGATATAATATTCTCTTTGCAGTCCACTCACAGAGAGGACGCCTGGGTCCAAGCAGTGGGAAATTGCTTAATATTTAAGGCCGTTTTCTAACTAATGCGATCATCACATGAACACGCAACCGTCGCGTTAATTTTATTCGGTGAACCCGAAAGCTTCGTCACGCCGACAAAGGGCGCTTTCCGGGTTTTTCAATCAATGGCAAGGAGTGACAATTCTAAACGTGACAATCTCGTATTTGCGTGACCGATCGCTTTAATTAAGACACGAAGTATAAGGTGTATTTTGCATTCTGCAATGTTTTACAAGCTATGAGAATTTTATGAACCATGCCGATTTTATTTTTGACTATTTGAGACGTACCTCATCATAGTCATAATTATCTCACGTTGGCGTTGGTGAGGTGTTGGCCGAGTCCCTAAATAGGTCTTTTAGGGTTCCGTACCTCAAAACGAAAAACGGAACCCTTATAAAATCTCGCGCACCAAGGGTTCCATACCATCATAAATGTTTTTAAATTTTTCATCGACGAGGCATTATATTCGTTAGAGAATTTTAACACTGCGCACTGCGGTGTAGAATATTGCAATTTTAGGTCAGCGCCGTCTCTTGACCGATAGTGGAACTATTAGTGTCACTTTTGTTGATTATTTCTGATGATTTCTGAAAAAGTGTGCTATTTAAAGACATCGTTTTATTTTTCCTGTAATCTTTACATAAACTTCTATCACATAGAATTGTTTCAGATTTTTAATAAGATAAGGGGGGGAACGGATTTTTTTTTTACATTTTTCATCAAAGGGGAAAAGTATGCAGCCTAAAAAAATGCAAAAAATGATTGAGGATTTGCAAACTGCGCTCTTTCATATGATACACCACAGCCCAAAAAAAAAAAAAATCTTTCTTATTTGCAAAATAGTTGGGCAAACGTCATCTAAAACTATTCCAAATTTCAAGTTGATAGCATTATTATTATTATTATTTTGGTACGGAACCCTGAAAAGGAGTTTTATAAATTTATCATTCTGATAAACCACTAAAAGCGTATATCATACAAAACATTTTCATAAGCTCTCCTTTATGAGACAGCTTACGTTTCAATAAAACTTTTATTTATATTGGAAAGTTGCACGGATGGAGCTGATAGTACTCGTATATACCATAGCTTATGAAATACATGCATACTTGAAGTGAAAATTTCAAGCTTCAAGCAACTTGACTTTGAAAAGTTGAAGGATATTATCTAAGTGATACAAACGCTGGGATCTGTATGAGCTAGCTTGATGGTTGGTAGTTTCTAGTCGAGAGTCTTTCAAAGGAAAAATGTTGAATGATGTAACAGTGAATATTAGAGGGTATTTATTCTCATGCAGTTTACTGTGGTTTTAGTGATGTTCGAGATGGTAGGGTTACTAATTACTAAGACTTATTTTTAGTTTTCCTAACCAAATATTATATACGGGGATAAAATCTGGAGCCATAGTTATTTGAAATCGTCAGTTGACATATTTTTTTTTTTTGTAACTTGTATGCGTGATGTTTTTTTCAAGCACGTATTGTCCATTTTTTTCACCTAGAAATAGATTTCTCTAGAAGCATAATCAACTGATAAATATTAAACGTAACAACTAAGTACCAATACAGTATTCTTGGGCATAACTTTGGATGCTAAGCTTCAGTGGGGTCCACGTATAGATAAATTGTCAAAAAGCTAAGTTAAATCGCACCATGTAAATCAAGCTTATGGCACTGCAAAACATGGTTTTGCTCAGAATAGCTTGAAATGTCAAATTCATATCCTGCTATAACTCGAGTAGGGTCGCAGGGACGTCGACGTGCAACTGTTACCATGGATTAAGTACCTACATGATTCTGGGGTCCAGAATGACGCGTTGGAATTTTTCGTAGGTTATTAAAAAAAACTGCTATGTCATACAATAGTATACCTACGCAGTCAAAATTGTATGAAACAGCAATTTGTTTTAATAACAGTTTGCGCGTTGATTTTCCTGCTACTCTGTTGGTATGATGTAGGTTTGTCAAACATTGAAATTTAACTCAAAACTTGTGTACGCGAAATTTGACTAATTACTCTGGTTGAGCATTCCTCGTTAAAAAGAGACCGTGCCAATTACGAACTACCCTGTAACTGCACTAATTATAATTAACTAGCTGTTACCCGCGACTTCGTCTGCGATCCAGGATGAAAAGGAGCCTATTGTTAGATTTAAGCGTGAAGAGGTAACCGACAGACAGACACACTTTCGCATTTATAATAATAATATTAGTATGCATAAGTGTCGATCCCGTGGGAGTATTGGGATAAAAAGTAGCCTATAAGTTAATCCAGGGTGTCAATTACCTCCATACAAAATTTTATCAAAATTGGTCCAGCCGTTTGAGCGTGAAGAAGTAACAAACAAATAAACACAAACACACTCACAAACTTTCGCATTTATAATATTAGTGTGAATAAATTAAATTATCTTCTAAATATATAAAACT
This sequence comes from Oligia strigilis, assembly GCA_951800025.1. Lineage (NCBI taxonomy): Eukaryota > Metazoa > Arthropoda > Insecta > Lepidoptera > Noctuidae > Oligia > Oligia strigilis. The sequence goes on along the minus strand of OX637560.1, from coordinate 6,657,681 downwards.
CAAAGGTGACTGACTGACTGACATAGTGATCTATCAACGCACAGCCCAAACCACTGGAGGGATCGGGCTGAAATTTGGCATACAGGTAGATGTTATGACGTAGGCATCCGCTAAGAAAGGATTTTTCGAAATTCCACCCCTAAGAGGGTGAGTGGGGGGAGGGTAAAATTTCACGCGGACGAAGTCGCGGGCGGAAGCTAGTATAATATACAATTATAATTAGGATTAAATTAACAAGTTACGAGTATGTTACTGTAGGAACTTGGCTTAGATTCATGTTATGTGGTAAGTTGAACTGGATTCACATTTCTAAAGGTTACAGTCCGATGAGTTTGAAGGCTGCTAATTTTAACCATGTTAAATTCTGCTCAAGTTTCAACATTGTTTGTTTATATAAGTATTTATTATTTGTTTAATCTTTAAAAATCTATAAACCATTGGTTGTACAGATGCCAGCACATCAAGTTACTACAATCTGTCAAATTTATTTAATAGATTTTCAACTTTATCGCTAAAGCGTATGGTTCAAAGTTGATTGGAAACATTTGACAGTTTCGGGTAGCTTGATGTGCTGGCGTCTGTACGTCGGGTTCGTTGAAAATCAGCGTGTTACTGTAACAGTAGGTCTCCCATAGGTGGAAGCTTCTTGTGACAGTCAAGACGTGCAGCTGCCGACTATTTTAGATCCGTGCTCGTAATTATAGACTTCTTTTGTTTTCAGAAGTAAGTATAATTATATTATTTTTATTCCAGTTGATTATATTTTTATAAATGCACGTGTTTCTGTGCCAATTTAAGTACCAAATTTTCTTGCATTCTTTCTTAAAAATTATTGAAAAATAATTTTCAATTTTATTATCCCTATAAGTGACCTACTTTTTTCGACAGTAGGTATGTACATCGTTTCAAACTTTTTAACGATGATTGGTCCCGTACCCAACGCTTATTGTGCACAACCACGACTCCCAAACTCCCAAATCGAATCCAAAAAAACTCGAAGCTTCTATGACACTTTCAATTAAAAACATAGGCAACCGTCCATCAAATTATTTTATGGTCAGGTGAAATATATTCAAATAATGATAAGAACTAAATTAAAATGTCCATTAAATAGAGGTGCTTTGTCTGTTACTAAATTAGTAATTATAACACTAAAAGAAAGTAATGTCCAAAGTACAAAAATAAAAGAAATAATTAAGTAGTATCTTTCGGGGCACTGAAGTAATGTCCAAAGTACAAAAATAAAAGAAATAATTAAGTAGTATCTTTTGGGGCACTGAATTAAAAACCCAACCATTTACCCATTTCAAAATGGACTCTTCCAAGAATTAAAATAAAAGTAGTGAAACCATTTTTCACACGACACAAAAACAAAATGGTTGAAACAGAAATGTAAAAACAGCTTACTTATATTAATGAATGTGGAGGTAAAAAGCTGGAACCTCCGACTTTTTATTTAGTCATAGTGAAAAATGGCGGGGACGCATTTATTAGACTTAATTTATACGACGCGGTGATAAGGGTCAACAGTTGGTAAAAAAGTTAAGGGTACAGCCTATGTGTGTACCTATTTGTTATAAAGGTTTTCTTTCTTTTACCTTTGCGTGTTGAACTTAGGGTAAAAGATAATCTTGTAAAGTACCTTTTTTATAGCATTACTTTGAAGGATTGGTCTGAGTGAAAGGGATTTAGGGGGGAAAAAACAAGTAGCAGACTGGCAGGAACTGGTGGAACGCAGGAGCTAAAGGCTAAATGCGGGACAAGTCGACATAACATGCATACCCATAGCCATACACGTTCAAGTTTACTGGACGCGGCTTCAAGTCCGCTGCAAACTTGACGGTGAACTTGATCGTGAGTGTAAAGGCGACGAGACGTTGATGGCTACGCTTCACAGCCTGGATCATCGGCGCAATGTTGCTTGCCTGACGGTCTTCTACAGACTGTACTTCGCAGAGTGTGCGCAGGACCTCCACGACCTGATTCCACCATCGCCCTTTTACCACTGGACTACCAGACGTACTGCAGCGTACCATCCACACTTGGTTGATATCCCCACCAGTCGTACTCAGCGCTTCTCCTGCGCACAGCCAAAGTGTGGAACTCTCTGTCTGTTATACCACATTTTTCATACATTTCCATCATAGACCTCATCCATCGCTTTCCATGAGGCGTGATGAGGTCCAAGAGCGGTCCCATTCAGCAATAAAAAAAATATAAAAGTATTTTCTTTTTTTGATGCGTGACAAGTTTCATCCAAGGTAAAGTTCTTTTGAAAAAGTCCTGACACAAGTAAAAATATCTGTTTTGCGCTACTACACAATCAGAGATCTTTCATAGCCACATGGTTCAAGTTCAAGAAGGAAATCATCATTATTAAAGCGTAGGAAGAAGTTAAGCACCTTAAGCCGCTGGTCCCGGCTGTCATTCGTAAATTTTGACAGTCTTTACGGGTAGTTAGAAACCTAAAAGTCTGACTACCAGTCTTACCAACGGGTATCGTGCTGCCTAGGTTGTGGAGGTCAGATTGGCAGCCGCTCCATATAAAATACTGGTATTTAACTGCATTCGGCTGACCAAAAAAATATCAATCTACCTAGACTTTTCCCATAGTTGGGATTTAATAATATACTTAAATTATAAAGAATTAACCTACTACTTACCCTCTGCCCGCTGTCATAACCTAGTTTTCAGAAAGATGTGAAGGTTAAAGTAGAATGAGAAGACACATTAAAATCGTTCACAACGTTTTTATTGCACCGTGTAACAATTGTATAACGATACCTAAGAGTTACTTACTGTTACGTCACACTGCAATCATTTACAATTTGGCCACTATGAACATCCATGAAATTATCCTTAGTTTTATCGAAACTTAACTAAAACCAAAGACTTAAATCGTTAGATTCCCTCGCTGTACTTAGATGCCGAAAAAGTGTCCATATTGAGAAGATGAGCTCACACATTCCGCATGGAACGATAGAGACAATACGATTAAAATGTCATCGTCAACGAAAGAGGAACATTACCATCTTTTGAAGGTGTCGGGCAAATCTAAATATTTAAATCTTTGACTAAAACTGACTAGATGATACAAAAATATTATGCCAATTAAAATTATATATCATAAACTCAAATTTAACTAAATCCCTATAATTTTTTTAAACAATATCTATTTTAGACATGAAAAATCTAAATCAGACAATTTTTTTTCTGTTTCTAATTTCTCACTTTTCTAATAATTATAATAGTTAACAATAAATAACTAGGTGCTATCTAGCCTATAATTCTCACACAGCAATTTTATAATATCTGGTAATAAAAATGATATTTTAAAGTTATGATAAAAATGAGAAACGCTAGCTTTTAATTTACGATTATCACAATTCCGATTTAGTGAGCATAGCAGTTGATTTATTCCAATTTTGTTAGTATTAAAAAAATAAAAAATACACGTTTAAATTAGCTTTTTATATAAATAACATTATTTTCCTGCCTTAAATTATTTTGCAGAGAACTCTTTTTTTAGGTTGTTTGTATGATTATTAAGAATGATAATAGAATATTCAACTTAACTAAAAAAGTTAAAAAAAAAAAACAAACCATAGCGCCGAAAAGTTTCTCCCGCATTGCTGGTGGCTGTAATGTACCCAAGAGACTGGTTGTCACGTTGTATGGCAATGTTTAACCTCTGACCAAGGTAAAAACCGGCCCTTGCAAGGTATTGTATCTTTTTAAAGTACACGATACATTTTTCTGTAGTTTCGAAGATACTAATTTCAGATATGATTAAATGATTAAATGATGAACAAACAAAAATGATAGCGTTTCTCATTTTAACATCAACTCGAACATTTGATAAAATTGTACAAAATATTCTAACAACTATACAATGCAACGAATTGTAAATAGATTCTTTATACGTTTGGATTGGTAATAATACTAATAAAGAAATATCTATAAATAACGACAGAGGAAGCACATAGGTAAGAAGCACAACACAGAGTAAGTTACTAGATCTAGGAAAATTCGGGATAAGTTGTAGGTACACTGAGATATTGAAACTCATGGAATGAATAAAGAGGTAGAATAAGAAGAATGAATACTTACACTACTATTCTGTTAATAAGATTTATAAACAGAAGAATTTAAAACAAAAGAACATCTTTGGACCAGAGGACATCGAAAATCAAACCTAAAGCTACAAGCAATATTAGGCGTGCTACACTGTCTTGTACGATTCGGCACATTCGAATCGGCATTATTTTTTTACAAATAAGCCGATCCAAAGCACTTATCTACTAAATATAGTTATTATTTATTCTCTGCTCTCATTAGCCTTGTGCCGATCGACGAACTCCGTTCGGCGTATATATCTTCGCAAAATGGCATGTTGCAGTTGATTTTTACCGCTTGGTTCGACTAGGTCACACGTACGAAGCGGCCTTTTTCCCAAACATATTATCTATATTCGATTTCACTGCACGGCTGCGCCGACCCGAGCAAATGTGTAGCTCGCCTTACATACAGTCATGATAATTAATCTCTCTTTTTTCTCAATTAGTCGGTTAAACATTATTAATTCTATGACATTGTACACTCAATATTCACAACTTACAGGTATGTCGAGATTCTAAACAGTAACTAGACGTAGAAGTGTTAGTAGAAAAGTGTAAAAGTACCCTGAAATAAATTGAATACACGAATATAAGTTTAAAGCTTACATATTGTTTGAAGGGCGAATTGTGGGCTGGTGAAATTTTGTTACAAAAATATCGTGGAGAAAATTTTGGGACAGAAGAGAATTTTGTTACAAGAAATTGGAGCATTTTTAATTTGTCATTTTTCATACTATTAAAATAATACAGATACTTTTATTCGACTTATTTCTGCAGTAGGTATGATTGATTATAAGCAGTGGAGAAAAATACATTTCTCTTACAATAGAATTAAATGATGAATGCGCACTCATTTCAACAAACACGGAGCCAAGAGCAAATAATTACACTACACAATAACTGTTTGATCCGTTATACCAATATCAATTTCGTTTCATGATATAAATGTAATTACAGTGACACTATTGACTGCAAAGCCCGATAAAATTGAAATTTGATGGTGTTTAATTAATAAATTCAATGACACTAAGGAGACATAATAACATTTTAAAGAGGTTAATACTGAAACTATTACAGCCAGTAACTCAGTAAAATTTGCAGATAGCAAAAACAACTTGTACTTTTTGGAAGATAGTGACAGGAAGACTATTGAACCTCTCGTCCTTTTCGCAGAAGTAAAAGAAATATAAATAGGTATGAGCACATAAGCTTTATTACGCAAAAAAAAAAAAAATCATTCCCCTGTTGTATCAACAGGCACGATTTGGATTTGTCCAGAAAGAAATTGTTCGTGGAAGCAGTTATTATTCTCTAATAAATTGAATTTAATACGGTTCCATTAAATCTGTATAGGTTTCGGAACTGATAAATGTGCTGTTATTAATCATTTATGTTTGTATGATCATTATTAAGGGATTTTCCAACAATTCCAGGATGAATACTGATACTGATGGAATACTGATACATTTACTATTATACCATCCTAATAGATTATTGAACGGATTTCTGCAATGTGAACACAGAATACGGAATTACACAACATTATAAACTACAACCATTTGGAAACATTAAACATTCGCATATTAACAGCATTCATTAACTCCTAAATTCTGTGCGTTAGACGTGAGATGTACTCGATTATTTTAATAGAACCAATTCGAAAATAAAGAACTAATATCACTGACAAAATATCACTAAAGACAAGCCTTCCAATAAAACTGTTAGTACTCGTCAAGTTTGCTCAAATGTCTAAACTTGAAGAGACAAAACCAAATAAAAATAAGCAAGGAATGAAAAATCCAAAAAAGAAACCGTAAAAAAGAAGAGAAGCTCAGCTTTCAAATTTAGTCGAAGTTGCATGAAATATGAACCAATTTACGAGGGTTTGATTGGATTTTGCACAAATGTCAGACAAAGTTTTACAAGTGCATGTTTCTGAATTGATGAATCTACGGAACGTTCTGGAGACTCTAGCACAGAATGGTCAATAAGAAGACCTTAAAATAGATAAAAACCCCGCTGAGTCTCGCAGCGCCTGTCTTTTAATTAAACCGGATTAGATAAACAAAGATTCATGGGACAAAGTAATCTTGTAAAGACTTCCTTAATATTTTTTCGGTTCTTTTAAAATAATCGAGGTTAGGTCAAAATAATTAATAGTGCTAAGCAATCACGCACCGAGTCTCTTGTGTACTTCCTCCTGCTGAGGAGTCTGGAGGAGGCTCCGAGCTCCTTCCACCTCCACTCCATTCAAGAGCATCAATCATCTCCATCAGCTCTTTGAACACAGCTATGACCCTCCAATTATACTTCGCTGAACACTCCACGTACCCACACTTCCAGTGTTTGCGAACTAAGTTCACAATATTTCTTCTCTTCTCTCTTGAATCACCGCAAGCACTTTCTGCTATAGCAAGTTGCTGAAGTCCACTAGCCGCGGATGGAGTGTTACTACAAAGTAGATCCTGTTTATTGCCGACAACTAACACTGGAACGTTCCGCATGTCCCGACTTTCAACCATTTGGTCTCTCAAAGTTCGTATATACTGGAAAGTTTCCACGTTAGATAAATCGAAGACTAGAATATACGCAGTAGCACTTCTGAGGCCGTAGAAACGGTAGTGAGCCCATTCGTAATACGAGTTTATCGGAAAGTAAGGTATTACTGGTACATCTGTGATTTTGACTTCGTAAAGGTGCTCGTTGATGATCACCGAAGGGTAGAATGTGTGTTTACGGTCTGTCGGCACGTATTCTTCTGAGAAGTCGCTCCAAACGAATTGCTGCGAACAAAGAAAATGGTATTACATAAAAGGGGTTTTGTAAAGTGACTAAGATAGATTTGGATGTGATTCATTAATCACCGTATAAGCTATGCTTCACCTTGCCCGGATACGTCGTTATCAGGCTGACGACCCGCCCGAACGGTGTGACACGGGCTATAAGTTTGGCAGTTAGGTAGGCAAGATGCTCGCTATTGGTCCTTCGGGACGCACAAGGCGTAAAAGCTCCTGTTTTGTCAGTGCTTTTTGTTTACCTTAAGTTATTGGTCGTGTTATCGAGAACCTTGAAATAAATTATGGGATCATAAATAAAGTTTATAAATAATAATAATCATATTCCCAAACGAGAAAAGCTAAAAGGTTTTCGATATATTTAAACCAGAAAAAACAGGAGTGGGATAGGTACCTTCCCATCTATACCTAGGTTTATAAATAGCCTAGTATGAAAATTATGTTGAGTAAAATTTCTTACAAGCATAATCAAAGATCACATTTTACAAATTCTTAACAAAGGATATTATTTATTAGAAAATTAATTTATACTAAGAAAATATTAAAACTTTCTCATAATGAACTTACTAACTAGAACATTTTAGGAGCATCAATTTCTATTTTATACCAAATTCATAAAATATGAGCGTTATTTTCATAACATTATTATTGGTTCGTTTCATCTTACTCTCCAGTTATTTTTCCCACAGATCTGCTGTTAATGATAAAATAAACAATATCTTTAAGCTTTTCTGCTTTTATTGTTTATGTACTTTATGTGCCCGTAACTTCGTTCGCGTGGATGTCGGAAAACAATAAAGAGTCCCTTAGAAAAGGTGTAGGTACTCCATTGCAAAGGTGATAAGGTCTGGTGGGAATAGATTCTACAGATTTATTATAAGTATAGTTAGAGACGATAAATTATGTCCAGTCAGCAAAAGAGTTAGGTATGCAGGATCGTCGGATATAGTTGAAGTTTATTAATAAACCGATGGATGTTGTCGACTGAAATTTAATTTGATAAATGAGCTGTTTGTTTTCTATTAATTAAATTAAATTTTATTCGACAACTTCCATCGGTTTATTACTAAACTTCAACTATATCCGACGATCCTGCATACTCTTTTGCTGACTGTACATAAATAAATAAAAAGAGAACAGACTTTTCAACTTACTAAATTCAAACAATCCATTCCACCGAGACCCATTCAATCGGAACAATTTTCTCCTACGAAAGGAAATCTCGACAACTTCGAGAATTCCAAAGCAAAATTCCTCTTTGTAACAAACAGCTCGCAACACTACAAAGTTATTCATAGCAAAACCAACACCAATGCTATCAACCAGGCGAGCAGGTGTTGTGGAGGTAAATAGAACTGCAGTTGTACTACAACTTTCATGACTCGGTTTGGGAATATAAACCTGCTGTATTTTATGTTGCCTTAGTACACGTATGCTGTTAGTTACTTTGTCAGTTTGTTTTAATTACAGAACTTGTTACTATGACGAGTTACTTTGTTTTTCAGTAACATCTAGTTAGTTTCGAATGTTTGTTGCGAATATAAAGTAGAAACTATGGATGTTTGTAAAGTATGATTGTATACTTATTACCTAGATTAAATAGTTAGTGGTTTAATAATACTAATTTACAATGATGCTATTATAATTTCTTGAACCGAAGTTACACGAGGTTCGAAATGGGTGATGAATATTCTGCTGACGTTTTAGGCGTTCTTCAGAAAGGTCGTAGGTACCTACTCGCAACCGGCTTGCTCGTGTAATCAGATGTATGAATATAAACGAACGAACCAAAGGAAGTAGGTATGTAAGGATTGTAGCAGGTGGCGTTCTGTGGTCTCCATGGAAAAAAAGTCGTGAGTTGTATGTATGTTTTAGGCATTATATAAAATCCAAATACAAAATTGATAAGCAGAATTTTTAGATTACATTCAAAGAAAAACACAACTCAAAACGAAATGATAATAATTAAATATACTTAATATCCATCGTTATTATTCATTAAAAATAATATTATGAAACAAAATATATTTCCAATTCGGATTTTCTTCGCAAGCGAACGGGTTTCATCCAATTTTAATATTAACCGAATTTACCGATATCCATGTTTAATTCACTAAAATACTGGAATAAAATCGAATTCACCAAATATGTATTGCAAAGTTAATTAAGGACATCCCGAACGCTGCCGGTATACACACGGTAGTCTCAACTTTACTGTGAAATTAAATATTAATTGAATAACTGATGAGCTTTTATAAATGAACATGTCTGATAATATCATATTGCATTCTTATTTTTTATTATACAGGGTTATTGGTAAAACACCAGCAACCTCTTAAGAGGTCATTGTAGTCATCATTATGAACAACTTTTACTATGGGAACAAACCTGAAATCGCGAAAAACAAAATCAGCTGTTCCCTACATTTTGATGAGTTATACGAACATAAATGTAGGGAACAGCCGAATTTACCGATGTCCCTTTTTTAATTCAGTACGATTTATAATCGTGTTCACCAAAAATCTTTTACAAAGTTTATTTAGAATAACCCGCTGCCATTACATTCGGTAGTCTCAAGTGTAACGTGAGGTAAATAAAATATTCATGGAATAACTGATGAGCTGTTACAAATGTAGGTACATATCTGATAATGTCAGATTGAATTACCTCCGTGAGGACTGAGGAATATTTTGAGAAAGAAGAAAAACTTCGTCTACGTTTTTCAAGCAGTGAGGCGTCTGTAGAATCATCGCTCATTCCTTTTAAATACTTGACAGGGGTTTTATATCATCCTTGTTCTATCAAGTACTCTGTGCAAGTTTGAGCAAGATCGATATAGTTTTATGGACATTTACGTCAAAAATACTGTTGTGACGAGGCGGCCAGCCTGGCCGTTTTCACATTTCTTATTCTGACAGGTGGCGGGCATATTGGCCGTTTTCACACAGGAAGGCTGAAAACTAATTTCCGTGATATCTAAAATAAAATAGAGCCCAGACTGACACTCAACTAAGGTGTGATAAAGTATAGTCCGATTTATTGCGACTACACTTTGAATTAACTCTCTTGATGATCGACTATTACATGGCCTAACGTATCAAAGGGATCATAATAATGAGGTTTAAAAATACCCTCAATACATGCTGCTAAACTTCAATTTAACACCTTTTATGAACAAAACTCTATAGAATAGCTCACTAACACGCTCCACTTAAAGCCACACGAAGGTAAGGTTAAAAGTTTTAAACATGACTTTACCCCTCGATAGCTACTGCTAGTCGATCGTTTATTGCTCGGCAATAACCTCTTTGCCTCCGTCCCGTTTCACAGCTCCTGGTGGATTTTCTCGCCATTTTAAACGTGGAGGAGGTTAACAATGCTCGTTATCGTAGCGTAGCGCAATATTGGAAAATATTAACCCATCACATTTCAAGCGTCTGTAGCACGTGTTGAGTGCACATGCAATAAAACTCGAACGAGTTCATTTTCTCCTATTAACTCGTCTCGCATATTATTTTTACAAGATCTTATATATGGGGCTACCTCGAAAATCTAAAATCCTCGAAAACCTACTAAGCGAGCGAAAGTGATGGAATTATACTTTTGAAACGCAAAAGAAAAGTGATGGCTATAATGTGCGTGCGCTCGGAATAAAACGACGTATGTGAAAAAAGAAATTAACTCCTTTTTTAACAAAATAAACAAATTAAATTTAAAACTACTTTGAGTAAACTTTAATAAGATAATTATCTATGTTTTAAAGTAAATTCCATTGAATAACTCTTAATCGTTACGCCGTGATGTCGAAAAATGTAAAAAAAAAAGAATATAACTTTGCATTTTTTTTGTATTGAGAAAAATTAATTGAATCGTGTATTCCATTTGTATGATACTAGACCAAAGACTCAAAAAACACATACCAAAATGTTAAATCCCTATTCCACATACTTATTAAGTTACAAGAAATAGAAAAACCACATATTTTTCAACATAATTTATCACCTTAATTAAAATGGGCCATGACAGTTGTTGTTTCTTTCTTTATATTTAAAAATACTAGCTGACCTGACGAACTTCGTTCCGCCATCGAAATCAGTCAATCGGACCTCGAGATATCATCAAAAAAGCCGTTCCATACAAAATGTGTGAGAAAATGAATTATCTTTTTTTTTTTCGTAAATTTTTCTCATGTTTTTATAGTTAATCTGCTATTCGAGACGGAGACAAATCCAACAAATCTAAGATCATAAAAATCTTCTTAGTTATAAATAGTGTAACTATCCCGACTTTGTTTTATATACAGGGTGTCCAGTAATTAATGGATAACTCTTCAGGGGTCATTGTACTTATCATTATGAACAACTATTACTATGGGACCAAACCTGAAATCGCGAAAAAAGAATCAGCAGTTTCCTACATTACGAGTTAGGCGAACATAAATGTAGGGAACAGTTGATTTTTTTCGCGATTTCATGTTTGGTCCCGTAGTAAAAATTTTTCATAATAATAAGTACAATCCCCGAAAGTCTGATAACCAGTCTTATCAAGGGGTACCGTATTATCCAGTAACTGGGTTGTGGAGGTCAGATAGGCAGTCGCTTCATGTAAACTACTGGTATTCAGCTGCATCCGGTTAGACTGGAAGCCGACCCCAATATAGTTGGGAAAAGGCTAGGCAGATGATGAATAAGTACAATGACCCCTGAAGAGGTTATCCATTAATTACCGGGCACCCTGTATATAGATTTCATAAGGAACATAATTATGGTTTTGAATATTGTTAATGCTATGTTTGTGACAAAACTTATGTCTTGACGAATTACAGATGACACGGCAAAAAATAATATGATATCATGATTAAAGATACGGAAATAGACGGATGGGCACATAATTCGAGAAAAACATAATGTTATACTATACACAATCAATCATTTTGACGGAATGTTTTCTGATCCCCTGTTGAGCTCCCTTCATGTGTTGCATGTTTATTTTATACAAAGGACAAGGTAATACAAAAGAATGAAAAATTGTAAAAAAAATATAACTGTGTTGACGTAAACATTGTGAATTTTTGGTTTTTAATTCAGATCGATGGAAACCGTCATATGGAGCGAATAGTGTTTTTCGACAACAATTGTACTAGATTATTTTATTGTAAACATTGTGTAAAATTTTTTCAATAATAAAAAGCTAATAAATCTCTTGCTTTGTTTCAATATTATTATCTGAAAACATGAATACCAAAACTTGCGTGTATGGCATCCGAAAAGAGAAGCTTGTATTCATATTATAATGTCTTGCTACACAAAAGATACCCCAGAATTTATTATATACTTACTCCTACGTCACGCAAACCAAAAACGTTATTCATTTTACTCCCGAAAACTATCATGTTACGATAGTTTAGATAATAATAGATAAACTACTAGCAAAAACATGCCACATCACGTATAACGCTACCCGAATATGAAATAATGTAATTACACATTCCATTTCCCGACGGTTTACACCTGTGCCCCAGATAGTTAGCGATCTACCCTCCCATACACTATGAGTGATATAACCCGAAGTTAATTTGGTAGAACGCGCCAGATAGATCAAGTGTCAGGGTATACCCTTAACGTTTATATGAAAGACGACGTTGTGATATGGCCGTAATATCTTATCTGTCATTGTGAATTATTGTGTTTGATCAAGATGTATTCGTAGTTTTATATAATGAAGATTGAGGGGATGATTTATAAAGCCATTTGTAACCGTTAAAAAATACATTTAATAGAAGAGAAAAATGTTATTTAGAAGCCCTTGAACTCGAAATTTCGGTTTTATTTAAGCTAGCAATTTGAATCATTTTTTTTTATATTTTCTAGATTTAAGCAAATAAAAAAAAATGAAACATTGTATCCCAAAGCGTGCTCCCTAGTGGATTTTGAGATATTACATATTTGAAATTGTATTTCTAACCTTATTCTTTTGGAGTAGAGTTTACATTACATAAAATAACACCACGCCTTGTTTCCCCAAAAGGTTGAGCAGAGGTGTGTTTGAGATTACTAATGTTATTTTTATCTATCTGAAATATCATGCCAGTAATAATAAAAAATGTAAATAAAAACCCGTTCACATAGATAAAATCCATTCAGTAATTAATATCGACATATCCCATATCCCCAGAGCTCATATTTATGAAAGCTACATCATGGAAATTGCCGTAATGCGGGATCCGTTTTTCACGCCTCAAATCCTAAAATCATACGCATAACTAATGAATCGGAAAATACGGCGAGTCATCTGAATGTGAGCTCCATTGACGGCTGTAAATCTTTTATTCGAGTATTGTCGTGTTCCCGAAATATGAAGGTATTGTGTGAAGGTATTTTTTTGTATTGTGTTGGTGATGGAATCTACGAGTATATGAGGTAGGGGGGGGTGGCTCTTTGTTATTCATAAAGGTGTTTGAGGTTAGGGCTACGGTAGTAGGGGCTTTCCTAGGCTACACAGTTACCCCCTTACTAATAAACGTTGTATAGCGTCTGTATAGTTACACAACGCTTTGTGTTCTTCTTTCGAAAGTCAAATTACTGACTACTGAAAGAGAGAAATCGGTGTGTAACTATTCATCTGATATAATACGTTTATTAGTAAGGGGTCACTATTTTGGAATACAGTGAAATATACGCTAGAGGATCTAGAATCATGTGCTGAATTCGCGTCAATGTCCACCAACCCTGTCCTATATATTGTCTCTCTCGTTACTGCCTTATCTCAAACAGAACTACTGGCAGGACTGCTAGAGTTTCTAGGATACAAAGAGTTTTATGTTTTCAACGAGTTCTAAGAGGAAAATAAACTACCACTATCCATTTTGCTAATGAACAAGCATTACTATACTACTACTATCTTGGCCTATATTTTATCTATTCTAAATATTTTATAGAGAAAGAGAGCGAATTTTATGAGTATGTGGCTCACAAAACTGATTAGCTGTGGTTCCGGAGGTTACCTTCTACATAAACTGAGAAAAGTAACCTACGAAACCACTGCTCCTATGTAAAAAATTCTTTCATCATTTGAAAGGAACATTATTCCAGATGGAGATAAGCTGTTATGTAAATATATTTTTATTTACTTAATAATACTAATGAAAACTTGAATTCATGCAAGCCTAGTCAACAATAAAGCTAGCCAAAAGTGACAGAGTATTGCTGAAAGTCTTTCTGAGTTAGATTTCTCAACAAAGTACACAAATTAGCCAGATGTAAATTCTGATATAGCTATTCCTGCCTGTTTACGCTCTCTTTGTAGACATAGACAATGTCTACACAGAGAACTTTGCGAAAGATGCACAAACTTCATTAACTGGATACCAGTTACACAAGAAGCCTCAGTAAAGAGGGACTCGAGGTCAAAATAAAAGAACCGATATTACCTGTATAATGCTAGTCTTTCCAACAGCTGGGGCCCCAAGTAGCACCACTTTGACGAGATCGAGGCTGTCAGGACTTGGCTCCAAGGTCGGAGCCCCGCCCACTGTCAGGGTACCCCCTCCGCCCCTCTCCAGGTAGTCCAAATCCAATTCTACGACAAAGAGAAATACATTTTAGGGTAATGTTGATCGTGCAATCAGCCTAAAACGTTCCCACTACTGGGGACCCAGGGGGTCTACTCCGAAGCGGTTAACCACTGTATCGGCCGAATGTTCGGTCATTTTCTGATTCGAATATTGTTGTCCTACTACGAATTTAAAAAAAAAAAGGTAAAAAAAGGGTTAAGGGTTCTAAAAAGGTTCGGATTGGCACAGTTTGGTCGGGACCAATAGTCAATATAGGAAATTAATGGTAGTAGAAAATGACCGAACATTCGGCCGATACAGTGGTTAACCGCTTCGGAGTAGACCCCCAGGCCTTGGTAGATGTCACATGTGTGCGATTTTCGATCACGAAGTTTATTTTCACAGTTTTGAGACCAGTGGTGATGAAATATATTACACTTTTGGAAGGTACGATGCAGCTGACGCAACCTGTAGGTATTTCAAAAATTTCTGGCCAACTTAAGTACCTACTTATTATAATAATTATGACAGCGTTATTTTGTCGTTTGTTAAATTCAAAATGCGAGAACATTAAATTTTTTAGGTATAGTAGCTTTATTAAGGCATGAGAAGCAAGGTGTAAAGTTCACTCATCCTCCATAGAAAAGGGAGGATCCTGCAACCAGACGGTTGCTGTGTCTGGTAGGCAACTGCCTGACGATTGATGTCGGAACGTTGTTTAAATGCTAGTTGCGCGGTAAACTCTGCTTGCGCGATGCAGGATTTTACGTGATATCAGTGTTATGCGTAGTTCACATGTGGCGATGTAGCTTCTTCTTCTTTTCGAATTTCATCATCTGCCTAGCCTTTTTCCAACTACGTTGGGATCAGCTTTCAGTCTAACCAGATACAGCTGAATACCAGTATTTTACATGGAGCGACTGCCTATCTGACCTCCACAGCCCAGTTACTGGGTAATACGATACCCCTTGGTAAGACTGGCTGTCAGATTTTCGGGCTTCTGACGGCCCGTAACGACTGTCAAAGATCCACGAATGACAGCCGGGACCAACGGCTTAACGGGCTTTCCGAGGCACGGAGGGGTCTTAATTCTTTTCGAATTTGATGATACAAAATTCGTCTATTTAACTAGATTACCTTATCCTTACTCCGGCATTTGGGAACCACTACCACAGGCCAAAGTAACTTATTACTCAAGTAAACCTGTGCCTCGAGGTCAAACAGGAAAATTATATTAACTTGCACGTAGCAAGTTAATATAATTTTCCTCTTTCAGTTACCAAAAGCTACCTCTATTTTGAATTACATTAAAACCGACTTGGTATGCATACCAAGTCGGTTTTAATGTAATTTAAGTGCATTAGTTAATACTGAAATGTATAGATAATAAACAGGCATAGATCTAAACTCAGATTAGAATTTTATCATCATCAAATCATTATTCCAGCCGAAAGACGTCCACTACTGGACCTAAGCCTCCTCCAAGCACCGCATTTTCGGCCGGTTCTGTGCTTCTCGCATTTAGCCTATTTAGCTAATTAGATTTTTAGGTATGTCTAGATACGTACTTAATAATTGTATTTAGGCATACTACTCTAACAAAACTAGACAATATTGCCAGTCGTGAAAAAGATACTGTTTTTGACGACTGCCAGTAGGTTGTTTTAGTTTTACTGCCGGTTCTGTACGTGGTAATATAATATTTTTATCACACACATACAAAGAAGTATAATTATATACATAGCCAAAGGCGCCCGTGGCTAAATAATTACAGCCATAAAGGTCGTCTAAAAAATCTTTACACACCGTGACCCCTCTGTGCCTCGGAAAGCACGTTAAGCCGTTGGTCCCGGCTGTCATTTGTGGATCTTTGACAGTCGTTACGGATAGTCAGAAGCCCGAAAGTCTGACAAGCAGTTATAAAAAGGGGTATCGTATTACCCAGTAACTGGGTTGTGGAGGTCAGATAGGCAGTAGCTCCATGTAAAATACTGGTATTCAGCTGCATCCGGTTAGACTGGAAGCCGACCCCAACATAGTTGGAAAAAGGCTAGGCAGATGATGACAAACAAAGAAATAAGAAAAAACAATACGTAAGTACTTATCAGTACGAGTATGTAACAAAACTTGCTTACGATAAGAAAATAAAGACGACCAAAAATATTTATAACGTCAGTCAAATCAGCAATCCATGAAAAATGGTTTACAGGCCGCCAGTAGATAAAGACGATCCATTAAGGGGCTTACATGACCTAAAGCGCGGTCACTGTCGGACTGCATAGATAAGAAAGAGAAGCGCGATGACACAACGCTGGTAATTTATTGCAAAATATGAAGCAATTATTTAATTACAAAAAATCTATTGTTTGGACTAAAAAATTAAAACAATAGTGTTTAAATATGTTGCTTGTAGAATAATCTGACAAAAAAATCAGAATGATTTTATTAGTATGGTTTTTATTGTAAAAAGAAAGTTTTTATAGGTATCTTCATGATTTTTTTTCTATCGTATCAAATTAGTTGTATTGTTTTCAACACACTATCTACCTAGCATATATCCTGAAGAATATCGTATATTTTTCTGATTTTGTTTACTGTAGTCGATCATATACCTACTTTTATTGTTTCTAAAACTTGCGTTTTTTGTGTTTAGGTCCTGTAAGCTCCTTAAATTAAAAACACAACAAAGAGATGATCCAACGTGATAAATGACCCGTAATAATGACTATATCGGTTCATCTACGTTTTATAGTACATATAAATATTTTGGGACAAAAGACTGGGATTATGTGGACAGCAATAACAATAAATAAATAAAATGGTTTTTATAAGAGTTAATTCGGTTACCAGTATGAAAAATAAAAACTGGCCAAGTGCGAGTCGGACTCGCACACGAAGGGTTTCGTACCACAAGGCAAAAACGCCGAAAAAAACACGTTTGTTGTACGGGAGCCCCCCTTAAATATTTATTTTATTCTGTTTTTAGAATTTGTTGTTATAGCGGCAACAGAAATACATCATCTGTGAAAATTTCAACTGTCTAGCTATCTCGGTTCATGAGATACAACCTGGTGACAGACGGACAGACCAGTGGAGTCTTAGTAATAGGGTTCCGTTGGCACCCTCTGGGTACGGAATTACGGAACCCTAAACATGAGAGATTTTATATGTAATAAAAATGATATATCGTTTATAACTCTTGCTCATAACAACAATGCCATTAAACGTACACAAGTCACTAATAATGTGATATAATAATTATGTACTCGTAGGATTGCAAATACACATCTAATGCTGTACAGTACGTGATGACGCAAATAGCTTGAATTCAACGGAGCGACTCTAATCTAATATTAATTGAAATTCCATTCCAAACGCAAGTCAAGACAAGAGAATTTCTTGAGAAATGGCGTTCAAGATACCTACGCGAAGGAATCATCCAAAATTATTTTCTTTTCTCTCATGTAAAGTCAAACACAGTGATTAGTATACACTTATACAGGCGGTTGCTTGAATGAAACTGTATCTTGCAACTTCTTATAATTAAACAGTGTTGTGAGGGTGCTGAGTAGTCAAGTCTTTTACATCATTTTTATTAGTAGGTACTTCGTAACTGCCCGTTGGTGTTGTGATCGCAAGCGCGACTGCTAAGCGTGGAGTCCTGGGTTTGATTCCCTGGTCAGACAAAGTAATAATGGGTTTTTCCATAAAAATATCTCATCAACAGCCAGGAGTTTGGAAGTTGGCGGTGTGATACCCTGTGACTTGGGAAGCACGTTAAGCTATTGGTCCTGTGTTGCGATCTCTCTCCGGTCGTGTCGGATTGCCGTCCCATCGGACTATGAGCGTGAGCGCATCTGTGTCTGCGCACACACTTGTGCGCTATAATATTATCTCTCGCGTAGATACCTAGTCTTCGTTGAGATTGAGATTGATTGACATTCGGTCTGGAGAACTATTTTTTTTTTTATATATTTTACATAATTCGGGACCATGCGGTCCCGGTCCTTTGGAAGGCGTACGAGGGGCCGAAGCCAACTCGCAGAGGCCCCTTACGAAATTTTAAAGAAATGCGGCACCAACCGACGATTATCCCTGTATGCACTATGCAAGTGCACCCAAGGATAACCCCCGGTTGGTGTAGGACTATTGCTGGATATGGAAAAATAAAAAGTTGGACTATTGGTTTGGGTGGCTAAAGTGGACCGGTTTCCAGGAACTATGGTAAAACTATGACCCCTGCCTGATCAATGCTTTATATATACACAGATAAAATAGCAGGGGGTGACTTGCACACTCAATAATGGGCCCCCGAAAACGGCCGCTAGCACATAGTGACGTAGCGACAAGGGGGCAACACGTCCTGAGGTGCTTATGAGGAGTGGAGAGGTATTCCACGGCTATCAGGACAATCCCGGAAGTACGGTCAAGATCCCTACCAGCATCTTACTGGAATACTTCCTTCCTCCGAGCACGTTTGCTCTTGCGAATCTCCACTCAAGCCGGCCAATAAAGGCAAGAATGAGGTGGTAGCTCTGTTCCTCGTCATTGTTCACTCCAGCCGGCCAATAAAGGCAAGCCAGAGGTGAGGGACAAGACTTCTCCCGGGAGATAGGGTCCGTGGGGTCGCTACTGCCCAACAGCTCGCCACATGCTGCCCTGCGGGTTATTATTATTATTATTAGTATTTCTTAAGCGTAGTAAGTTTTTATTAGGCACACAATTAAAATGAATATTGACAGTGCAGTGGAAATATTTTTTTTTTTGCTTTTAAAGATAGTGCACCAGTACAGTCGAACAAAGAATTTAATGTTCGACTTTTCTCGTGCACTATCTGTTAATCCTTTCTAACTACCCTATCTTTCGCCAAAAAAAAAAATTCAGGTTTGCGCGGGATTTTCGAGCTAAAAACTGTTTTGTAGTTGTTTGTGAAGAAAACAAGTGGAACCATGTTCCTGGCATTAAACTTCGATTTACTTTGCTGAAGTTTTTACCGTGGATTAAGGATAAACCTTTGAAATACTTACTGTGATTTTGTTTGGATTGAAGAAACTGAGTTACGAAGCTGTTCGTTTACTTTTGGGGAGCGGAACTTCTAAACGGAGCTTCGGGATTTTGTACGCAATAAGGAAAAGTGTTTTTGTGTTTCAGATTAGTTTTTTTCTTCCGTGTTGATTTCTGAATAAAAAAAAACCATTGAACTACTTATTGTTAAACAGAAGACCTGTCCCACTAAATGCGTTTAGCGCTACTTAAGCACCATTATATCTCAGTCATCATCATCATCATTTAATCCGAAAGACCTCCACTGCTGGACACAGGCCTCCCCCAAGCACCTCCATTTCGACCGGTTCTGTGCTTCTCGCATCCAACGGGTTTCTGCGGCCTTCACAAGATCGTAGGACCACCTTGTGGGAGGCCTTCCAACGCTACGTCTTCCGGTGCGATAATATCTTAGTCATCATCAAATAATTCACGCTATACTAAAAGAAATGAAAAAAACATTAATCTGAACTGCTTTACAGTTCCATATGAGCCTAACGTTCAAAACAGTATTTTTTACTGATCCGAAAACAGTTAAAGCTTGAGGCAAAATGTTACCGTCATGACAGTAAACTTTAACGTTTTATGTAAGTAGCGAAAAGGTCACAAAATAATTGTTTTATTCATTCGGTGACATCGTTCAAAACTTCAAACCATTGAAATTTACTTACATTACAGTAATGGTTTGTAAAGATGGTCACCCGTCCACGGACCAACCGCGGCAAGCATAGCTTAGCCTGATTATCGGCCATTAGTATCAGAACATTATAATAAATCAATTTCAACGAATTAAGGCCAAACTCAATTAAAAATATTTGCTTGAAAGAATTTGTAAGTAAAGCCCAAGCATTTAAAACACCTTCAGACTTTAGTAATAAGAATGCTTAATTCAAATTCAAATTATTTATAAGTCACAATTTGTACAAGAATAAAATAAAAATAAATAAAAAATGTTTATTGAAGAAAAGCCTAAGTACATTCCAAAGCAATGTTATACAACTAAGTGGCTATGCTAAGCACAATACATTGAAACCCTGAATAAGAAAAGAATAGGATAGACAGTGACCCCCAAACTAGGCATTTGCCTGTATCTTGGGAGTGTTGTCGCACTTATTTTTGCCGCTGGCAATGGTGTCAAAACGTCACCAGAGGTTTGGAGGAGCGCGTGATGACAGCCATTTTTTGAAGACTACTGGATAACGGAGTCACTTGGGTTCAACACGGTCGTCGAAGCAACACCTCTCCACTTTGGTATTTTAAATGTAATCTGTATCAATTAGAAATAATGTTGGTAAAGCATTATTTCTAGTAATTTAACTATTTCAGTGAATTTGATTGTATTTTTCTAAAATCAGTTTTGTGGTACTTTTAATAAAAATGAAAATAAAAAGAATGTAACAGTAATTATTTAAAAATGTATGTTATCTAGCGATTGAAGGAAGTGAATACAGCTAACTTGATTATAGATATCTTTCTGATCATTAAACGCTTCATATTATTATGATTTACTGACCGTTATTTTATTTTTCTTATAGGAGTCAGTGTTGCTACATTTTCAAATTAGTACATAGATATTAATTTCAAGACAGGATAAAAAAAACTAAAATTTATTTTCTATTATTCTATAATTTCGAGCTCCTATGTTCTAGGTTTCGATTAGACGAAGAATGCCTGACAGTAAGGACTTAGAATATTCATGAGCTGCGCTAGTGAAACAACTCTCTTTTGTACCGAGAACAATAAAACTAGACCTAATAGCTCGTTAGTGGGATCAGATACCTAATTAGAATTCGAGACCAATTAAAGGATTTTGTGAATGGAAACTAAAAAGCTGAAAATAGGCAATTAAAGGATTTTGCTATAAGTCTTAGTAATAGGGTCCCGTTTTTACCCTTTGGGTACGGAACCCTAAATAAAAAATAAATAAAATGTATTTATTTCAGACCATTTAAATGTCCATATTTTGTTAGTATTAAGATAATTTAAAACTATGTTAGTCACGAGGAGATCAAATAATAATATGTATTAAAGTACCTATTTAATATAAAAATCGAAACAACAGACTGACTAAAAAATTGAAATAATTATTTTAAAATTATTCTTAAAATAACAGCAATTCCTGAATAATAATTGGAATATTACACTCGCCATTTACAAGAATATTTTGCGGTTGATTTTATATACTAGCAACTGAAAACACTAGTAAAATGAAACTTATATTTGGAGTAAGTTACAGAACAATAATAAAATAGAACTTCTTCTTCAGACTATACCGGATTTATTACTTGCACTTCGAACTTCATATTTCACAGAATGAAAATGCAACAAACATCTATGTTTCAACAAATAAGGTTCGCAAACACATTCTTCGTTCAATTTCCGAAATATGCGCAATAAATTCAATTTCTAGGTGAATTTATTGGATACAGTAAACATAATTCAAGTCTTCTTTCGCACGAAAATACTGGCAATTTTTTAAATCGTTTTGTGGAGCATTATTATTACAAGTAAAAATGCGAGCCTATTAGGGGGAAGCTCTGGTATAAATCAGGGATGTTTTCCCTTTAAATCTCGGTTCACGACAGTTTTACCTTTGGCTGACGCGACAATGTGTCGAAAGATTGCGTCATATTTGGCCCGAGGTTTAGGAGAAAGTAAATAAGACATGGGTGTTTGTCATACAGATGACTAGCAGTATTTCCTTTGTGAGATGAACAAAAGAATGCAAGTTACACTAAGAAATGAAAACTTTTTCTGCAACCCTTTGTTGGTAATATTTAGTTTCACATAAATACTGATGTGTGATGCGTATGGGTTCAAGTCCAGGTAAGTACAAATGAGACTTTTTCACTTCATATTATGTAGTAGGTACTTTCTAAGTTTATCTTGGACATCACTGAAGGAAAACATCGTGAGGAAACCTACACACTAATTGCGTAATACACTAAGCTTTCAATCACATGTCGAGGGTTTGGAAGGAAATTCATAATCCATTGCTTCATAGGTTTAAAAAAATCATCTAGTCAACAACGTAAATAACGCAATGAACGTAGCTGAACTGGCAAAATGAATGGCATTGCGATCAATTGGTATTTAATGTGTGTTACGCGATAACTACACAGAACTTACAAGTCTGAAATCATCAATCCACGTTGAGCAAGCAAGGTGATCAATGCCTTTGCTGTATGAGAAGAGGAGATTCATTTTATTTAATGTAAGCTACAAAACAGTGGTGGCCAAGTGGTAATGGCCGCAACTTACGAGTTGTAGGTCGTAAGTTCGAACCCAGACAGGCGCTTTACTTTGTGTAAATTATTTCATCACCACTGCTCTCAAAACGGTGAAGGAAAACATCGTGAGGAAACCGGCATGTCCTAGAACCATAAATTCGAGAACATGTGACATCTACCAACCCGCACTGGGCCCGCGTGGTGGATTACGGCCCACTCCCTCTCACCGAGAGGAGGCCTGTGTCCCAGCAGTGGGAACATTATAGGCTGATTATGATGAGCTACAAAACATATGTTGTTGATACGCACGGGACCTACCTACGGTAGAAATATCCCAGTTAGAGGTGAAATCGTTTTAATTTTGTTTCTTCTTCAATTTATTACCGGTGTGTTTTTCTTTTCACGTACGTATTCCCAAGATCGACCCAAAGAGGTTACATTACAGTGATAATAATCTAAACTACCCGTCTAGTACCCCATTTATACGGAACATGTGTACGTTTCGTACCCATTCGCGTTGTGGGTGCGCATTTTCTTGATACTCCCGATAAAATTTAAATACCGAGTAGGAACTTTTGAACATAACATTCAAAAGAAATAAGTGGATTAAAATGGAATGCTCAAATAAGAAGGTAAGACGACGACGGAAAGAATTCTTTGGAAAAGTTATTCAGCAATTATGAAGAGAATGGCTTATAACATGTAAGTAAGTCAAGGTTAAGGCATTAAAGTTACAGAAAAGTTTGACTTGGTAGCCTTGTAACATATTTTGCTACTTCGTAAATAGGATAAAATTATGAAGAGTTTGAGGATTTCGCTATAGACTTCGTTGAAGTTAATATTGTTATGATAGATCGATCTACGTAGGCAAAAATGGACTTACAAACTAATTATAGACCGGAAAGCAACGAAGAAGATATTGGAGACTAGGCTTATGCTACAAAGTACAAAGGTTACTTAAACAAACAAAAGTTTAACATCAAAATTAAAATGAACACATCATCTGCCTAGCCTTTTCCCAACTATGTTGGGCTCGGCTTCCAGTCTAACCGGATGCAGCTGAATACCAGTATTTTACATGGAGCGACTGCCAATCTGACCTCCACAACCCAGTTACTGGGTAATACGATACCCCTTGGTAAGACTGGCTATCAGATTTACGGGTTTCTGACTAGGAGTAACGACTGTCAAATATCCACGAACCAAGACCAACGGCTTAACGTGCTTTCCGAGGTACGGAGGGGTCTCGGTATGTAAACATGGTCACTCATCCACAGACCAACCGCGGCAAGCGTAGCTTAACCTGATCGATCGACCTGTGCGGCTGTTATTATTTAGCCACGGGCCCCTCCAAAATTAAAATGAACACATTGTCAGAAACAGAATGGGTCGCCATTCTGTTTTTGATATTATGTGTTCAATTCAAAGCCAAAAGCGACAAGCCCAAAGTTGTCACGACAGGACAATAGAGCCTCAATGCTATAATTTATTTATTCAATTACCGGACATCAAAGGTTAACTTGGAGAAAAGGGTCCCTTAGATTCCATTAGTGTTAATTTATAAAGGATGATTTCCACCGAACGGCTCGCACCGCATTGGATCGGAACGAATTTTACAATCTTTAAACGATATTAAATCGTGTACACAGTATTTAAAGTCTATATTACCAAGCCGCGCAAAGCAGCTTGACCGCGGGCGTCTTCAGCGATACGCGATCGTAGCCGAAAGTATGCTGCGACTCGCGTACGACTCCGTACGCCCGTCGTCGTATCCAATCGAATCCTTTCGGCTGTCGTCCAAATATTTCTTTTCCTCCTCTGTGTTTTATGATTATTTTCTTCTTCTTCTAATACTACGTCAATTTCAAACATAAAAAAAAAAATAGGAATTATACTATTTGACGAGGCGTAGAAACGGATACGTTCGCAAGCGACGTACGGAGCCGATCGTATGCGTCGACATCCTGCCGGACGCGATCGGCTGTCGCCACATCCGTTCGTATCCTTTCCGATTCGATGCGATACGAGCCGTTTGGTGGAAATCATCCTTAATAGAAGATAGGCACATAAAGAGGTCTCGCGAATTGTTCTGGGAGATTATCATCTAACACAGCATCACTTTAACGCAATGGCTGTGTTAGGCTGATCCTGAGGCTATAGCAACAAAAATAAACGTTACTTAACATTACCGTGTCACAAACTCTAATCACCAATGAATATAGTCAGAATGTCACAGCACTATTATTTCAATGGAGCATTGGTGATTTAAGTTTGTAGCTGGTTGGTTACTTTTAAGTGTCGTAGTAAAAGAACGGGCGTAAAAGGTGACATGCTCCTTGCGAACCAACCCATGGCAACGCGACCAACGTATTTCTTTCTTCTTTTTAGGGTTCCGTGCCTCAAAAGGAAAAAACGGAACCCTTATAGGATCACTCGTGTGTCAGTCCGTCCGTCTGTCACAACCAATTAGCTCCGATTAAGTTGGAATTTGGTACACATATGAATTTCTGTGACTCAAACACAGACGTGTAACGTAAATAAATGAATTTTGAATATGGGGGACGGGGGTCATTTATGGGGGGGCAAATAGAAAATTTAAAACAAAAGTTTCGCAATCTGTACCGTGTGACATATCGATGAAAGGGCTTACTGTGAGGATCTCAAATATATTCTTTTCATAATTTTAAAGTAAACTATATTAAAGTTATTTAAGAAAATAGACGAAAATTGACCATTCCCGGGATTATCTCCGAAACTACTAAGCTTAAAATTTTGAAAAAAAATACAGAAAATAGGTCTATACCTATGAATTACAGGAAAAACTATGAAAAGTCTCTGGTCTTAAAACAACATGGTAAATCTCTCAATATTTTGCGTACAAATCAACATTTTCAGTTGGAATGTCACGTTGTCTAGGCACTCAGGCGTGCCACGAAGAAATGCTCCTAACTGTCTTCAGGCCTTTTTTTTGAGGCTGGTGAATCATCAAATGACTCCTCCCACTCTGGGCGGAGTGGAAATGAGTGTCAGACTCTTACTGACTAAAACCCATCCATGTTCCTTCCTTAGCCCTTTATGTTCCGGGGTAGTGGTAACCTTTTCGGACAATCCCGCTGACCCGGCAGGCTTCGGCCCTAACAGGCCCCTTCACTAGTGCTGACATCTGTCTGAGGCGCACGTGCAACACGTACGTACCTACGCGCCGTCCGGCATGGGCCTGATCCTGGGGGTCTACTCCGAAGCGGTTAACCACTGTATCGGCCGAATGTTCGGTAATTTTCTACTACCATTAATTACCTATATTGACTATTGGTCCCGACCAAACTGTGCCAGTCCGAACCTTTTTAGAACCCTTATCCCTTTTTTTACCTTTTTTTTTTTAATTCGTAGTAGGACAACAATATTCGAATCAGAAAATGACCGAACATTCGGCCGATACAGTGGTTAACCGCTTCGGAGTAGGCCCCCAGATCGGACGGTGAGCTACTGTCTTCGTCTTGTTATCGCTGATAGAATGTCACTTTGTCTACGCAATCAGGCGTGGCACCAAGAAAAGCTCCTAACTGTCTTCGGCCTAACATTTTCTTACTTATATTATGATGAGTAACAGAAATGAGGAAAGAATATTGATAATACGTAAATAAAATAATGAGGTTCGACAAGGTATTGTTTTTCGTTTATCAAGCGTCAAGTAATCTAATAAAAGAATAAGGAATTAATGTTTCTAGGAATTTCTATTTTGGTTCTTTTGTAGTCATACAATTTATGTTATATACCTTATATACCATACCTTACTAAGCATACAATAGGAACTCAGATAATTTATGTTTTAGATAGTTATATAGTTAAACTCAAGATAGGAAGTTTAATGTCATTTTACAACTGTTTTTTATGGTCCTAAAAGGTGCAAAAACTATTTTAATAGAATAATAATAATACAGGGAGTAAAAGACCCTTCACGAAGCCGTCATCTGCGCATTCTGTACATCAAATTAAGTAACTTTGTGAGAAAGGGAAAGAAGAAAATGGTAACACGGAGATAAACGACGTTGAAGAAGGTATAGTTTCGGGTATTGATTATAATTATTTTCTCATTTATCAAGGGTCTGCTAAGAATAAGGAATTATGGGTTTTATCTGTGTAAGTAGCTGTTAAGAACTTAGTATTGCAGAATCGTAATACAAAACATTAGAGAGTGCTTTCAGATCGATTTTTTTTTGCCTCCTTTCTGCAACTCTTTCTATTGTTATACGCCTGCTAGTACACAGAACCTACTTAATTTATACCACTGTATAGATAATTTAATGGAGATTAATTCTGTATTTTTCAAAAATTTATTTAATGCAGTAGAAAGGAAAA
Organism: Oligia strigilis; assembly: GCA_951800025.1. NCBI lineage: Eukaryota > Metazoa > Arthropoda > Insecta > Lepidoptera > Noctuidae > Oligia > Oligia strigilis. The sequence continues at coordinate 6,630,584 of OX637560.1, read as the reverse complement.
ATACATCAAAATATTTCTTAAAAAATCCCGTCAATCAAGTGTGAAACTTGAAAACATTGTAGCTAGCGAAAAAATCAATTAATTGACTCAATTTTTTTTAATAGATCTATTCGTTTCACCCATAGGAGGAACCCTATTGAAAATGGCTCTTTTATTCAAGGTAGTTTTGTTCTATATATAGACAAGGGTTCGCAAGGAGCCGGAAAAGTAATTAATTCTGTGAAGGTAGGTTTGTATGCTGTATCTACAATGAAAGGTAATCTTGTAAGTGAATCGTTTGTTTTGGTTGGTGGTAGGTTGGTAAATGAAAACACAAAAGCGGATTTATAAATTAACGTGAAAATGATTGGAGGTGGTGTTTGTGACACAGTCACATATGAACGGCTAAACGAAGTTGATGGAAAGTCTCGAAGATAGGCTAAGGTGCCTTAGTTATATTATATAGCCTTTAATTAATGTTTTTTTCAGCCTTTAATCAGCTAGAGCTACTAACTACCAACTAGTTAAGAATTTGCAGAATAATTGAAAGACATGCCCGTGCCTATCTGATTCACACACACACACATGACAGTGTCCCCCTTGTCATCAAAATATTAACGTCATCCACAAATTCAGGGTCTATAACTAAACATACTTTACTCTACGAGAAAAACAGAGCTATCAGCTTGACCAACAGTAGTTATCAATTAAATTACACGCATAAATAATCACGCTTTTTTACCATGGGGGTAAGCAGAAACTACAGAACGCCACCTGATACGATCCTTACATGGTTTAGTCTCATAACGTTCAAGTTGCAAAATAACATATGGTAGCAAAAAGTTCAAATCTCATAAGACCCAAGTCTCGAAACCTCCAAGTTGCAAAATATCTACTTCTCAAAACGTTCAAGTTGCAAAATAGTCAAGTCTCCAAACATCCATGTCTCATAATATACATTTTTTTATTTAATTGGATTTGTAAGTGGTGTTTTATATTCAATATCTCATGATGACTAGAGCAACAATTTCTCTCCGGAAAAAAATTTCATTTGAGCTACCAATTTGAAAATATAGATCGTTGAATATAAAAAATACAAAAAAAATCTAAGTCCTCGCTCCATAGCGCCCGTAAGGCTTCACTCCAACCCAACATAGTTCCAAACTTACCCAATATTTTATTTTGCTTCGTACAGTTTCCCCTAGCATCATTATCATCTTCTTTATCCAGTTTCGACGTATTGTCAAATCTATTCATTTCAGTAACACACACTCCTCTATCACATTTCTATTTTCCAACATCTTTCGATACTTTGTTTTTCACTTTGAAATGTTTTAGTAACTTTATGATCATTGTTGAGTTCAAGTTTGTCTCTTAAGTTTCATATTGTAACTTATTTAGAGTAATTTATTCCCATTAATTAACTTAACACACATTCACTACGTCATTTGAGCCACAGTATTGTTTTACGTATATTAAGTTTAATGTAACTACCCTAAAAACTTATCATGTAAAACCATCTATGTCATATTAAAATCACCTATAACCACTAATTATTATACCAAACTTTAATTAATTCATCAACTGCTTCTAATTCAAGTTAAGAACAATTGAATCCTTCAAGATCTTCACCGACTTCGAGTTCGTAATTGACAATTTTATCATCGTAAAATTGGCGGCAAAATCTGCGAAAGACAGCGCGACCGGCCCCGATGACGCGTCGGGATCTACTGAAGCAGCCACGCGAATCTGAAAGCGGGAGTCGTTCATTACAGGCTTTATGTCATCCCCAGGTTTTTTTGACGCTGGCTGAATGTTTATGCCACCTTTTCCAAATATTGGAAAATTTTCTTTTTTATTTCTTACTTCGATATGTCGTAGTCCAAATTCGGAATATATAAGCCGGGATGACATTAATTTATGTGAGAACTTCCTAAATATTAATGCCATGTTAATCGAAGCTTAAGTAATGCTAGCTAATGCCAATAAATGTGAAATTAATATTAACGTCCTACTTAGTCAATTCTGCAGGATCAAAGAAACGAATGCTGCTGAATAATGTATCAATTTGTATGCATGAATTTGGTTTATGTAGGTATGGAGCAGAAAGTTGCGTGAAATATTTCCATTTTAACACTAATAACGAAGTCACATATTTAAGTATATTCATAGCCGTGGCGAAATGAATTTAAAAAAAAAAAGGCCTGCAATGACGAAAAATGTTCGTCATTCATAAAGTTAATAACTTAGGCCCACTTGCGCGTTCATAGGTTATCCTAAAAACTCGTATTAACAGCTAAGGGTGCTCACATGAAGAAGCGGGTTTTCAGTCCCGATTCCCGGTACAGGTCGCTGCAGGTTGATCTTCGGAAGGAAAGGGATGTGAGCGGATAAGTTAATGTGGGACTATTATACCTACACCGAATCGGTACCGACCCGCACAGACTCGTCTGCACCCGATACCTGTTTCTTTATGTAAGCACCCTCTCAGGCTTGATGTTAGTAATGTCAAAATGAATTGACGTTATGAGGTACCGCTTGTAACTTATTTTGTATTTTATATTGTTCGACTTTGTAGTAAGAGAAAATTCAGTAGGTACTATATCAGCAGGCAATATATTCATGAACTCATAAAAATGATAAAAAACTTAAAACATATTGTTCCTTATCTGACAATGAAATCTTCATGGAAACCAACAATACAATTAAAATGAAATGTCATGATATAAAATTCAAAGACACATAAAATATCACGTATCGTAATGTAATGTAAAATAAAAAGAGAGGACTGTCTTCGCCATATTATGATTCGTTATGTTATACTTTTATGATTCTCCAAAGTGGCCTTTTTAAGCCCCCAGGGCACAGACATTGCAATTCTTTATGTTTCGTAGATTGAACTGCATTAACTAACCCGATGTTATTGTTTAATTACTTACTTAACTTTGACTTTACAAACTCTATATTGGGCCGTGATTATTTTCATCAAAATAATGATTCAAGACTCAGAACAAAAGGCCCTCGTATTTAAAGCAGCTTTAAATTCAAAATTCAAAAGCAATTGTTCGTCTCGACGTTGTCGCTTTGAGCAACATTAAAACCCTTTGGATTGTATTTCCACAAAGGCTTATTCAAAGAAGGTCTTAAAACAAAACTTGATGCTTACCACAGACCTTGAGGCTTAAAACTGCATTTCTGAGGAACGTTGTTTGAAATGCTCTCTTGTTTGGCAGAATTAACGAACTTAGGCGAAATTTCGTATGTACACTCGAGAGAGACAAAGAGAATCGGCGTTTTATTTCGGATAATATTTCGTCGAGAACTGTGTGAATTGTATAGTCAAATGAGACGTAGAATTTTTCGCAGCCAATTTAGCAGTTGAGTCAAGTAGGTATGAGAATGTTTTTACAAATATAACTTCAAAGATTTTTGCACTGTGTTGATATTTCTTTGTCAACGTGATATGATATTACGTCGACACACTCTACGACTAAATGAATTCTGGTAGAAGTGAAAACACAAAGCAAAAATACATTACCTTGGCGGGATTTTCGTGCGTGACAATTCCCTGGAGCATAACATGACAGAAACGAAAAATAATCCACCTTTCGTATACGTTGTATGTTAATGCCGATTAGCCCACGTTTGCACGGACGTAAAAATATCACGGCAGGATTTTATCGCGCACTGGATTGTCAACTCTTGGTATTCAACCGAGCATTGAGATTACAACAGAGCGCATCCTCACGTGTCAAATAAACACACTGTTGGGTTTTCAACTCTCGGCCCTACGCAGTGCGTTGAAAGTCCAGCACGCGAAGAAAAATCGCCGCGGGATAAACGCTCCCATAAAAGCCTGGGCTTATAGTATGTTTTAAAGCCACTCAGACAACTCGAAAAATCAATAATAAATTACATTCGAAAATCAAAACAAAGCTTTGATAAGGGGCTTACAGGACCTAAACTCAAAAAACGCAAGTTTTAGAAACAATAAAAGTATATGATCGACTACAGTAAACAAAATCAGAGAAATACATGATAATCTTCAGGATATATGCTAGGTAGATAGTGTGTTGAAAACATAATACAACTAATTTGATACGACAGAAAAAAATCATGAAGATACCTCTAAAAACTGTTTTTTTACAATAAAAACCATACTAATACACATTAAAATCATTCTGATTTTTTGTCAGATTATTCTACAAGCAACATACTTAAACACTAGTGTTTTAATTTTTTAGTTACCAGCGTTGTGTCATCGCGCTTCTCTTTCTTTTCTATGCAGTCCGACAGTGACCGCGCCATATCATGTAAGCCCCTTAAATTAATGTAATTTCGGGAAGTGATAATATCAAATAACTCAATGCTTAATTTTGTAAAGGCATCCATTACGTAATCAACCTATAATGGTCCCACTGCTGGGACACAGGCCTCCTCTCTGTGAGAGGGGGTGGGCCGGAATCCACCACGCGGGCCCAATGCGGGATGGTTATAATAAGGCATTCATTAATCAATCTTCATTCAATTACAAACTTCCATTTTCTAATTTCAACAACTTCGGTTCGATATCGTCAATAATTATTTTACTTATCCCCAAGATTATTAGGTACGTTTTCTCTATCGAATGCCAATTTTATCAAATAAAAGTAAGTATTTCCTTACATAGAGGGGCTTGTGGCCAAGTAATAACAGCCACACGGGTCGATCGATGAGGTAAAGCGACGCTTGCCGCGGTCAGTCCGTGGATGGGTACACACCGAAACCTCTTCATGCCTCGGAGAATACGTTAGGCCGTTGGATCCGTCTGTCATTCAAGGATCTTTGACAGTCTAGTCGTTACGGGTCATTAGAAGCCCGAAAGTCTGACAACCAGTCTTATACCAAGGGGTAACACTAACCAGTCTTAACAAAAGGTAAGACTGGTGGTCAGAGTTCAGGGTCGTGTTATCCAGTAATTGGGTTGTGGAGGTTAGATAGGCAGGCATAGTGACTCAATCAATCAATCAACTCAGCCAATCGCAGTCCACTGCTGGACATTAGGCCTCTCCCAGACTACGCCACAACACCCTGTCCTCCGCCTTCCGCATCCAGTCCACCCATAGATATCCGAGTCTACCCCAGCCACCTTCTTTAGGTCGTCCGTCCATTTGCATCCCATCCATCTGCGGCAGAGCGACTGCCTATCTTCAACTGCATCCGGTTAGACTGGAAGCTGACCCAATCATAGTTGGGAAAGGGCTAAGCAGATAGATTTGATTTTCTTGCATAACAACAAAATTATTGCTTATTTGGGTCTTCACTTTGGTAGATACGACGCCGCATTTTCCTTTCCTTTAAATATGCATTGTTTGGTTGGTACCATCTGTGTTTGGGCGAAGATGAAAGAAAATAATCGAAATTTTAACAGCTGATGTTGGTTCTTGTATAAAAGTTTGCTCGGTTTTCATACTGCTTTATTTTGGCATGGCTTATGTAAATGCAGGGAAATTAATTGGTAAGCAAAAAGACTACTAACCTAAATTTTATTGTCCATAATATACAAATCACAGTGGTAACGGCCGCGACTTACGAGTTGTAGGTCGTAGGTTCGAACCCAGACAGGCGCTTTACTGAGTGTAAATTATTTCATCACTACTGCTCTCAAAACGGTGAAGGAAAACATCGTGAGGAAACCGGCATGTCCTAGAATCAAAAATTCGAAAACAATGTGACAACTGCCAACCCGCACTGAGCCCGCGTGGTGGATTACGGCCCACTCCCTCTCACCGAGAGGAGGCCTGTGTCCCAGCAGTGGGAACATTATAGGCTGATTATGTATACAAATCACAATTGTCTTTCTTTGACAGTTGTATGAAGTGGCTATAACACGGCAAATTGACTAAGACAATTAACCCATAGCGGGTTTATTTAATAAACGATGATTATGTTGTTAGCGACTAGTTTAACCTTAATTTTTTGACGTTTGAACGTCACTTAACTTTCAAAAGCGGTGGTTAGTAAGTGGCAGTCGGTTCTGGAATAACTCAGAAATAGTTGTTTATCACAACATCACACTGATAATATAAAGGCGAAAGTTTGTGAGTGTGTTTGTATGTTTGTTACTTCTTCACGCACAAACGGCTGAACGGATTTGGATGAAATTTGGCACACAGATAGTTCATAACCAGGATTAACACAGGATACTTTATTTTATCCCGATATTCCCACGCAATCGACACGTATGCGGGTGAAACCGCGGGGCGCTGCTAGTGGTAAATAAAATCAAAGTATGAGATGGCTTCCTCCCAAGTCATAAGAATCAAGCCTCACGCCTTCTTCCAATGTGGGTAGATAGAACCCCACCTGCTCCCATACCTCCCTTCCCTTGGTCCTTACATACCTACTCCTTTTGTCTCGTTTACGTTCATACATCTGGTCGGTTCTGGACATATTTTTTACTGACTGCAAAAAAAGGAGAGGATAAACATCCGACGAGTTTTTGTTTACAGCTGATTTTCTTTACCCCACACTAAATAAATAGGTAAATAAATAAACGTACATAAATAAATAAAATTAAAAAAAAAACATTTGAACCATCTCATTCCTTTCTTTAATCTCAGATGTTTACTACAAACAAATGAACAGTAGGCCAATTCTCATAATAAAAAAATTTAAAACGTTCAAAATCCAGACGCAATCTCATCTCGGCGACAAACAAACGACAAAAACTTGTCAAAATGTGACATTAGAGGTATTTTTGACAGATTGGGACTGAGATCAGAATGAACGTTACTAACATTACGAGAATTGCCCCTCGTAGAGCTTGTGCAAGTATATTCATGCTTATGTCATGTGAAACGCCAGTGCGCTTATACGAGGCTGTTTGTTAGACATTGGCGTCGATTCCCTTGTTCACAAACTAAACTAAATTTAAGTTCAGGCATCTTTTTCTTTCTATTTCATTAAGAAAAGGACAGAAGATAAATTTATTAGTTTAGTCCTGTCAAATTAGTCAGCGCCTGACGTAAATTGACGTATTTTTAATAGCCAATTTTTTAATCTCGTCTAAATTGTCTATGGAGTATCTTAATTTGACAGGACTAAACTAATATTTATCTTCTGTCTTTTTCTTAATGAAATAGAAAGAAAGAGATGCATGAACTTAAATTTAGTTTAGTTTGTGAACAACAGAATCGGCGCCAGTGTTGAACTCTTAGTCAGTGCAGTGCAAAGTTGTGAATTTAAATTAATTAAATGCTCTCTCGTGAGTGCTCATTAGGTTGGATGTTGATGTCTGTGATACAGTGGTGCTTCGTTAAAAATGTAACTGTTTCCAACTGCAAACAGTAACATTTAGGTATAGCTATACCTACGAATTTTATGAACTCATATAAATACATAATTATTATAAACTAGCAGCACCCCGCGGTTTCACCCGCATAAGTATCCCGTGCGAATATCGGGATAAAAACTATCCCATGTCCTTTCCCGGGACTCAAACTATCTCTATACCAAATTTCATCTAAATCGGTTCAGCGGTTTAAGCGTAAAGAGGTAACAGACAGACACGCTTTCGCATTTATAATATTAGTATGGATGAATGAGAAAATTAACTCTTAAAGTGGAAATTCTAATGTAAACGTAGAACAGTTCTACTCGTTATAACTACAGGAATTTTGGTAAACTTTCTGAATATTAATGAATAGCAGAATTCCCGTGAAACTAACTTAGACCACAATTTGGATTAAGCCCAAAATATCTTTAAATAATAAACATTCCGATTTTGGCTTCCAAAGCTAATCACAAACTTAATAAACGCCCAAAAGTAAGGCATAAAAAATGTCTAAGTTGGCTTCTAACACAAATGTCTCCAGCAAAATAAAAAGGTGTTTTTTGACAGATTTAATAGACATTTTTATGTCTTGGGCAAGCGGGACCTTTTAACCTAAAGTCGACCGTCCACTGCTACGTAGGATATGCACGGAGAGTCGGCCATGTTATCTGCATTCATTTTTGTTTCCCAGCCAGGCATCCGTGCGCAGCGTGGCCGTGGGTCGCAGTCATACATAGAGAACCGAGCGTTACAAAAGTGACCTCTCTTTAGAAAGAGACAAAGCGACTGTGCGGCCAATACCTGTCCCTTTTTTGCAAGCTCATGAGGCAAAAGAACGTAGTGGACAACCCTGCCTACATTTCATACAAAGCGAAGCTTGCTTAGCCGTGGGTTGCTATTTGCTATGGAGTGGTGACTTCATACTTACGAATTTACGATGTTACGGAGGAAGCTAAGTCATTTTATTACGAGGGTGTCCTTCGATATATTATTTGGAGACCTTGCAGGTCAGAGTTTTATTTCCTTTTTTTCTTTATTGGAATATGAAATAAGAGGTCCGTTTGTTTTTAACCGACTTCTAAAAAGCAGGAGGTTCTCAATTCGGATGTTCATATGTTTTTTTTTATGTATGTTCGGGCATAACTCCGTCATATATAGACGGATTTGCAAAATCCGTGTTTTTGGTCGAAAGAGGGTTTATTCCGAAATGGTCCTACAAAAGAACTACAAAGTGAAAAAGAACTTTAATTTCGGAAGTCGGTGTCAATAAACGAAAATTCGGAACCAACGACACCGACTTCCGAGATTAAAGTTATTTTTCACTTTGTAGTGTTTTTTTAATAATTTTTTTAATTAGGTATATTTAGATTTACTAAAAAAAAATTTATTGCTGTAGGTATACCTGATAGATACAATATTTAAACAGGAGCAAATTAAATTGACTAGTAAAACTTCACAGACGTTAGAGTATTGGTATTTAATAACTTATTCATTCGAGTATTTTGAGAGGTAAACGTGACGGCGCAGTAGGTGGCGCCGCGCTGTCACGTTTTATTACGAAGTTACTTAACCAGAATCACCGAAAAGGTCGGATTAGAGTGACACTGGCTGATTACTGTCACATCGATGGTTGAGTGTCGGCTGCACTGACCTGTATTATGGTATGATAGAGGGTTACTTCTATATATTACGTCCATGGATAGAGGTCAGTGGTCGGCTGTGTTCTGATGACAGAGATGATGTCAGGGGAGCCGCTGCCGTACCACGTCCACGACGAGCTACTATAATAAGACACATTCCAGAAGGATAATTCTTCCGAAAAAAAAAACAGCTGTTCCCTACATTTATGTTTGTATAACTCGTCAAAATGTAGGGAACAACTGATTTTTTTTTCACGATTTCAGGTTTGGTCCCCTAGTAAAAGTTGTCCATAATGAAGAGTACAATGACCTCTTAAGAGGTTGTTAATGTTTTACCAATAACCCTGTATAATTCAACTCGATGACACAAAAAACCGTTTTCCAACATTAAACTGACTAAGAAAAACGTAGATAACCGTCGTCATAGGTAGTAGAATCCAGACCACATCTAAATCTTTTCCTCCTCTAATTGTAGAGCTATTGTCTGAAGATAATGCAACCGAGGAAGTCTTTTGTTCCACTAAATACTGTCCCTAGTCTGTTCCTGCTTTTAAATCGTAGCCGGTCTGCTCGGAGTTTTTTTTGTCGTTGCTATGTTGGTAGTCTTGGATAGTAAGGGATGTGGAATGACCTAATCCAATCCTACTCATCATCTGCCTAGCCTTTTCCCAACTCTGTTGGGGACGGCTTCCAGTCTAACCGGATGCAGCTGAATACCAGTATTTTACGAGGAGTGACTGCCTATCTGACCTCCACAACCCAGTTACTGGGTAATACAATACGCCTTGGTAAGACTGGTTGTCAGACTTTCGGGCTTACCGGGCTTGTAACGACGGTCGAAGATCCACGAATGATAACCGGGAAAATCTAAAATCCTCGAAAACCTACTATGCGAGCGAAAGTGATGCAATTACTTTTTAAACGCAAAAGAAGAGTGATGGCTATAGTGTGCGTGCGCTCTGAATAAAACGACGTATATGCCAAAACGAATTTCCTGCTTTTTAACAAAATAAATGAATTAAATTTAAAACTACTTTGAGGAAACTTTGATATGATAATTCTCTATGTTTTAAAGTAAATTCCATTGAATAACTCTTAAGTGTTACGCCGTGATGTCGAAAAAAGTAAAAAATAGATATAACTTTGCAATTTTTTTGTATCGAGTAAAATTCATTAAATTGTGTATTCCTTTTACACGATACTAGACCAAAGAGCCAAAAAACATACACCAAAATGTTAAATCCCTATTCGACATACTTAACAAGTTACACGAAATAGGAAAACTACATTTTTTTCAACATATCACCTTAACGTGCTTTCCGAGACACGTAATTAATTAAATACTGTTCAAAATTAAGTTTACAATTGCCAGTAAATAAATATAAACCCTTCTCCTAAACGTCCACAGAATATCCCTTTAATAGAACTAAATACTCTTACTCAGGTCCATGTAATTACGTCAGTAAATGAAAATGGCCGTCCAAGACGCCTTTGGCCCTTTAATAAATAAACCCGAAAGATACCTTGTGTACTTTCTGTGGAACATCTACTAATTATCCCTGTGGGTTTGTGTTCCTAACGTAATTAAGGGATGATAGAGTATTTTATGTTGGTTGCTATAGGAATATTCAGGAAACCGCTCAATTACAATTGAGGCACTTATCTTTTTTTTTTCAATAAGATATTATTACTACTCTATGCTGGGAGGCAAAGGCATTTCAGCACATGATTCCAGACTTCTAGAGTGTGAAATTATTTGACGGTTATTAAAAAAAAATTGCTCTGCCATATATTTGACCGCGTAGGCACTTTTCTATGAAGCAGCGGATTTTTTTTTTTCGGGGAAAAATATATACCTACGCTGGAGGGTTCAGAATTATGGTTACAGCTTGCGCACTGGCTATACAGGGTTATTGGTAAAACGTTAACAACCTCTTAAGAGGTCATTCTACTCGTCATTATGAACAACTTTTACTATGGGACCAAACCTGAAATCGCGAAAAATAAATCAGCTGTTCCCTACATTTAGGTATGTTCGTATGTCAAAATGTAGGGAACAGCTGATTTTTTTTTCGCGATTTCAGGTTTGTCCCTCTTAAGAGGTTGTTAATGTTTTACCAATAACCCTGTATCTTTGCCCTTTATCTAGACAAAATCTCACGAACAAACAATTGAAGCATAGGCAAAGGTTGCCGATTTTTGCATTATCCGCGAATTATGCATACAGACACACCTCGAAATGTTGCCTATTTGTTTCGTTTCACCACCAAAAAATGTTACTGTGACATTTTTCTGTCAAAGAATTTTTGTCAGTTTTTCCATACTAGAACTGTCAGACGTCAATTTTATACCACGGATAAAAGTTATCTGACTTTGGTAAAATCAGCCCTAAGGAATTTTCTGTAACGGAGTAGCGTTGACAACTTAATATAATAATTAAAAAAGTTAAGCTCCCTAGCACCTACTTGTTTGGTCCGCAAAATTAACTGAATGCAACCAAAAGAGTTTCCATTTTTTCCCCTTTTGACCCCATTAATAGTCCAGCAAAAAGATTGAGATACAAAAGGTCTACAATATTGTAATTTCTAGCCACATAAAGGCTTTGTATTTCCCATACGGTTAACTGGCTGAAAAACCGCTGAAATAGCAACTGAACCAAATCAGGTCAGTGCTGTTTCAGTGCGAACATGATATTTTGGATCGTTGCCAAATGCTTGAATGTTTCTTTGTAAAGGGATTTTTATGTATGAGCCTTAAATTTAATGATATACGCCTTTAAATATGCGGTTTCAAAACATTACTGTTTAGCCTTTTCCCAACTATGTTGGGGTCGGCTTCCAGTCTAATCGGATGCAGCTGAATACAAGTACCTATTTTACAAGGAGCGATTACCTATCTGACCTCCACAACCCAGTTACTGGGTAATACGATACCCCTTGGTAAGTTTAGTTATCAGACTTTCGGGCTTCTGACGACCCGACCCGTAACGAATGTCAAAGATCCACGAAAGCCGGGACCAACGGCTTAACGTGCTTTCCAAGGCTCGGAGGGGTATTGGTATGTAAAGACTGTTATTATTTAGCTACAAGCGATTTTACAACATGACACCTGAAATTCCCAAGGGGTTGGTTAGGCAGAGGAGAATATTTATTATGACCACATCTCGCCATGTATGTAGTCCCATGTAACAAAGGGCGAGATGATATCACTCGCAGCAAAACCTCACCCAGTTTCTGTCGTTTTCTGGGTCATATGTGTAATAGTTCAGTAGTTGAGAACTAAAGCAGTAACAAGATAATGTTTTGTTCATATCCTAATCCTAACTAATATTAAAAATGCGAAAGTAAGTTTGTTTGTTTGTTATGTTTTCATGCTTAAAATCCATTAAACCGATCATCATGAAATTTTGCATATACGTTGTCAGGGGTATAGAATAGGACACAGAGTACCTTTCATCCAGAAATTAATCTGTTCCTGAGGAATAGAACTATAACTTTCGATGGTCACAATTGCTTTAGGACGCTAGATGGGTGCTACGTGTCTTTCAAATCATGATTGAAATATGACCCGAATTTGTGAGCAATATTCTAACAAAAACTGGACAAGTGCAAGTCAGCCTCGCACACGAAGGGTTCCGTACCACAAGGCAAAAACGCCAAAAAAAACAGGTTTGTTTCTTGGGTAATCGCGAAAAAAAAATCAGCTGTTCCCTACATTTAATAACCCTGTATAATAGGTTTATGTTGGAAAAACGATAAGTAAGTATTTACTTTATTTGCCAACATAACTTTTCGTTTTCCAGGAAAGCTTAACGAAGTATTTACTTTAGTTTAAGTTGGTGGATTTTGTTATTTTGTTTTCTGGCAAGATTTTGTCAGTGTGAATTATTTTGCCCGAAGAGTTGTTTTTCAGTTTGTATAAGTAATTTTGATGTTAGGTTTGGAACGAAGTTCTTTATCGGAGCTTGCGCTAGGAGTAAAGTTGGAGAAATCGTCCCGACACGAAAAAGCGTTATGCTCGCTTCATTCGACTTTTTATTACTTACATAATAATAAAGAGAGTCAGAGAGAGATAGTTTTCATAGTTTTGGGGTGTGGGGAGCTGATATAGTGAGGTCAAAATAAAAATCCAAGATGGCGGTTGCAAAATTTTTCAAATTTATCTTCATGGGTGTCGTTTTCATAATTTTCGAGGGTGCTGAAGCCGTTATTGAGGTCAAAACGTAAATCTAATATGGCGGCTGCGAATATTTTCTAATTTTCTCAACCGTCGTCTTAGATTTTCATTTTGTACTTCATTACTGCCGGAGGTCCGCCAACAACACATGTTTTTAGGGTTCTGTAGTCAACAAGGAGCTCGTTATAGTTTCGCTATGTCCATCTATCCGTCCGTCTGTCCATCCGTCCGCAGCTTAGCTCAGAGACTCTAGTACTAGAAAGCTATAATTTGGCACGGATATACTTAATAATCACGCCGACCAAGTGGTAAAATAAAACCATAAAAAATATTTTTAGGGTACCTCCTGTACACGTAAAGTGGGCATGTTTTTTTTTCTCGTCTTATCCATGGTGTGGTACCCCACACAGTTTTTGAAAACATAATAACTTTATAACAAAGTAGAAAAATATTCAAAACAAGACAGCATCGTCGCAGCACCAAAGTGTCCTCGACATCAGAAAGCGTCGCCATTGAGAAACAAAAGAGAATGAATAAAACTCATTTTCATCCGTAACTCACTAGATGAGTTCAGACAAGTTCCCAGTTAGCCTGTGTTACGCGACAAATGGGCGAGATTCGATTTGACAATAGTCTGACGTTACTACGGATTCACCCGTATACATTTCTTTTATTTTTAGTTACTCTGGGCAACCCAATCTTATCTTATTTACTGGCGACCGGTCACTACTTGGCTTGGTTTTTGCAACTTGAGAAAATATCGTCTGTATTATAATTATTTTAGTTTAATCCCTAAATCAATGTGGATATTCCTGTATGTTTTGAATTTGAATTAATCTCCGTTAAAACCTTGACCTCCCAACAATAATTAAGTACCAAGAACTACTTACTGAGCTGTTCCTAACGTTCTAATGAGCTTTACTGGGAGGAGAGAAGGGCAAGATTAATGACTAGGTAGCACAAGATAATGGGCCGTGTATGATAAGTTACATGTAGAACATAATAATTGATGTACAGACGCCAGCACATCAAGCTACTACAATCTGTCAAATTTCTCTAATATAGTTTCAACTTTATCACTTAAGAATAAGGTTCAAAGTTGATTGGGAAAATTTGACAGTTTTGGGTAGCTTGATGTGCTGGCATCTGTACACAGATTGTAGGAATGAAGATGAGAGAACGTCAGAATTCGTTTATCATAACATCATCCTTGTTTCTCCGAAGAGTTAGGCAGAGGTGTAGCCATAGTAGGTACGTGCCAGTTATGTTTAAGTCCCATGTAATAGGGGGCGAGGTTTTTGCCATCAACCAAGCACTAATCCAGACTTCGACTCTTAAAAAAAAACCCAAATGAAAAACCCAATAACACTTTGCTCGACCTAGGACTCGAATCCAGGATCACGTGCTCAGGAATAGCGCTTGCGACTAATAAAAGTCTTAATACGAATTTGAACGTTCTATTTTTACCGACTTCAAAAAAAGGAAGTTATAATTTCGACACGTATGAATGTTATATTATTGGAAGTGCAATTTATGACAATCTATTAGGGCTTCCAAACAATAGATGTTTTTAAATTTTATTTACGTTCGTATAACTCGTCAAAATGTAAGGAACAGCTGACTTTTTTTTTGCGATTTCAGGTTTGGTCCCATAGTAAAAGTTGTTCATAATGATGAGTACAATGACCTCTTAAGAGGTTGTTAATGTTTCACCAATAACCCTGTATACATCCAATTAAATAACTACTTTGTTTCTCTCTATTTTCAACATCTATTTTTGTGTAACTTCATCAGCAAGAAAATTTACTCCTTGCACCATAAACCCCAGGACCCGAGCCAATTAACCGCTTTTGTTGCAGCAACCGGAACTCCGGGACATAAAACGTCCCAGATTTGTTACCGGCACAAATCGATGTTACCGTGAAAGGGACACAGTGGGACATGATTGGATTAATAATTAAGATTTTGTTAGATAAGGAAGTGAACATTCGAGGGGGTTCTTTTCACTTGATTTTGGATTCATCAAAACATTGATATTGTAAGATGTTATAGACGGTATAAACAGCGGTACTAATATACATTTTTTTTTTTACTTTTCCCCACACTAGGAATTTCTCCTGTATTATGGGTGCGTTTACAAACATTTAAAGTCACATACACAAACAGCCAGACCCGGAACAACTACTTGTAGGTCATACAAATATTTGTTCCGTGCGGGAATCGAACCCGCGACACGCAGCGCAGAAGTCAATCGCTTAACCACTGCGCCAACCGTGCCGTCAAACTAACTTTAAGCTCACTTTACCTAAGTTTTCACGGTGAGATTGTTACAGAATAGCACTACAACTGGCAGCACTAACAGACGGGGTCCGCTAGGGCCGATGCCTGCCAGGGTCGCGGGTTGTTCGAAAGAGATACCGTGGCCCCTGGCACAGGCAACTGAAGGAACACGGGTGGGTTTTAGTCAGTTAAAGTCTGACACACCCTCCCGCTTCCCACACAAAAAAAAAGTATGGCAGGAATATCGACGTGCAAAAAATGTTACCATGAATTTAGCACATGATTCGAGATTCTAACGAAGAAATTTTTCATCGGTCATTATGAAAAAAAACGGTCAATTGCGAGTCGACTCGCGGATTTTTTTCTTTAGGTACTTGTGCTCAATGACAATGCTTCTTGCCAAATTTTATGATTCTAGGTCAACGGAAAATACTCTATAAATTTTGATTCACTTGAGAGTGTCGAAATATACCTACGTTTTTTGCGGCATAAACGGCCGTATCTTTTTTACGTTAATTTAGAAGTTTGATTTTTTCACAACTTTAGACGAAGTAGATGAAGCAGTTGCCCGTTTATAACGGGTAAAGACTTGCATTGAAAAACAAAATATGTTTTTTTTTTTATAATTATATTCAGATTAAAGAACAACATGCAGAATCGTACTACATTTTGTGTTAACGGGCTACTACGGAACCCTACACTGTGCGTGGCCCGACACGCACTTGGCCGGTTTTTTCCTTTTGAGGTACGGAACCCTAGAACCAGCTGTTTCATAGAAAAGTGCAATATCGTATACCTACGCGGCTACGCACACATTTTTTGAGTTTTTTAAACCAGCAATCCCGCTATTCTAAATTACAAAACCAACTAATCCTATTTAAATATTAATGCTCCTTCAACTTTGATGTTAGCCTGTAGTTAAGTATGTAAGCCTTCTCTGCTAGTTCCATTACTTTTTCATCTAGCTCTCAAAGGGTGGCATTAAAAATAGATTAGAAAACCGCCGCAGCTTCGTACACGAGTTCTTTGTGCTTCGTTATAAAATGTGACTCTTAAACGGAAATTGTTTTTAGTTGAAAGTGCTTGTGATTGGAGACGTTGAGATTTTCAAAGGACGTTCATCAAGTTCTTTACAAGACTGTATGTTGTTGTAAAGTATATTATAAATTGAAATAGGAAACATAATGTTATCAAAACATGAAAATATGTCGCCTCAAATTCTCAAAGGCACATATTCGGCTGGCATATGTGCCTTTGAGAATTTGAGGAGACATATTTTGCACATATGCCAGCCGCATATGTGCTAGGATAGTTGCATAGTAACTACACTCTCATTTACCCAGTTATGTTCTAAGCTCCATGTAATATGAAGATCATACGTCACACGTAATATTAGTAAAATATAACTTCCAGTATAAAAATAACAGGATAATAAACGTATTATTGAAATCCTTGAACGACCTTTCCTATGGTGTTCCCTTTTACCCTAAGAGGTGTATGACGAGAATTCAAGGGGCTTACAGGACCTAAACACAAAAAAACGCATGTTTTAGAAACAATAAAAGTATATGATCGACTACAGTAAACAAAATCATAAAAATATATGATATTCTTCAGGATATATGCTGGGTAGATAGTGTGTTGAAAATATAATACAACTAATTTGATACGATAGAAAAAAATCATGAAGATACCTCTAAAACTTTCTTTTTTACAATGAACACCACACTAATATACATACAATCATTCTGATTTTTTGTCAGATTATTCTACAAGCAACATACTAAAATACTAGTGTTTTATTTTTTTAGTCCAAACAATAGATTTTTTGTAATTAAATAATTGCTTCTTAATTTGCAATAAATTACCAGCTTTGTTTCATCGCGCTTCTCTTTCTTTTCTATGCAGTCCGACAGTGACCGCGCTTTAGGTCATATAAGCCCCCTAAAAGACACAAAACTGAAATTTAATCTCAGATGCAACTCTCTGAAGAGTATAGTTTGTTTGATGTACCTAGTTATTTTTGAGATTTGTATGCAATGTTTTCTCGTAAAGGTCTACCGTTAAACAATGAACTCAAAACTTATTCGTACGCTTTTGATGATAAAAGAACTCATGTCGATATTATATATACAACGTGTAACGGATTAAGCGCAATACCTCAGACACCCCAATTAGAATATAAATTTATAAGTCTAAAACAACACCCGTAATTAAATAAATTTAAACCAAACCTGGTCGTTTTTTATAAAATAGTTATCCTTACTAAACGCAAAACGTATGTGCATCAACATGCCTACACACACACTCATGCAATGTTAGCAGCCGACGCGACACGCTCATTCGAGCGCCCGCCAGCTGACCATGCTGTAGGCATTAGATGTGCGTTAGTTCAATGAACGAATTTTACTTACATCAGGTGAGATAGTGGTCAAATGCGCGCCTATCAATAGTAAAAAAAAACGTACCTAAAATGTCACAGACTGATATTATGTATGAATAACTTTTGATACTTAATTGAGTTTACAGCAAAGACATTAAATTGTACCTATCTTAAATCTCTTTGGTTTACAGTGTAATGATTGATAATTTTCTAGCAAGTGAAATTATCAACATGAATCTAAGACTTTACGCTTAGTAACGGGGATGCATTTAAAACAGCGACTTTTTACCCGAACTTCGAAACTAACGAAGGGCGAAGCGCCCGGACTCCGTGCGGCACACGCGGGTAAAAAATATTTATCTCAGATGCGTAACTTTCGCGATATTATTAGCTACCTCTGTTAAGCGTGTTTACTGCTAATTACGTGAAACAAAAATCAGTCCTTACAAGATTTTAATCACAAACAGCAAACTTTGCTGCGCATGAAAAAATACCTACTTACTTTGAAGATGGCCGGCCGGCAGCCCGGAGGTAGCGCGCGCGCGCGATTTCAAAGGGTCGCCGGTTTTGTGCATCTCGCTCTTTCACATTATTCTTACGGTACATTTGCAAAGGACGTAGCTTGTAGGAACCAGAAAATTGTCTACTACCTATTTCGACATTTCTCAACAAATCAATTAGTGAGACATGCGGAATACCAAAGACATTAAAGTTATTAACCAATAAGCCTTATTATTTGGACGGAAGGATCAACTGTTTTATTAAACGCGCTCGAATCCAAATGTAAAATGCTTTGATATTATTCATGTGCACGTGTGTATCATGGACCTAAAAATTAGGTTTTGCATTTAAGTATGTTTGTTCAATTTTAGCGGCGCGCGCGTCAACGGTGAGTGCCTAGTTCTAATGTAGGCATTAGACACCTACCTATGGCCGTATGAACGATAATTAAATTACCGAACATTAGGTAGATGTGATATTGCCCTTCCGATGTTGAGTTGTCCGATCGGCATAAGCGATATCACCGTGTAAAATTATTTTTTGTCTATCAAACTTTCACAGGCTTTGAATTTAGTCTCTACGCACCGCGCCGCGCGCCGCTGCTTGCCGTTTTTATCTACCTACCTATCTTTCGAGATCGCACCCCCGCGAATCCCGCGATCCCTCTGAGTTCGTTGTGTTTAGGTAGGTCCAGTTTATTGTTTGTACTACAAAAATATGCAAAAACGGCGTGTTTAAAAGATTATAATAACAATGTTTACAGTGATTAGAATACAATCGTATTGATAGGAAGAAGTAGGTACTTACAGAACTGGACTATTTACACTTAACACTTAGGTTATTAATTTGCACTGTTTCTGCGATCCACTTTCATTAAAGTTTCAAAATGACCGCCGCCTTGATCTATGCACTTATTAGCACGCTTTCTTAAATTGTATTTCAATTTTGTAAGCACTTCAGTATCACTTCAGTATCACACACTGCAGCCAAAACGGTCATTGAACTCCCGACAAGCTAACGCGACATTATCAAGACAGCGAGCCAGGGTTCTCACCATCTCCGTGTATTGTATGTTGGTGTACCGGAAAGTCATCGCGCACGGAATCAAAAATGTCACGGAAGTAAAATGAAGAACTACTACACGTCTACACTAGGTCGCTACCGGCGGATGACTAGCTTTAAGCTTTTATCTTTTAATGTTAGGTACTCATGTTATTCGGCGGTAGCGGCGGCGCGTATGTCGGCATTTCGCAGAAACGTCAAAGAGGTTGCCGACAAATGCTTTATTTCTTTGTAATAAGTTTCAAATTTCTTCAAATTCAATAATTTTATTTTGTAATAATAATGCCTAAAATTTGTTTGTGTGTGTAGGGCTACTCTGATGACCGCACTAAGTTTGGTCGTGCATTCAAACAAGCCTTACAAATTGGAGATAAAGTTGAAATTCCTTTAAATTACCTATTTAATTTGACGCACACTACTTTTATTGTAAAATGCATTGATATTATTTACGTGTGTGTATTACGACCTGTGAGCGAAATACAAATAATGTCGTGCGTTTAAGTAGCCTTTATTGCTCTGAGTTAAGGTTTCAATTTCCTTGAATTAAGGATTGTATTAATTTGTCATGATACTGTGTTTCTAATTTAAGTCATTTAGAAGATTTTTCCGTCAAAATTTAACACCTACTTTTGATGACGGAAATCGATTCAGAAGCCGATGCTGAACAAACTACTTTCAGGAATTGCGTTTATTCTGTTACACGTTGTATATATATATACCTTTTTCTGGGCCAAAATATTCAAAACACAAACAGACCGTCTTCGACTCGAAACTGAGCAACAAAAGTTTTCGTGTTCTGTATTTACATAAATTCCCAGAGCAATACGCGGAAAGCCTGCCATTGAGAGAAAACAAATGAAAATGCGTGTAGCCGTGGCGGAATTCCAACTACAAGGGTCCTTTCAGACGTGCCACAATCGCAACACCGCAGCGGCAAAAATAAGTTCATTTCCTAAGTTCATAATAAGTTCATATAATTCGGAACCAGTCCATAAGCATGCATGTGTAATTAAAAATATTAGAAACATTACATTAAGAATTTAATTAAAATATTACAATTAGATAAACATTACATTAAAAAAGTCATCAATTACAATTTTACAATAACAAAAAGATTAAATACACTTTAATATTTTCAACTTAGTCTAAATTTAGGTTTGGATCCGAAGTGCTCAACATGCAGCCTGGTCCAGTATCGCATTATTGGGCAATCCAGATACAGATTCAATATGGTCGGCCACAAATTGTGTGCAAAAGTGAAGTTCCATGCACACGCACTACAATTTTCAGCCAGCAACATATTACTAAAACAGATGCAACCACTGACATCACTCACAAGCAAGCCTGTACAAAAAAACAAGCAAACTAATACACGAATTGTGTGCTTTGCCCATTCTTCTCTATATGAAACTAACCTTTGGAAGAGACAACTAGATTAAATTCTTCTGACATTCAAAACTGCCTTTTAATGGTGTAATTCAAATAAACTATTTAATTATGACTTTTACGCTGCCACAACGCGACATCAAGCAGCTGCAGGAACCGTTCCCACTAGCCACTGCCTGGCGACATTTTTGTCGCTGCGATATGTCTGAAGCACGTCTAAACAGACCCTTCGTTGGGGGGAGACAACACAAATGAAAATGTGTGAAATTCCCTACAAGGGTAGGTATGGCCTTCCTTGTCCAATTTGACAAGCTGTTCGTAGTTTCCGTCCTCTTCTAGTTTGGCGACGTCTGCATCATAAGGATTTTTTATTACTTATTGAGCCTCTCTTTCGTGGCCATCTTTGTTAAGAGGCACTTCAAAATATTTCCTCCGTGCCTGCTTTTGGGAGTTCTTTTTGGGACATTATCACAAAATCTTTGGGTTTGGTTCCCCTTTCAGATTTTATCAGTTCATTTGCCGTTAAGGGTCTGTGGGTCAAACCCAATATAAAAACATTTGCCATTTCTAGATATTCAGGGTAATACGCAGTAGCACAGATTAAAATCACTGTTATTATTATAGAATGTAATAATAATTACTTTCCATGATAAACCCCAAAACTGCGTGCTCATTAAAATCGTTTATCTGTATTTGTTATTCAAATGACCTCATTAACGAAATCTATGTTAATTATATGTTGCCTCGGTATGGTCGGTAAATTTTCATTGTTATGAGAGCTGAAATTTAAATGAACTACGTATTTATTACTGGGAAACAGATGGACTTTTCATTACATCGTAACAATCAGTTATTTTTATATTGCTAACATAATATGATCTCCTACTTCACCACATAATTCTCTATTGCCCGACAATCTTCTTTCAGTTGAGACTGTTAGGTACTTGTATAATTAAAATAAAAAGTAATTTAAAAAAATTAAACCGACTTCAAAAAGAAATTAACTCAAAATTATGAAATAACTTTAATTTCGGAAGTCGGTGTCTTGGGATCTGTATTTTTGTTTTATGCCACCGACTTCCGAAATTAAAGTTATTTCATAATTTTGAGTTAATTTCTTTTTGAAGTCGGTTTAATTTTTTTAAATTACTTTTTATTTCGTAATTTTTAGTTTTTGCACTAGTATTTGACCAAGGTTTTGAGATGTTTCCCCTTTGACACTACACCCGTAGCTCTTATCAATAAGCCAGGCCGTCACACTTATACGTATTAAGTCCATATCTTGAAAATTAGTGAATCGATCTTGATGAAACTTGCACTGTTCCCTAAGTTGGAGAAAATGTAAGCCAATAAAAAAAAATAGTCACGATCCGATTAATAGTTCCGGAGATATGCGTGGACAAACATACATACATACATACATACATACATACGTCTACAAAATTTTGTATATTTGTTTGGAAGCCCTAATAGATCATCATATGTGAATATAATGCAATTCCAATAATATTACATACATACGTATCGAATTGATAACCTCCTTTTTTTTGAAGTCGGTAATTATGGGTAATTTTCATTGGTCGCAAGGGCTTGTATGCGGAGTGCGGGAGATTTCTGTAAAGCATGCTATAAGGCCTGTATTTGGGGAACCGTTTACATTAGTCGATAGGGAACGATTTCGGTGTAGGGAAACCGCACCGCACGTTTGGCAGTTGCTTTGAAGGCTCATTTTCATTGGGTGTGAGTCTCCGTATGCTTTTTACCGACCGATGAATTTCATTGGTCGCTACGCTCGCTCTGGGGAATGCGGGGAGACCCAGCATGCTATATATCGACTGAGTTATCGACTAATGTAATTGATCCATTAGGAGGCCTATGTCCACCAGTAGATGTCTTTCAGTGGAAATGATAATAATGAAGATATTAGCTAATACTTCATCATCCCCATCAAATTCGCATTCTTCAAAGTCACTTTCGCTATTACCACGAGCAAAGAGCGGGAGCAGTTCTCGTAATTTTAAGAAAATTCACAGTCTGATCTCAGTGTCAATCTGTCAAAAATACCTCTAATTTCCCTACATATTTTAAATGTTTTTGACATTGGTTGTCGCTGAGATGAACTTTTTTAATTACGGGAATTGGCCTTCAGGAGTCCTGTTACCTTCATACTTGTTCATCTGACTGTACTTCTCAGTAACGAAGTAGAAAGCTAGAGTTTTAATTAATTGTGGAAATAATTTTCCTTTTAGATAAAACATCTATAAATATCGGTCCAATCAGTCCCATACTGGTGGTCATTTTCATTTTATCGCCATGTTTTCTACACGAGTTCTGCTGCTCCTAGTTCTAATAAGTTGTGCTTATGGTCGTATAAAGGTCAAAAGTAAGTGTTTATTATTATATTTACTACTTTGCCTTCTATCCCATTTCTCTGTATTAAATAACGCATCCGCAAAAAATAGCTTGTCTTATATAGCAAAAACGAATTTAATAAATTAGAATATACTTAGCTTTTTCTTTATAAAACCTTTAAGTAAATACATAAATATAAAAGCAAATCAGATTATGATATAATCAATATCATATCAAAGCTTTTTATGAACGATCTTCATAAAAATGACTACATTTTCATCTGATTTATTCAACCAACTAAGCGCTAAGGTAATTTCAGTACCGAACAATTCCTTTATCTAGTATACATTTTCATTTTGAAGAAAGTAGCTATCTGGTACATTGTTTTGCAATATTGTTGCTTTTAGCTTCAAAAAGTAGATTGTCCAAGCTTGTATATTCTACTTTGTATGGAATTGGGCTATACCAAGATCAAGCAGGTTTTGGTACAGTGCCAATTTTTCAGAGATATTTCAAAGACTTGGATTTTCTCATTCGCTTTGCGATCGTAAGCATTCATTTTGATATTATGTAATGCAGTTCCATTTGGGGAAGTGTTATTTTCTGCTTGAGCTGTTTTCTTATGATATTTGTTAAGTCGAAAGAACTTTTCGTGATATTCTTTTACACGATTTTTTTGTTTTTTCCATTGCTTGCTGTAATATCTAACATGTAGGTAATTGCAATTAGTCTACTGGGTTTTTCTATCAGAAACATGATAATTACAGATTTCTTATATTATTATTTATTACGGTCAAATTAAACTAAGCAGAGAAACTTCACAAATGTAATGGATATCGATATTAAAATGACGATAAAAAAATGATTTTCTGACCTCAAAATTTATTTCAGATAATGAAAACATAATATCCCTATTTCGTCTTTTTATGGTCATTAAATATCAATACCCATTACGTCTGTTAAGTTTCACCAGCTAATTTAATTTCACCCTCTCTACAGAGTGGTAGAAATATTTCGGGAGGTTATAAAAAAAAACTGGCCAAGTGCGAGTCGGACTCGCACACGAAGGGTTCCGTACCACAAGGCAAAAACGCCGAAACATACACGTTTGTTGTATGGGAGCCCCCTTAAATATTTATTTTATTTTGTTTTTAGTATTTGTTGTTATAGCGGCAACAGAAATACCTACATAATTTGTGAAAATTTCAACTGTCTAGCTACCGCGGTTCTTGAGATACAGCCTGGTGACAGACAGACGGACGGACGGACGGATGGACAGCGAAGTCTTAGTAATAGGGTTCCGTTTTTACTCTTTGGGTACGGAACCCTAAAAACAAACTGTTTCAGAGAAAAGTGCAATTGCCTACGTGATCAAAATGTATGGAATAGCTATTTTTCATCGGTAATAAACTGAAACCATGGTAACAGGTTGGGCGTTGATGTCCCTGCCACTCTGTATATGCATAGTGGGGGCATAGGGCATAGTGCATACCCGGGATAATCGTTGATGTCCCTGCCACTCTGTATATGCATAGTGGGGGCATAGGGCATAGTGCATACCCGGGATAATCGTCGGTTGGTGCCGCATTTCATTAAAATTTCCTAAGGGACCTCTGCGAGTTGGCTTCGGCCCATAGAAATTTTCATATATCTATGCTTCGGCCCCTCGTACGCCTTCCAAAGGACCGGGACCCCATAGTCCCGAGATAAGTAAAATAAAAAAAAATAGTTTTATTATCAGGCAACTAAGGCCTATGATTCTAGTTCACGTTTAGGACCCTTATTTCGTTAATCTTTAAGTTACTAACTCACCTATGTTTATTTCACCAGAAGACAAGAAACACCTCGACCACAATGTTGGCATCATCGGTGGGCACAAGGTCGCCATCGAACAAATACCATTCATAGTGTCAGTCCGCGTCAATGGTACCTTCCACTGGTGTGGAGGATCTATCATACATGAGCGATTCATCTTAACCGCTGCGCATTGTATTGTACCGTAAGTCTGTTTAATACTAGTACTTGGTAATTCATTATTTAGGCTGGTATCACATCTCCGCCGCGAAACCACAGCAGCGAAACCGCAGTAGGTAGTTCCGCCATGACTTGTCTGTTGTACATTCACGAGCACTAATATGTCAACACTTGGCAACTTTCAATTGCGATTTTTTCGTGAAATAACGAATGCAACGTTGAAATACGACAGTTTACACAAACCTATGGGCTCGAAAATACTTTCAATTAATTAATTAATAATAATTTAATTAATAATAATAATTAATAATAATAATTAATAATAATAATATTTTTATTCATAAGTTCACATAAGTATAAATTACATAGAAGTTACATCATTACAATGTTACATATTAATATTATGAGGAAAATATTAAACTATGCCTAAAATAAATCTAGTGTATAACTTATATATTGGTTAAAAGCCTACTGAATTCAATAGCGACCTGCCTGATGTAGGTTTATTCAAACCTGTGTTTCAGGCCATCGCTTAACAACGCTGAGTGCTTTATTGGACTATTATGTCACTGAACATAGAGCTAGCATTGATACATAATAATTATATTTTAAAATAAAAATTGAATTAACATTGGTAAACTTATTGTATTACTTCTAGCAATTTTTCAGTGTCTGAGTAATTAAATGTCGCTAAGTATTCACTCAACATTTCACTTCATTTTTTATTATATAAGAACGGACCTAAAAGTACATAAAATTTATTTATAAAAGTATGTCTAGTTTGAGGCTTTATGAAAACAAAGTCTTTTCTTCTCTTATCTATAGGTATTGGGACATAAGGAAGTTTGCTATGCTGGTGCAGTACTATATTCAATATAAACAGTTGAGGTACAGTTAAAACCTTACATGCCGTGTAAAGCTCGTGTGTGGGAAATCTAAATGGGCGAAACCTTAAGAGCGTTTACGCCGTACGGCATTTCATACAAACTTTCAAGCCCTTGTTTTTCGAAATGAATGAACCGATTTCAATTAAACTTCACACATAATCAGGATACAAAGGTCTAAAATGTTACTTGAGAACATTTTCGAAAAATAGTGTTACCTATAGCCAAATTAGACCGATTTTAAATTTTCCATAGAAACAGAGATTACCAGTTATCTTTTTTTAAATAAGACATTTCGAAAATGTTCTTAAGTAACTTTTTAGACCTTTGTATGCTGCTTATGCGTATGAAGTTTCATTAAAATCGGTTCATTCATTTCAAAAAACAAGGGCTTGAAACTTTGTATGAAATGCCGTACGGCGTAAACGCTTTTAAGGATAGCTCTCTGCGCACGTTCTAATGGCAGTAGGATTGATTTAGCAAGGCCCCCCAATGAAGTTATACAATAAGTGAGAATGGATTGACACAAAGCTAAATAGACCTGTTAATTAATTTGTAGTCTGATATATATCGTAAATTCTTAAAAATGTATATCAATTTACGCATTCGGGAGCATAACAAATCAATGTGTTTACGGAAATTCAGATTTGTGTCAATCGTTACACCAAGATATTTCATATGATCGGTTTTTGCTAAAGTAGGACAATTACATGCATTGTCAGCATACGTGCCGCACTTATGCGCATAAATGTTTATGTTAGTAGTTGGCAGGTTAGTATTTCTCATAGTAAATAAAATGTGTTTGGTTTTCTCTGCATTTAGTGTTAGAAGATTTTCATATAGCCAATTAGACACTATATTAAAACCGTTCTGGGCTTGTTTATACACCTCATCTCGAGATTTGTCTGAAAACAATAGAGCTGTGTCATCTGCATAAGACATTATGACACCATTTTGGAGTGTTAAGCTGCACAGGTCATTAATATATACTAGGAATAAAGTAGGACCCAAAATACTACCTTGTGGTATTCCGTAATTACTATTTGGAAGCTCAGAACTGATGTACTGACCAATTTTGACACATTTTGACTGTGTTCGTAATAACATAAAATTTCATTCAAAACTAAAGGAGAAATTCGTCTTTGAATAAAGCCAAGTGTATACCTACATACTTATGCTCGTGACTGTACGACAAGCGAAACAGAAGCGAAACTGCCTGTACGAGTAATAACGCACAGTTTTGGTTATGATTCTATCTCTTTCCCCCGTGATTCCGCTGATCTGCTCGGAAGCCTGTTTTGTTATGGTGCCATGCATAGATATTTTTCGATATTCGTGGTGCCATGTTTGTTTCGCTCGTATTTGTAGCAGTCGACAAGTTTACAAGATCCTTTCGCTGTAGGCACTTGCTTAAAAGGTTCATAGAATAATGTAACTTACTTGCGGCCCGTAAAAAAATGTTATGACTAATAATAGCATTATTTTTTATTAGTTATAACATGATTTTCAAGTATTGTATTTCTTTTTTAGTACGACCTACATTTTTGTCATAAGAAGAATAATAAACACATTACTAAGAAATCAAGGTAGAAAACAATATCAAATATCAAAAGAATATACTTCTAATGAAGCAAGGCTCAATTTGTTTCCTTTGATTTGCCAAAAGACAGAAGAAATGATTTGGAAAAATAATATTGTTTTGTCTATTTTATTTTTCTTTGAGTAATCATTATAATATATTCTCTCTTATTATATCAGTGTCCTGCTAAGAAATATTTAGTTCCATTTATTTTCCTCTTTATTTTCGTCTCTTCCGTTGCGCAATACCGTCTAGAAATAAAATTCTGTATTGATTTATAGAAGCTAAAAGAACTTCCTCTCTCCTTAAACATCGTCATTATATTTTCTTTGCTCCTGTTTCATGTTTATTATTATATCTACATATTTATTTAGATTAGTATAATATACTCTATGTATGTATTTATTGTATTATGTAAATGGTACACCACAGACTACCTACAGTACCTATTTGTCTGTACTTCCCCTTTTTAATCCATCCAAAGGTTGTCTTTAAAAGATCGTTTTTAGCGATAAGACCGCCCATTGTGTCACCCTTTGTACAGTTTCTATATTTATGTCTGTAATTTATATGGTGTACATAATAAAGAGTATTCTATTCTATTCTAAAATATTGTGATTCACTGAATGGTTGAGAGTTGAATAGGCCCAATTTTACGATCAATCCAGCCTGATTTACTTTTCCAACTCAATAATTTATCTTTGAAAGCAGCCTAAATCGTTTTCGAAGGATTATCCTAGAAAATGCCCATCACGTATCTCGAATCGTTTTCCAGTACCTACTTTCCATTTCATAATGACACCCTTTTCTATCTATTTTTGGATATCAATGGCTGTTTTTCCTACCGGTAGATGTTTTCCATCTGGGAATAAATTACGAACACCAAACATAAATTCGCCATTATTCCCATGTTGGCTTCTATTTAATTAATTATTAGAAGGTAGTATTTTAATTAATATACTTTCCTTCAAAGCTTAAATATTAATTTTACATAATCAGAAATACCTTACAGCATTGTATTAAGCTTCAAATACTTATACAGAAAAAGGTCTCTACAAACGGAATAGTCAACATCCAATATTCAATTTTCTTGGAAGGTCTTCCAATACATCATTCCCGGGATTCTGTATTTACGATTGTATTGCGTCATCTAAAGGAAACTCCTCTCAAGTGACTCTTAACTTTATTCCCAGGGACAGAGAGTTTAAAGTTGCTGTTGGTACCGATAAAGTTGACGAAGGGGGAAAGCTATACGATATTGAAAAAATTATATTACATGAAAAGTATTCAAATAAAACTAACGACTATGATGTGTGCATCCTCAAATTGAATGAATCCTTGACTTTTGGGCCTACAGTTGCAAAAGTTCTATTGACTGGAAATATTGTAAAGTTGAAGAAAGGAACATCGCTTAATACGACTGGATGGGGATTCATTCATGTAAGTTTTTTAAA